>CM062819.1:1497443279-1497913489 GCA_031772625.1 Pinus tabuliformis | reverse complement strand
GAGAAAAAGTTTGTCTTAATATAACGTGTAAACTTCATATTACTTATAGTTGATGCAATATTGTATCTTATTTTTCATATGCTAATCGTATAACTTCGATGTGGGTAATTTTTTACATTTAAATTGTCAAATATGTGTAGGTAATTATTTACATTTAAAATTGTCAGTAGAAGGTACATTACACGTATCTTAGATGAGAAAAATTTTGTCTTAATATAATGTATAAAATTCATATTACTTACAATTGATGTATATTGTATTTTATTGTGCATATAATAATCATACAACTTTAGTGTGGGAAATTGTTTACATTTAAAATTGTCAAATATGTAGAAGTTACTTTATAGGTAGCTTAGATCTGCACACAAATAAAATATAAAAAATATGTGAGGCGAATGAGTAAGCATTTTCACACAGGTTTAAATATTCCCCTTGTTTGGTGAATAGAACCAATTTAGAACTATTGCTATTTTTGGTGGAGTATTAAGTTATTAACCCAAGATAAAAAAAGGTTAGTCTCTTAAATGATTGAAAAAGGCTATTTTGAATTTTATATAGAAGTTACATTTTAGGTAGCTATATCTACCGTGATGTGATTATAATATTCCAACTCCATCTTTTTCAGATTTTTGAAAATTTTAAAGGTTTCTCTAGTTTAGTGTGATTATGCAACTAAATAGTCGATATTGTTTAAGACGTCTCCTGTTTGCAACATCTTGAATTCTTAAGTGGGATCTTGGGCATGTAGTTTTAACTAGATGGTGTTTTATAGTTCAGGAAAGAGACTTTAGGAGAAATCTTGAATTGCATGCTTGTTTCCATTATGCATCTAATATTTGCATGTTTTTCCAGGTGAATAACCCAACATCCTGTGTTGAACATGAAGCAACTCAAATATTAGGGAAGAATAGTTATTCTATTTCTAGAGGGGTATAGATCTAGAGAAGGCAATAACAACTATCATAAATGGCTTTTGTCAGGTTGTATTTAATGACATCTCACTAGAATTTTCTACTGAAGTAAATCAGTTGATGAGTTTGAAGCTTGAAGGCAGTGTTGAATAGGTGTTGCAAGGTCGCTCTATAACACTATCTATCTACATGATTCTAATACCATCATATGGTGTCTCAATAAAACTATTGTCTAGTGTCGGGTGGTAGATGTAGATAGATTTCTCATGTCCTATAGGTAAATCATATCATTATATTTTCTATGAAATCTCAGAATGTGTTCAAAGTTTGTCTCAAATAAGGAAATATGTATGTACTATTGATCTATGTTGTAATAAAATCAAGAATAAATGTTTCATTGCAAAGAATTGGGACCTACCATGTAAGTTTTCTTTACTACATGAAATTCTTGATTTGTTAGATCCAAAATAGTTACAGTTGAATTTTTTTTTTGTTGTAATGAGATTAAGAATAAAATTTCCAGTTCAATCAATAGAATATACCATGTAAGGTTTCTTGACTACATGGAATTGTTGAATTTCACAACTTATTAGGATTATGAAGAGTCCTCTTTCATGAGAATATTTATGAATGCTCTATTCTTGGTCAAAGAATTACAGATTACAGAAAGGTGGAAACTAAATGAGATACAAGTGAAGGGTTTCTATTTTAAAATACGTAGAGGGAGTATAAAATAATTTTTGGTTGCCTTCAAATATGTTGGAACACCCACTAAAGTGCTTCATTTTCCTCCTCGTTAATTTCGTTTCTACTATCCCAGTGCTTTTAGAAGCGCTTTTCCAAAGTGATGTCTTAACTCTCTTGGAGGGAAAGTGATTACTTTATTGGAACCCACATATTACAATTTGATTAGGACCAAGGCATGTGAAAGCTTCATATTATTCGATATCTTCCGCAAGTTAAAAGGATATCGAACAATTGCCTTTTTGTTTAATTGATACGACAATCGCTCCAGCATTTGTTAGGATTTTGAGAGCTTTTTCAATGAATTCTTTTTGGAAAGTTCTGATCTCAATTAAGGAAATTAAAGAAAATATGAAAATGATGCAATGGAATGATTTTATGTTTTAGTGCCTAAGAATGCCTTGCTAATTTGAAGGTCTTGGTATTTTCTTGACTCAAGATTAGTCGGATTTGACTTCCTAGCAGTCCTTTTAATTTCATATTTGTCATGTTTATATTGATATCCTTGAAATTGGTAATCTATTGTGTGTGTAATAGGAAGTATAAACTATTAAGCACTCTCAAAGGTGATATTGACGGATGAATAACTTTAAATGTCCCTACTTGACACTCTAGTATTACATGATCATGCAAAGAAATTATTAATCAATATTAAAGGGAAGATGATTAACGTGTAGTATTTCTTGGCTTTCCATATAATTACTAAATTTTTTCCCCCAATAATATATTTGAGGCTACTTATTGGTTGTTCCTTGTGGAGCTTCCCTTTGGCTCAAAAAAACATCTAGGATAAATATCAATTGCATTGGCATTCAATCATCATCAAGGACTTCAGGACTTCAAGAAGTAGAGGACATGGGAGAAATTGGTACAATGAGCAGATAACCACTAGAGAAACACCGAGGCACCATAATTTCTTGTGTATTTAGATTCACTCGAAATTAACTAGTCACAAAATGTACCTTTTTTCAAATATTTTTATGTATACATAAATACTCAAAATGCAATTTCAGACTAATTATTCAAACTAATAATTATTTGATAGTCATAATTTTATAATTAAATAGTATAATATGATTAATATTATAGGACACAACTATAGGGTTTGAATGTGAGGGGAATTATGACAATATATGTACACTTCTCATTGTATTAGACAATAATCTCTCAGAGTGTGATATCCATCCAACGAAATGTACTACCAGAAGCCATTATGGGATTGAATTTTTTCTTTTAGTGCATCGTGGTGATATATTTTCTTGGGCCTTAGTGTTATGCTTCCCTATGGTTTTGACACTGCTCACAGCTAGCACCTTCATTCAACCATGTGAGGTACTTATCTTGGAAAGTTGAATCATTTTTTCTATACAATTCAATATGATGTATTATTAATCTCAAGATCCTAAAAACAGAGGCCATAATAGAGAAGAACTTTTACCGTGGGAAAAATCATCTCTGAATTTAAGGAATATGACTAGTTTAGGACAAGCAATAAGGAGATTTTTACACTGTTTTTTTTCCACGAGTTATCTACTATCTGATATTCTTAGCATGTAACTTAGTTGGTATGATTGTGCCTAACATTTTCTTGAAGGTTGAATAATAAGTTCCTAAGGTGTTATTTTCTATGGTAGCATTTTATTTGTTTTATTTATACAAGTCATATAGCCACATAGTGGGCACTATTTCCCAACTCAAAACCATTGCCCAACTGAAAAAAAACTTTTTTGAGTTTCTTATTTTTCTAGGGAAAAAATGGCATTGAATTTAGTTTATATTCCAATGTTCATCGTCTTTTATGTATTATAATCTGCATTGTATCTTTTTTCATTTTTAGAAGATGAACTCAATATTCATAGTAAGACGCAGGAATTGAAGAAAGAGAGCAATAACACTAGAGTGAAAAATGTAAAAAGAGAGAGAAGAGAACCAGTCTAGTGATGCCCTTAAAGTCAATATCTCACATGAGACACACACATACATACCGATGGTCAAGCCTTTAGAGTTGGCGAATTCACCTACATTGCCTTGGAAAAATAATGATAATGTTTTGAAGTGATAAGACACTATTTCATGTGTGAATTGTAGTCCAACCAATATTAAGTTGAAAACTTGTATTGCAATACTTGAAATTTCATATAATATAATTTACGTGGTTGAAATTATTTATAGTTTTATTTGATATTATTTAGTATTGTAATAAACATATGTAACTTTGTGTTTTCACATTAGATGAACATGTGCATTGTATGACATTTTTTTTAATTGTCACAAAATCATAGTAATTAATTTATGTTGACTAATAATAAGCACGTAAAACCAATCTAAAACTACTAAATTAATAGTTCATATTGATTAATGATGAACACAAATAAAAATGAATATATGACTAAATTAGTCATTTATAATAATTACTAATGAAATGAATATAAACTACTAAATTAGTCGTTTATATAATGAATACGAAACTACCAAAAAAAGATAAATGAATACTGAAAATGATAAATTTGTGATTACAAATGATGACTAAATTTTGCATATATACGACTATTAGTAGCTAATTAACAATATCTTATAACACGACGAAAAATTAGTCATATTTCTTTGGTCATTCATTGGTTTCAAACGATGACTAAAATTTGCATATATATGATTATTAGTAGCTAATTTATAATATCTTATAACACGAACAACATTTTGGTCATTAAATGGTTTTCTCAGACGATCATATAGTAATATTTATTGTACATTTTGTCATTAATGGTGACAATTAATGACTGAATAAATGACTAAATTAATGACCAAATGTATGACTAAATATACTACTAGATGATAAAATTGAGACAACCAATTAATGACTAATTTACAAACGAATAAAAGTTGGTCGCATTATATGATATTGTAAATTAGCTACTACTGGTCACCGACTAAAAAATGGTCGTTTATATGCAAATTTTAGTCCCTTTCTTAGTAATTAATTATCCATTTTGTACTAGTGTAAGAACTTATGAGATAACAAGTTGACTGAGCGAAATCACAAGATCAATCATAGTGATGCAAGTGATCATGCAAGATGGAAATAGTCATATAATTCAAGTAGTTCAAGTATCTATTAGAAGTTTTCAACCATGAATATGGAGTGATTTAAGTAAGCCTTTCATGAGTAATACATAACCATACATCTATCAACAAAATACATCAAATTCCATAAACCAAATATGCATAAACCACTACACTTATTTGAGTGTATTGGAATAGTTAGAAACATAACGAGGGACTTCGACTCACCACCTAACTAAATACTAGCTACACTTAAATCTCTCTTACCACTAACCACCTGTGAGCAAGATCTAGAGTTTGACGAAAAATGTTTTCATAGGGGAAATTCACACCAATGGCTTACTCAAGCATTTAGGATATGGATTCCAATATCCTGGTGGTCTCATTAACTACTCTCAATTAGTAAGAATCATAGTGAGTCACTTATTCTTTGAGTTTCAAATCATAGGGGTTCATCCAACTTCCAAAGGAAGTATTTTACCTAGTTCAAATGGATTGAATCCACTATGAAGGTGTTCATTAGCCAACTAGAAATAAATTAGTAGTTCATCAACCAAACAACATGCACTAAGTGGTTCATTATCCAAATAGCAAGCATTAGTAATTTAATTGACCATTCAATGAGAACTTAGTGGTTCATCAGCTAAACAAACATTAAGTGGTTCATGAGCCAAATAGAAAGCATTATGTGGTTCATCATCCGAAAAATAAGCATTTAGTGTTTAATTAACTAAACAACAAGTACGAAGTGGTTCATAATCTAAATAGTGAGCACATAGTGGTTCATCATCCAAACAACAAACACTAAGTGTTTATTTATTCACTAATATTCATACTAATCACATAGATTTAAAAAAATGTTCAACGGTCTTAAACAAAGTCACAACCCACGGTCACATAGTTTATGCTTAAGGTAATATAGAACAAAATCAAAGAAAACTCTAGTGTTGCTCATAATCCACATTATGCTCCACACTTTCTAGAAATTAGTCCTAAATCCTTCTATCTTCTAGGAAAAATAAGGGTTCCCTTAAACTTGAATCAGAGAGAAAGAGGGAGAACCAATCTCCACACACAATTAGCAATCAAATCCCAAGAACTAATATCATAGAAAAGAGAGTACAACCCAACCAAAGATAAATATGAATCTTGAGAAGACCACCTTTGTCTCAGGGCCAAGCATTCACTAGTACAAAATGGCTAATTAGTTACTAAAAAAATCACTAAAATTTTCATATAAACGACCATTTTTAAGTCGGTGACGAATAGTAGCTAATTTACAGTATCTTATAACATGACCAACTTTTAGTCATTTTTATCTTAGTCATTAATTAGTTGTCTAAATTTTATCATCTAGTAGTATATTTAGTCATAAATTTGGCCTTTAATTTAGTCATTGACTTAGTCATTAATTGGCACAATTAATAATCAAATATACAACTAAATATATTACTATATGATCAACTGAGAAAACCAATTAATGACCAAATAAATATGAGAAAAATGTTGCTCATGTTATAAGATACTATAAATTAGCTACTAATAGTCATATATATGCAAATTTTAGTCACCATTTGAAAATAATTAATGACCAAAGAAATATGACTAATGTTTGGTCATGTTATAAGATACTATAAATTAGCTACTAATTGTCATATTAATGCAAAAATTTAGTCGTCATTTGTAATCACAAATTTATCATTTGCAGTAGTCATTTATATTTTTTTGGTAGTTTCATATTCATTATAGAAATTACTAATTTAGTAGTTTATATTCATTTCATTTACTTTCATTAATAATCATTATAAACGACTAATCTAGTTGTGTATTCATTTCATTTGTGTTCATCATTAATCAATATCAACTACTAATTTAGTAGTTCTAGATTTATTTTATGTGTTTATTATTAATCAACACAAATTAATTAGTATGATTTTGTGACTAAATAAATAAAAAATGTGATACAATGTGCATATTCATCTAGTATGAAAACACATAGTCACATATGTTAATTACAATACTAAATAATATCACGTCCAACTATAAATTTCAACAAGAAATTATATTATATAAAATGTCAAGTATTACAATACGAGTTTACAACTTAATATTGGTTGGACTACAATTTAGACATGAAATATTGTTTCATCACTTCAAAACATTATCACTGTGTTTCCAAGACATTGCAAGTGAATTCACCAACTTTGAAGAATTGACCATCAATATCTATCTGTGTGTCTTATGCGAGATATTGGCTCTAAGGGTATCATTAGAATGGTTCTCTTCTTTCTTTTTCTTCATTTGTTGCTACAGTGTTATTTTTCTCCTCTTCCTTCAATTCTTGCTTCTTACCATCAATATTGAGTTCCTCTCCTGAAAATGAACATCAACAATGTCAATGCCATTTTTCTCCATAAAGGCAAGAAACTCGAACAAGTTTTCTTTAGTTGGGCTGGATATTGGATACTATGTGGTTAAATGACCCATATAAACAAAGAAATTAAATCTTCAATATACAAAAGAACTTAGTAACTTAGTATTCAACCTTTAGAAAAAGGTTATGCACAATCAAGCCAACTAAGTTACATGCTAAAAAGCTGAGACTGTAAATAACTTGTGAAAAAAAATAATATGAGGTGTGATATCTAATCCTTGTCATTTTATTCACAACACATTTCATTCTCTAATGCATGAAATTGGTCAAGTATATAAACAACATGTGCTAAAATAACAACATGAGAGTAAACTTTTCTAATAGTCATGAAATTTTATTAACACAATATAGCTAAAAGGATTTCAATGAATACCATGTAATACTAATCACATCTTGAAGCTTTGGATGTTTAAATGGACATGATACCAATTATTTTCAATTTCATGGTTAAAAAACAAATCAAAATCAAAGGAAACGTTCAAAATACATTCAAACAATAAAGACAGAATATCATGGAATGGACATATAAAATATTTGTTTACCTGTCCACTAGTGTCTTGTCTATCATTTCTATTTTTTTTTTTTCGAAAATAACCATGAGGTAAAAGAATCACAACATTAAAAATAATAGGAATACCTACTAGAAACATTTCCATAATTAATGGTGCAGGTGCTTAAAGAATCTCCAACAACAAATGAATCATATCCAAGACATGCTCTACATTGTCTCCCATCCTTTTTTAAATCTCATTTCCTATAACCTACCCAAATCATAGTCAAGTAACAATTAAGCGAAGGCATTGACATTTTTTTTATCTTTTACATCTATAAACTTTGAATATGATTTGTTTCAGGAACATATTAATTCATATTTAAAGTCTTCCTATCATGAGAAGGTATCAGTCAAGTGGGACAACAGAAAAATCGACCTTAATGAGGTAGGAAATAGAACATATATGTAAAGAAAAAAATCATATATTACTTGTGTTCAAACTTTGTATATGGTGTATTCTTAGGCATATTTTTAAGATGTTCCTCTGCCTTTACCAAAGAAGATTGTAGCTTGGGTAAACTCTATACCCTTCCATTCAACATCAATTTATGCAAAATAAATGTGACATGTTATTCTTTATCATTTCTCAACATGCTACAAATGATAAATTGAAAGTCACATAAAACCAAGAGAAAACCATTTCCTAACCAAAACAAACAAGCAATGCCTCTAATAAAACTTTACACCTCAAAAATTACTCTGCAATGTTCTTAAGCTAAAGCTGAGGTTCTTTGAATCATCTTTAGGTCATATTTAATGTGATATTCATATGTTTACCATTATGTACATTTGGTGTTCAAAGAAATATATAAATCCACGTCATTATCATTTCCACTATGGGTCCATTCTTAACTGGTTGTAACCCATAGTATCATTTTCGCATGTTATCTCCACATACCCACCAAAAATATCAAATATGGCAAACAAATGGGATTTTGGAGTTGTTTCTAAAACTATGTCATTAACACATGCTTCCAATGTATCTGAGCAAATGTACCTACTTGAATTTCTTCTTCCATATTTATTTACATCTTAGAAAATATTCATTTCAAAAACCAAGACAACTCCAATATCTTCGAATCCTAACACTCATCCATATTTGCTACAAACACTAGGAATTAGTACCCTCTTACAATTAAAATTGTTAATGTATAATTGCTTGACAAAGAATAAAGAATGCTAAGAGAATAATAATTCTCTCACAAGTAATTACCAAGATCCGAAATTCAACTTGCAATCGAATTTCAACACTCATTTGGAACCAATGATATGACTTGTACATTCAACATTCTTATATATAAATGTTACTTATATGTAAAAATTACTTTTCCTATTATGGATATTACCATATTCCAGATGTTCTAAATATTTGTGAGTATACAAACCTTGTTTGTTACAGACTCGCTGAAACCTGCCAAATATTCAAGAGAATTATCAACTCTTTGATGATAGAATCCAAATTTTGCATCATGGGGAGACCAAAGAAACATTTCTCCTTTCGATTAGCTATACAAGGACAAAGCATGATCTATTAAGGCTCTCAATTGCAACCTGACTTTATAAATTTGTTCCAGGTTGGATGCATACAAATTCCAAGCTGAGTTTAGGCTTCATATTTCTCTCTTGCAATTTTCATTGAGTAAATTATTTATCTTTTAGTGGCCCATAAGATTCTGGAGCCTTATCTATGGATTGCTACTTAAGTGACTACTCTGAAAGTTATCAGCTTTATTCAAGAAATCTTACACCTATTATTCAAATTTAAAATCTCTTCATTGATTAGTGTTAGTGAGGGTGTCTTTGCATACAACTTACCACTACTCTTAAACTTCGATACAATGTTCAATATCTTTAACACAATTGGGTCAGATATTGTTTCATGTTCTTCACAAGTTGTGTCTATAATCTTGTTCAACTTGGTTGTCTTAGGTCGTACACTAATTGTAATAGGTGGTAGAGGAATTAGCCTCGAGAGAAGAAACTCATATAAAGAAGAGACATTGAGTTTGAAAAGAGGTTATAGGTGAAAAGAAATCTTCACCTGTTTTATTCTCGAGGCAAATTTTTATTCAATCTCAATTTGCCGAGGAGAAACAACAAGAGAAATTCATGCTTGGAAACTAGTTCACATGAATTGCTTTTGTAGAATAAACTAATTCAACTATGCCTGCAAGGTAAATGGGACGATAAAATGAGGAATTTATTCATATTTTTATATGAAAAGATAATAATATTTAACATATATGAATAATACTTTCTTAACTTTCAGTCACATGCTAAAGATGAAAACATATGAGAAAAGTGAGTTTAAGATGGACTAAATGGATAAATCTGAACTATAAATTTCTACATAGTTAGTTTGAAGAAATCCATACAAAATGTATATTCCTCATGTGAGAAAATTGCCTTATAGGATGATTTTGTTAGTAATAAGGCAATAAATATTTTGTCAAAGGGATAGTCAATGCTAAAGTTTAGGGACCTCACAACAATTTGTTTCCTTCAACTCTATTAAAAGGAATATCATCCATTTGCACAGAGCAGAGTAGGGATTCTACACCACAGTACTTACCATCAATGTAATTGAATATCTTACAGTGGGGCATAGATACTTGAGTAACACTTTGGAACTTCCTCAATGTCATGTTCCTCTCATTCTTCATGTAATTGTGTAGTTGTAAGGATAAAAATAAAGGGTGAGATGATCAAATCGTTGAAAGGAATGATCAGGATGGTATGACAATCACCTGGGCAAGAAAGGAAAAAAATGAAGGAGGAATACAACATGGCTTGAGATGAATGGTGGAAAAACTATGAAATGGGAAACTAACAGGTAGGGGACAAGGAAAGAGGGAAATAAAGGGGACATAATCCAATAAAGTTAAGAAACATAATTTGTTTATCTACAAATAAATAAACTTGAGCAAATATAAATGAGTGAATCTTAGTTATCACATGCCAAATATCAAAATAAATGAGTTTAAGATAGAGAAAATTCATCCGAGAAAGTTAAATTGTATATTGTTAGATTCCAAAAACATTCATAAGGAAAATATTTCATTTGCCAAAAAGAAAAAGGAATGAAAAGGACATGATTAAGTCTAATGAAATTCCTAGATACAGAAAGGGCTCAGAACCCTAAAATATTGTCCATATCATTGTGGAAAAAGAGACAAAGGGTTTCCCTGTGTGGTTTGAGCATTCAGAGTCTTGGAAAACTGCTAGCATTAATTCATTATCCATTAACAAAGGTGGATTCATCCCTTGGATGAAACCTCAAGGTAAAAATACATAGCTCTACTCCTAGTCTTGTGATACCAATGCTTAGGTTATTGTTTCAGCCCTAAATCTCAATGAATTTTCACTCATATCATATGACATAGTGTTTTCATATTCTACAAGAGTAAAAATGGTCTACCCTACATGCATATACTTGATGTGGTTTGTATTTCCTAGGTTGCTTATTAGTACAACATTCCATTTTTCCTTTCCTTGTTCATATTTATTTCCATTTCTTCCCATCTAATCTTGAACCAAAGTTTGATTAGATAGGTATATTGTCTATGTCAGTCTGGGTGAAGAGGGTAAATGTTTCCTTGGCCAGTTGTAAAACTATGTTAAATTACATATTCCAGTAACGTTGGCATATTTCATTTGCCGCTACAACCACCCAAATGATAGGAAATTGAACATAATTTATTTTCGGAGAAATATTTTTCAAGTTTGATTTTCCTAAGGGAAGATACAAGGGGGGATTTCTACTTTATTCATATTCATGGAATAGTTGGATTTATTGAGAAAATTGTAGCTATTTAAGAGGAAGGTTGAAGATATAATAGAAATTTTTGCCCAATAACAAGGGGTGAAGGAACACTTCAAAGAGTAGATGCTCCATCATATGATGGGAGTAGGTGAGTTAGAAAGGAGTTAGGAAGAGTCAACAAGAAAGCTTCGAGCAAGTCTCCTGGTTGGTTCCTGAAATGTATGCATTACTGGAATACAATGAATTAGAAAATTAATTAATTAATCTATTGTTGAGGATTATTATTGAGCTATTTCATGTATTATTGCAGACTCTAAGTTGAACAATTTCCAGTTTAAGTGACTTGCTACAACCGATCCTCACACAAGTTTACAAATGCCAAGAAATAGGACCGAATGGTCATATTTTCGAAAAAGAATGTTGAATCTATCTATTTTAATAGAAATAATAATTCCTTGATGATTGCGTTTAATAAGGATTGTCCATCCTCAAAGTTTAGTAGCATCTAGATTGTATCAATTAAAACAGGGAAAACTACACATGACATTAAGATATTTTTAGATATGCCAAAAACATTTCTTGGGTTTTGATATTCCAATTTGTAAGGAGATGATTTAATTTTTGTCAGATAGAGCATGCAAAGTTTTCAAATTGAATGAATACAAGTTGTTTTTCACCCGGATATTTAAACACAATTTATTCCTAACATTTTAAGTCCTGGAAATATGGAGATGGTGATTTATTTCTAAGAAAGGAAATTTCATTAAAAAATCATTCCAAATACACTGAAGCACTTCACAAGCAAGTTTTCATCTCTCTTGGTAGTGGATATCATGATTAGTTCGTTGCTCTCTATGGCAGTGATTGAATACTTCACAACTACGTGGATTGGGGATGGAAGTTCTTGATGTATCTTTTGGATTCCTCTAAATAATAAAATACAATGAATTTCATGCAGTGTAGAAACTTTTCTATTATGAAAAACTATATCAATTCGTGTGCCACAACCAAAGAAAAAGGTTTCAATTTGTGATCTCTCAGAGATCTTGGCCCAACCCCAAAAGGAAAAGCCACACATGCATAGATCCTCCTTCATAACAGGAGAATACAATAGTGAGAAAGTAGTTAAGATAGTCCATAAGAAAGCTTGGAGGGGATTCCTCATCGATCTATCCTCCCATGCACATATGTAGATATTTTGGAATAAAAGAGCTCTGATCAATATTTAACTATATATCTATAATATTTCTCTAACTCCTATCTAAACACTAATTATTTCCAATCTAAAGTTCATTTACTTTGTAATCTATGAAAAAATAACTTTCTTTATTGTCTAAACAGTAATGGTTTCTTATCTAAAGTTCATATACTTTGTAATTTGTGTAAAATACCTATGGAATTCACTTCACACAATAGTCTTAAATTGGTGTTATATCAAACTTAGCTGAGGAATTCTAGCCAAAAAAACAAAAAATATATGCTTCTCGTGCACATGAAATCATGGCTCAACACATACATATTTTTTTAGAATGAAAAAGTGGGGTTGAATTGTTCTAGCCACAGGCACGTGACCTTAATAATCCTCAGTTTTCAAACTTCACCCATTTTTTTATGAACATTGTATGGTAGTTGAAGGAACCCAGTGTTGGTATTTTATGTTTTAGGGAAGGTCATAGATAAATTGGTTTACCAAGGAATGTGGACAAAATCCCTTCATGGATTTAGAAACAATGCTCCTATATTGTGTTCAGATTCATGGGAGGTTGGAATATATGCTCTCTAACTTCGTCCCAATGAAAATTTTGGGTATGGAAGTTTTCACTGATGCTTTGTATTGTCTATCATTGCATCAATTGTGACAAAGTTAATGAACCTAAGGATAAAGAAACTTCATAAATTCCAATAGGATATGATTCTGCTTCAGAAGTAAAATTTTTACTTTTTCGTTGCCTTATTATGTGAAAATATTGTCCTATGGGAAGATTCTTGGTTGTCAAGAAATAAACATATTATCTAAGATATAAGTTCCCAAGGTGAATATTGTGGAGTATAAAGTGATTCCTAAGTATTCAAAGATCTATCTAATCTGTATCGTCCATAGAAGTAGATGGATTAAGAATTGTTGTTTCAGAATCTATAGAGACAATGGGCAAGAATGACAAGATCCATGGAAGATTGAAAGAAAACCCATTTCTAAAGTATTGTTTTAATTTTAGATTCACAAAAACTTTTAAATGTCTCTACAAGTGTGGTCAGAATTTATGAACATTATTTGGAGGAAAGCCATTTGGAATATATATTGCATGACTGTTATGCCACAAAATGGAATATTTGACGATGCAAAATTTCTCCATGAAAATGCAAGAATGTGTGAGTGAAAATCCCTAACATATCTTTATAGAATATTGGTCACTTATCCCTTGAGGGTGTAGATAGAAGGAATAGTGGTTATTCAACTATATCTAGATGCCTATAGGAGGTACATGAAACAATGCCAAAGAATATTAGAATGTAATCTTCAGATTAACTCTTTTCCAAAATTGTAGCACAACCTTCAAAAGAAATCTGTTAATGGAGATATATATAGACAAAAGAAATTCAATATTAAGATTAA
Organism: Pinus tabuliformis; assembly: GCA_031772625.1. Lineage (NCBI taxonomy): Eukaryota > Viridiplantae > Streptophyta > Pinopsida > Pinales > Pinaceae > Pinus > Pinus tabuliformis. The sequence goes on along the minus strand of CM062819.1, from coordinate 1,497,899,410 downwards.
TGTCTTGAGTTGCAACAAAAGAAGTTCTCTTCAAAAGTATATGGATTACTTGGGAAGCATGATAGGATTTAAGATCATAACAAAGAGACATTAATCTTAGAGGGAGAAGGTAGAATAAGAAAGGCTAAAGCATTAAAGACCATTTTATCTTCTAAATAATGGTGTTGATTCATTTCTATGAGCCTTGTTGAGATTTGACATTATGGATTGTATGTCCATGGATATCTTCTTGAAAAAGTCTCCGCTGTTGAATTGATGAGACCTTCTGACTGGCACATTTGATGCATACCTGTCCAGGCTTGGTAAAACTAATTCCAACCTCCATATCAAGGTTGTGATGGATGAACCTAGGAATCTTCTTCCTTATGTGTTTGACTCCCCAATGAAAGAGCGAGTTGGTTGCTAAAATGAATAAGAAGAATCTTGGGTTGATGCCCTATTTGGAACCATAAGTCTAAAGTTTCCCTTGGACAAGGGAAGAATGATATCAAGATTCTATTGCATGTCTACGATCATCATATGCAGGGAGCCAATTGGTTAGCAAGGATTTTTTAATTAACTTAGAAGTACCGATGAGAGGAAAATCACAACAAGTGGTTAGTTTTGGCTCTCCTATGATGAGAAAAAATCAGTCTTCTAGGGCACCTAGTTATACTAATGCAAGGCATATGGAAGGGGTAGGGGACCTACATTTCATCGATCTAGAGCTTCAGCCAATTTAAGATGTCTATTTGGATGATCTCAACATCTAGTTAAAGGATTTTATCTGGTGCATAACCAACGATGTGTTTTTGAACATCCCCCATCACCTATATATTCTATAAGTATTGTGAATGTGAGATTGAGGTAGAAGCCTTCAGATTTCATTTTCTTGAGAGCACTTCAGACTACTACAAAATTGTCAACTTTACATATTCAGTGGATGATATTGATGTGGGCTATTGTTTTTCATTTCAATGGTGTTTTACTTTTAATTTTTAGAAAGTTTTCATCCAAGAAAATGAGAATGATAAGTGCTTGTTTTTCACCCAATTGAGTTCCCAGGATTTACATACGGATTCCCATTGCATATCATAAACTCCATCCTTCTAAAGGGAACTAGTCGTTTAAGCTTTTCCAGCAGGAATGGCATTAGCCTTGACATCTTAAGTACCCAACTCTTGCAGAACAACTTGAGTTGTTGTCTAGTTATCTCTTGTAACCATGATTGGGTGTATGACCATTTTATTTAGACCTTCTATGACAGAAAATACCTTCCTTTTAAATGGATCAAAAATGGCCAACATTTCCACTAGTCTTTTATCAAGGCCACCAAAATTCCTATTCTGATATGTTATTTAATATCCTTTAAATAATAGTCTGCAAATGAAGGTGTAGACAGTCCATGCTCAGACATCAGCTTCCAAGTACCAACCAAAATATTTATCCCATCTATTAAAAATCTTACATATTTTCTGACAAGATCTTCAATTTTTTTGGAAGTTAATCAAGCAGTATTCTTGGTCCCAAGCCCCTTCATATACATAGTTGTAGGTGGCTCACAAAAGAAATGAAAGTGATGTATGTAGTCTAAGACTACCCTTGTCAATGGATGCTAACTGCACAACTCTGTTTGAATCAATTTTGTTGAATGTGTTTGAAGTGGAGGTCACCATAGCAATCTAATGAAATCTTGTTTGAACCATAGTGAAAACAATAAATCATTTTAAATCTAAACCTATATTACATGTGGAAGAGTGGCGCAGTTTTTGCTAGCTTGGGAATCATTTTATATCCAACCTCTATTTAAAAACCACTAAAATTATAGAGTGAACCGTAAATCAATGCTCCAGGAAGTCTGAGGATTGTTGGATTAGTTGTGTAAATGGTCAAGATTAAATATGGCATTGAATTCTTGAAAAATATCGCGTGTTTTTGGCGCTTCAATGATATTGACAATGACTATGGATTCATGGCTATATTCGGTGGGAATTTAGTAATACCTCCAGTTTTAGAATGGGAAGAAGTTAGAAGATTGCAATAAGGTCATAATTACATGGTTAAGGTTAAGATTCTATTGTTAAATATCACACCAAAGAGCAACTATTTTGAGAAATTCAACTAGTTGCATATATGATATAACTTTAGCCCTAGTAATAAAGGGTTTTCCTTTTGTGAGGGTACTTGTTTATCAAATACAACACACTATATTTTTTTGGCACTTGACAATGTGGGTCATTGGTTGTTTCACCAACAACATAAGAAACAACGCCAGACCTACTTGAGGGTCATCATCAAAGAAGTGCGATTAGGGAGACACCTTGATATATCTTCCCCACCAAATGGGAGAGTCACACCTATTGCTAGCATAGTGACTCCATCCTCAATACACAAAACATATGAAACTTTAGCACCAATATTCACAACACATGAAGTCAACACTTCATTTCAAAATGTTGCAGAAGAATTTGCTAGTGGATTATAGTAGTATTGAACTACAAGTCCCACAAAAATTGTTTCCATTCATTATTTTCAAATTTTTCTAAACCTATTTTCATCACCTCTGAGATTATTTTCTTATTATTATTTTTGTTTCCTCTCAAAATATGTGAACAATGCCATCTTCCACAAATCATTGTCCAAGATTTCATCGAATTTCAAATCCACTTCCTTAGCAATGGAATCATGTAAACCTTCAATCTTAAACTTCTAAGAAACAATAACCCAAATTAAAACATCAAATATACCGACCATATTCTTGAAATGGTTATGTGGAATGCAAACTCTTACAACTGAAGACAATATCTTCTAGACATAAAAGTCCACTGATAAAAAATGTGTAATATTTTATTTGAAAATGCTTCAATGTTTTCAGTTAAGTTCTCAAATGTGAGATTTTAATTACACTCTCTTTAAAAAAAGCAAGAAATCACATTCTTGATCAAGATCTACTTCAAGAAGACAAGCATCACAAAAATTTGGCAGTAGTTTTAAATCCAAAGTTCCCTTTTTCCCTTCACGCATCCTCTTAAATCATCTCAAATAAATTTTAAACCACATGCCTTTCTAAAGTCCCAAACTCCTAGTAGATAATTGAGGTCACTCTTTCTAAAACGAGTCCTCCTTAGGCCCTAGCATTTGTTGCTGGTAAAAGAATATTTCAGTCAAATAAGCATGTTTGAAGTTAATAAAAATTGTGTTTACTTAATTAAAAAAGTCCTCTATTTCTACGTGGAGATTATGGCAGGCCATTAACAAATCACAAATGTGTGGCCATTCAGTAGTTGATAAAAACCCCACTACATTATGTGTATGGCATGCCCATTTGAACCTAATGTTGCTAACATTTTTTAGTTCAAGTGGTGCTTCTAGGCTATAAATTAAATGTTTTTTTTCCATATGAATTGAAAATTTACAATATACATCAAAATTTCTAAAGCTTTCACTAATCAACTGCAACTTCAGAATTGTACATGGAACCTTAACAGTGCAAGGAAAAAATTATTCATAGAATTCCCAAAACATTAACGATATGGTAAATTGTCAAACAAACCAACCTATGTGCAAATATGCACATTTCATATCTCTTACATGGACCTACATAATTCATATTCATTCCTCAACACCAGATACAAGGAATTCAACCCTTGGTTTAGAATATTGTCACTAGAGAGATTTTACAATTCTTGAGATGGATTACCTTAACTATGATAAGTAGCACAAACCAACAAAGATATGTAGTAATGAATTGAGGCCATTTTAGAAGGAAAAAAGATTCATTCAAGTTTGGTTTTGCATCAAGCAATAAATAGGGAAAGGCACTTCATATCTAACACAAATGGAAACAATGCCAAAAAAATAGTTGGACGATGAACTATATTTGTATATCCTATATAGTATTCACCATCAAGAAGATAAGAAAGACAAATTTTAGTTTTTCAATATTTTATTATAGCAAGTTCCTCTCCACTGATGAGGTCAATCATCAGTGTAAATCTCTTTCATTACTGTGCCAAGATTCTTTATCAGTTTAGCCAAATCCATCATGTATCTATCTAAACATGCAAAAACATTTGTAAGTTGGATATTTATTACAGAAATGCATCTATTTGCTGAGGAAAATCATTAATGACAACAAACATAGCAGTACACTAATCCATCATGGAAGTTTAGAGACATAAGTAGTACTTGAACTGAGAGGGCTTTTCTGGAGGTCAGAGAAAATCTCATGATCATTAGAAAAAATAGTGATCCAAACAAAAACAAAAAATCTCATGGGAATAACCTTAAAACAAAATCAAGGCCATATGGTCAAGGCACACACATAGAGGTAATACAACAATGGACAAATAATATTAAATATTTGATGATAATTTTTCATCCTTGAATCTCCAACACACACATCATTCATCATATCTAACTTATTTATAGCACCCCTACTTGTTAGGTAGTTTAACCACTTAACCTCTAACATAAATATTGATATTGTATTTAATTGGTCACATATTTACATTATAATGTGACTTAAACATTAATGCCTCCTAACTTTAATGTTCAAGAGTGCTAAGGCTTTAACAAGAACCAATGCGATCAACCCAAAGAATCCACAATAAACTCAATGATCCCCAAGCCCAAGTATCCTCCTTGCATATTTCAATGAGAAGAAGATTAGATCAAATAATTCTCACCCAACAACTCATGGTTGAGAGAATACCTCCCATTTTCCCCACCTCTCCCACTTTCTCTAATGGACCTTAGGTCATACATGTCAATGTCCTCTTTGAGATTTTTTAGCACCAAATTTATTGTTGATGCATTTCTCCTTTGATTTTGTTTTCCTCTTCCTTCCAATAGATTAGGTACTTCCTATATTTTATGGAAAATCCCTCCCTTATATAATTTTTTCACTTATTCTAGTGTGGTTGGGTTGAATAGGATTTTGTTCTTTTGGCTCTTTCTTTTAAACTCTTCTCCTCCAATATTTCTTCATCCGATCTAATTTGCATCATTCTCTTGTGGTTAGCCCTAACCAATAAGTTTTTCACCTTGGATAATGAACAAAAGAGGAACTAAGTAGGGATAGGCAGATGTATATTTTACAATAGTGAGAAAATTGTGGATCAATAATCTATGACTTATTATTTTTCTAGAGTAGTCTCAAATGAGGTTACTAAAGCCAAGTGGGAAAAACTAAATGGAAAAATATGACTTTGGTTGATTTTCTTTTTGGCTGGTTATATGATAAGACAATAGAAGCGTATAAGTCTCTCACCTACCTGCTTTCTTATGGGATTTGGGGGACCTGAAATTAGATGATCTTTTAGGATTCGGTTATTAGATCTGTAGAGGTAGCATGCAAGGTTAGAATGGCTTGAGCTGATAATGAAGTACTTCTCAAATAGATTCCTCCTAGAATCTTATTAATTCCATGTATTGACCATAAAAGGTCTTGAGGCTTCTTCGATGTAGCAAGTCAAGGAAACCCTGGTATATGTGGAGTAGGGGCTATTTTGACTCTATGAACTACCTTAAGCTGATGTATGATGTTGGCCAAGGTTCAAACAATCGACTTGAATTATGTACCCCTTGGATTTTGTTGAAAATTGCAGAGGAAAGAGGTCTAGAAAAAATTCAGGTCTATGGAGATGGAACATTGGTAATTTCACTCTGCTCCCAATTACGAATATTGTCCAAGAGATATAAGACTCTTTTGAAGTTAATTCATTTTCACATGCATACCGTGAATTCAAGACACATGCAGATAGGTTGTATAAAGCAGCTTCTCTCTTGCAGGAGGGTTTCTTAAATTAACTTGAATTCAGAGGAGCACCCTCATTTCAGCTACAGAAAGAAATTTTTATTCAACTAGTCTTTCGGTACCAAATGGTGGTTTTTGTAGAGGTTTTTCAGATCCATTATAAGAACTATGAGTTTTAAATTCGCAGGATAAGTAAGATGTCCCAAAGATGTTTTTTGATGGAATAATTGTCTATAATACACTACAAGAATTAAAATTGTGGATTTAGTCTTGTGACTAGAGTGGACAATGCAGAGAACAAGAGAGGCTTGAGTCCGTACAGGATTGAACAATGTATATTCTGATTCCATTCTAAAAAATATCAAATATAAGATTCTTTTGCTTTAAAAAAAATAATATTTTTGATCTTTAAAAGGGAAAGAAATGTCAAGGCATTAGAAGGTAGGAGAAGGGATTTATAAAATGCCATTAATATTAATCTAAAAGTACCACACAACTCTGGAGATAAAAATCCATTTTTATTGTTAAAAACAAATTACGCCCAAATTTGTGCTACTGCAGAGGAATCAAATCAACGTAAATGCCAAAAGAAAATTCTTCAAAGTTTATGAACTTACCAGACAGAAATTTTTCCTCCTTGAGGAAATAATGTATGGATTTTATGAAAATTGGTCTGTCCAAGGGCACGAACAGAGCAATGGAGTAGAAGGAATCGGTGACATAGTAGATTTGCATCATGGAAATCTATCCCCACACCTCCATATTAGATTTACGTTATGGAAATCGATCCCCGCACCTCCAATTATTCATCTGTGACAATAATATATGGAATGTCAGTAAATATAGATGGGTAATTTACTGTAACTGTGTCCTCTCCTCTGTCACGGGAATAGTAAAAAATAATTACGTTTCCGCTGAGTCTTACATTAAAAAATACCACTTGATATCACTCTGAAGAGTTATGACATAACTATAATGCCAGGAGAGCTCCTAGCTCAGCTCAAAAAGTTTAATCTTCCGGCACATCAACCAACTCATACTCAACAAGTGAAAGATTGTTGTCTTCCTTCACAATGAAATAATCAACCAGTGAAAAGTTGTTTTCTTCCTTCACAACGAAATCTGCAAGCTCCATTGCCTCAATCCTGCCCCACTTGTTAACAATAAGTCTCATTGAACCCCTAAACAAATAAATCTTCGCATTACAAAAGATAATTTTAGTTCCTTTCTTCATGATATCAACTTAATCAGTCCTCGCAGTGAAAAGAATCATCCCAGTTTCATCTCCTACGAGGCACTCTGTAATATGCATTTCATGGATCAGAGCATCATATCAGGTTTTTTCAAGAACAAGTTGTGTGCTCAACACTTTCACAACTAGATTGTGCCCAGATGACCGAGGTGTCAGTTGGTCAACCTTTGTGAAAACAGGCTTCCTGATATTTGCATACGTAAGACATTTTTCTTTGAAGTTATACATAATTAAATACACGTCTGAAACAATGACTATTAATTCGAATGAAAATTTGTGAAAATTTGACTGTATCGACAGCAAGATGATTGAATCTACTCTCCTATCAAGACATTGAAAAGTGAAAACACTGAGAAATAAGCAGAGCATAATTTAGGGTTATAATGTCGATCACTTCTCTCTGCTCCTATGCTAATATTTCTTTCACTATTTATTCACGAAAATAGGTTCTCATATTTCTATGTTTTATGGCGCGAGCTATTGAAGAGATTCTCCTCCATCCGTTGATCCCTCAACAAAACGAATTTGAACCCTGAAACCCTAATTGCTGGTGAATCACTGCCTCATTTCCTATGAAAACATAGAACAAATATGCAACTAACGCATGGAAAATCTACCTTATTAGAACATGTTACTGCAATTTCACATTTCCCGAATCGTTATTTTGAACTATGAATAACATAGTTAAAATCCCAAATAATGAAACCCTGAAGGCATTTACTGGTCGAAAACACAATTTCTAATGTGACTTGCAACTTTCAGTTTGCTAGGCTCGGGGACCCAAACAGAAATGGGCCCTATATACACCTCACGAGTACATTTTGACACCTACACACACTTTTTTCCAATTATAAACTCAAGATTGAGTCTGAACTATGTGGACTCTGCATCGAAGGTTCTCATTATGGATGGGAATGAAAATGTCTACTATAAGTACTTGTTGGATAATAAAATGCAAGCAACCAAATTTATTTCAGAGCTGAGGAATGCAGGCCATCCCAGACTGTAACAGAGCACATCTTCACAACACTACCTGGAATAGATCGGATGTCAGAGAAAATATTCACAGAGTCGATACAACAAAGACATCTAAGCAATAGCTTTAATTCACACAGATTTCTGATTTTACTTTCTTCCTTGGGACAAAGATTGAGATGAAGCCTAATATTCTGATGGACAGGTATGAAATAGGGTTCCTAGTAGGGAAAGGACATTTTTTAAGGTTTATCATGGGAGAATCCTGAATACTAGTGAGGATGTCACCATTAAAGCTATGGACAAGCATAAAATTCTCAAGGTGAGGATCATGAAGCAGATTAAACGGGAAATCTCTTTCATGAGATTGGTCCAGCACCCAAACATCATTTCGCTTTATGAAGTCATGGAGAGCAAGTCCAAGATTTACATCGTTATGGAGTACATTAAGGGTGGGGAGCCCTTCAACAGAGTAGTCGAAAAGGGGAAACTGAAGGAGGATGAAACCAAGAAGTATTTTCAGTAATTGATATGTGCAGTGGATTTCTACCATATCCGAGGAGTGTATCACATGGATTTGAAGATGGATAATTTATTCTTAGATGACAAAGGCGACATGAAGTTCTGCGACTTTGGCCTTAGTGCGTTGCCGAACTAGTTCATGAAGGATGGTCTTCTCCAAATGGTGTGGCGCCAAAGGTCATAACGATGAAGGGCTATGATGGTACCAAGGCCGACATCTGGTCTTGTGGGATTTCTTTCCATTCCATGATGCGAATTTGATGGCCTTGTATAAGAAGATCCACAAGGGGAACTTCAAATTCCTGCCCTGGTTTTCCTCCGACATCCAGCAACTCATATCCAGCAACTCATTCTCCAATTCCTGGATCCCAACTGTGAGACGAGGATAACCCTCACCGAGCTAATGGAGGTCGCGTGGTTTTGGCAGGGCTTTGAACATCCACAACCCTACTGTGATGATGATTACAACCTTCTTCATGACGTTGATTGAATGTTATTTATTCCTAAGTTAGATCACTTCAACGCCTTGGACAGTATCGCTCTGTCCCCTGCTTTCGACCTCTCGAGATTTTCAAAGTAACACCCTCGTTCGTTGTGGTGGAGCTTGGAAAGATCGAGGGAGATATGAAAGTAGGTGCCGAACAAATCGATGTTTTGTGGGGCGATCTATTAAAGAGATCCTCCTGCATATGCTGATCCCTCAACGTATCGAAATGAAACATTGAAATCCTTAAACGCTAACTGTCAGTGAATCACTTCTGCATTTCCTGTGAAAACATAGAACAAATCAGTGTGAAAACGTAAAACAAATCTGCAGCTAAGTCATCAAAGTTCAATCGATTTGAAGAACGGGAATCGAGGGAATCGATCTAGATATCCTAAAGATCGATCCAGTGACCTTTCCATATATTCCAAAGAAGATTGGAGATTGATATTGTTGTGCAAAACTATTTTTCCAGGTTTTTTTTTTTTTTTTTTGGTGGGAATTAGATCATGGTAAAATATGTTTAACAACACGCCCAATTTTTAAAAAAATCTGTTAAATTATGGGATGGATAGATCTATTTGTAGGCGCTCAATTTTGAGCAATGTGTTTTAAATTTATTCGAAGATTTTTTATATTTGTTTTCTTCTAGACATTTTTTTTTTTAATTGTGTGGAAAGTAATAATTTTTTTCATCGTGAAATGTCATAAAAGTATGAATGTTGATCATTTTGGAGGTGAAAAGATGGGCACACTATGATGTTAGTAGTGTTTGGTAGCTTACAACAACAACATATTTTCAATTTTTTTTTTCATAGCATAGTTTTTTGCATCTACGCATTGAGTAGGGTTTGATTCATGTGCTCGTGCACATCATTATAACCTTGCTCATCATATCATTTTTAGTAGTGCTCACAAGTTTAGTGATAACCTATCTAATAGCAATTTCACATACATAGCTCCATCACTAAATTGAGAAGAAAGTGGGGAAAATATCCATCTAAGCTAGGAGGACCTAATGTGACACATTAGGCCATGATCGCCAAGGAGCATCATCACTAGTAGTTCACCTCCCATGAAGGATCCCTTTCTAGATCTTAAATGCTAGTTTGTTAGTTAGTTGCATATTTTGTTGTTTCTTCTAGCCTTTAATTTGTATGCATGCCAGATTTAAGGATCGACTCTTCAATTGATGATCTCTTTGTAAAAATATAAAAAATCCATTGTGGGATGAATAAGAACCAATAATTTTTCTTTGGGATTCATTTATGATTTTCTTTCTCTATTCCCTGGGTATTTTTGTTGCATTTTTTTCTGGATGTTTGAGATAAATATGATTAAACCTCATCAAACTTATTCTTCTACTTGAAAATTTGCTAGGTTTTTACAACATACTAATAAGACGATAAGTGACATACCTAGACCCTTAGTCTAAGGCATGTTAACATAAATCCAATTGTAATACCATTTTGAAAGAAATGAATGTATGTTGTCTCAGATATAGGCTCATGTGATTGTCCATGATTTTAAAATTCAATAATATAGATGAATTAATCATTCACAAGAACATTTAAACATACATAACATAAATTGAACATAACATTCAAGCATAAAATTTACATATTAAATAATAGAGTGATTGGAATATTTATCCTTATAAATGTTTTACACAACTAGCTACAAATGTCAAATATGCCATCCAACTATAGTTTTTTTTGGACTAATTCTCTCTACAATAGGCCACCCCTAATATAGGGCTATGATTCCACAAAGGTGAGTATGCTCCTCTAGATGTATATAGTCAACACTAAGATACCAATACCTAGTAAATTAAGAGTGATGTGACCCCTACAATAATTCCTACTGGCCAACTCTATTTCCCAACATTTTTCACAATCTAAGGATGATATTTATTTCTATGTATCATAGACCCTTAGACAATCCATCCCCTCTAGGGCTCTAACATAGATTGGTAAGGAATCTCTTAGTTATGGGATTTAGGAAATATAGCTACTAGTGGAGCACTTACAATGTCAACTTTTACATAAGCACTTGAGTGATTTTTAAATGAAAACCCCTCACAAACATGCAAAGCTGTTTCTTATCATAAATATCAACCCTAGAGATTGGTTTTCAACACAAATTGTATTTTCTCCTTTTGTAGCACCGAAAATCTAGTTATTTTTGTCCTCTTTCTTTTTGAAATTTAGTTATCCCCTCTATTGAAATTCCTTTTCTTATGCATGTTCTGACTCAGACAATTCAAAAGAAAATTTACTCATCACATGTTCTCACATCTAGGTTAGATGACTCTCTCACCCACCTCTTACACGCATTCAATAAAACCACTCCCCTCATGAGTGTACTTAGCCCATGCTTCAATAACTAATTGATATGACTCTTCTACCAACCTCAAAAATGCATTCAATGATTCGTTTTAATAAGTCAAATGGGGATTATATGGTAATGACATCTAATTTATGCTAATAACATGGGATTTTAGGCATGTACGATTTACCCTTGGACCCATTTTATCCCCCTCCTTTATGGAATGATAGGTCCTCCATGAATATGTTTTTGTTGATTTTATAACCATTGATGTATTTTATATTATTAATTTCAATGTAAATGATTACATATAATTTTTTCTTTGATATTGTGTCCATGACTTGTGGGACTAGCATGTGATATAATAAACCATAACCTAGGGCATCTAAACCATCAAAATCACTTGACGATCATACTAGGCCTAGACCACACCAACCCTTAACATGGATAACTTTTTTTTTTTTTATGTCTCCTCTCGACTATTGCGAGTTTCACACATTAGTCACCTTACATAATGAAACCATTGAAATCCAATAATGCTAGCGATATTTTGCTACATTTTAACATTTTATATATCTTGTTATTTACACATTCATCATATTTAAAAATATACATTTCGAATCTAATGATCAACACCACCATATAGGTTTACATGTATATACATACAAAATATTACATCTTAGCACTCTATAATTTGAAAATGTAGTAACTCCTATAGAAATTCCAAATGACCAACTCTCACTCCCCTCAACCTACATAATCCATGGAAGAGGACTTCCTTATCTCCATCACATTCCTTTAAGTTGTCCCACTTACTTTTGTGGGCTCAACCACTGGTTGGACATTAAAATATCCAAGCTATGGAATTTAGTAATCCTAGCTATAAAAAATGGATTCTTTAGTCATTTATGCACAAATTTACATTCATATTTCCCCAAAATATGCAAAAGCTATGGGTAGTCCTCCCACATAGCCTCTTCATGCTCCGATGTGGTATCTTAAAGATTGCAGTAGGTCCAATTGACCTTTACCAAGACAATGCCTTTGTATAGGAGCACTTCTAATTTTGAGTCTAAGATTCATATTGGCTCCACCCAAAAGTCCCCTTTGTGCTCCACCTAGACCATAGTCTAATCAATCACAAGGTTAGGATTAGGCACATACTTTTTCAATAAAGATACATGAAACACTTTTATGAATATTCATGGATGCAAGTAATGCAAGAATGTATATAACCAACCTTATCTTATCTAGGATTTCAAATGGCCCACAATATTATGCTACCGATTCTGGGTAGCTTCCCAATTTTAGTGAGCTCTTTTTAGCCTTCACTTTGAAAAACACATGGCCAACCAATCTTAATTATCTATGCATTTGTCCTTTGTTTGCGCAAATTTATACCTATCTTATGTATCCTTTATATTTTTACTTATCTTTAACATGTGTTCTTACATCTCTTTTATAATATATATCCCAACAATCACTTTCCTTTTTATATAAATTTCCACAATATTGGATTCTTTATCAATCAAATTAATTGAAATAATATGTGTGCCTTTTGTAAGCTTGTCCATCAATAACATGATGGAATAATCTCACATTGTTATCCTTGGTAGCTTGGTGATAAAATTTGTGGTAGCAATTTGTAATTTGCATTTAGGAATGGAAAATGGATATAGAAATCATGTTGGATGTCTATGTTTAGCCTTTACCTTCTAACATCATTTGGCTATGTAATCAACCACATTTTTTTCATACTTAGTCAAAAATATTGGATTCTTATAGCTACAATAGTTTTCTGGTACAATAGTGTCCAACATATGGTGCATCACACAGTTCTCTTATCACTAAATTTCTTAATTCTTGAGAATTGGGAACCTAAACTTTTTCTCCTTTGCAAGAGGTTTCCATCCTCTTCTAGCATGTAGTATTTAAATTTTTGGTGTGAATTACCTTGTTGTAAGCCTTTTTAAATTTGTAAATACTGTTAGTTTGATCCTAATCTTCCAAAATTATCCTTCTTAAGTCTATGTTGTATATGCTAATAGCTATAACATCATTCATTACATGCACCCTCTTAATGTTGAGTGTGTTAACCTCTTTATTCTCTTTTCCCAAAATGTTATTGATGTTAAAGTTAGATTCACTAGGGAATTCCAACCATCTAATTTGTCTATGTGAGTATTACAAACCACTATGGTCTATTTTCAACGCAAAATTTCATCCCGTTAGATAATGTCTTCACATTTTCAATGGATGGATAGTAGTTGTAAGCTCGAAGTCATGGGTAGCATAATTTCTTTCATGTTCTTTGATTTTCTTCAATTCATATGACATGCCTATCTTGCATAAGGGGTCCACCAATTCCTTATTTACATGCATTTATGCACACCAAAAATATCCTCATTTGGATCTGCATTCTTTAGAATAGGTGCATTGGTTAATAAATATTTCAGATATTGAAAATTATCTTCACAATTTGTAGTCCATTCAGTCTATACGCATTTCCGTTGCAACAAAATAATTGAATGTATAATATTATAGAAACCTTCAATAAATATCATGTGGTAATTAGGTAAAACCATAAACATCCTCACCTTTGAAATATTCTTTGGTGATGGACAACCTTTGATGGATTAATTCATCTTCCCTAGGTCCATTGTTATGCCCTCCTCTAAGTCATTTTGAACTAAATCATGGATTTTCCTTTGATAGAAAGTGCACTTTCTCAACTTAGCATACAATTATTGCCCTTGCAACACGTATAACACCATCCTCAAATGTCACTCATCCTCCTCTTTTGTCTTGGAGTGTATAAGAATATCACCTAAGAAGGCAATAACAAATTAGTTTGTATAAACTCTAAACACTATATTCATCAAACATATAAAACTAGCAATTGCACCACATGTTTCAAAGTAAACGTTGTAAGGTGGTAGCATAAGAAACAATAGCAGAGTTGAAAGAAAAACTTTCATGCAATTTTGTTTCTTTACTAGCATTTCTTTTTTATCATATGTTATGTTTCAGGGAGATTTCAATGAGGCCAATATTCTAGAATATGTTCAAAATGAAGATAATGCGCAACATCTTAACTCCAAAGGATTTATGAAAAATATATTCATTAAGATTCATGAACTATTACAAGTAAATGATTTAAATCAAACATTTCATAGAAAAAGTAATCTCATGATATCACCTTTTATTCACAATGCAATGGATAATAGTTTTTTTAGAAGGGATTCAAGATAATGTATGTGCATTTTGAGTAATTTTTATGTCAGATGTTGTTATGACTAGAAAAATTTAGTCATTTTGAGTCATTTTTATGTACTTAACATTGCAGATGGATTTAGAGACCCTCTTAAATTGGTCTCTAAATTTTAACACTGCAGATGGACTCAAAGGCCCCTATGTCTCTAAATTTAAGACTGTACATGGATTCAAAGAAGGGGATCTTTGATTCCATTTGCAATCCTAAAATTTAGAGACAAAACAGTATCCATAATTTTAATTCTGTAGATGGATTCAGACACCCCTTTGTCTCTCAATTTTAACAATGCAGATGGATTCAAAGACCCATGTAGTGAAATGTAACACTTCAATATCAAAATTGCAATTTTCCATTTTCAGAGTGACATAATTGAAAATTACTAACATATATGAGTAATTCATATACTTTTTGTACTTTTTATTTGATGATATTTTTATTCTTGGACTATAGTAGTCATTTAAGTTAATCATTATTAATTTTATCTCTTATTATCTAGTCATATATTTTAGTCCTAGACTAAATTAGTCATTTAATTTAGTCACTTATTATCTAGTCGTTTATTTTATCCCGAGACTAAATTAGTCGTTTAAGTTAGTCAATTTTAGTTCGGTCACTTAAAATTGCCCAAATTTAGTAGTAATTCACTTAAAATAATTGCGGTGACTAACGTTTTTAGTCACCTAGTCACTAATTTCATGATTTTTTACTAGTGATTGCTAGTTAAACAATGAGTTCTTGATCAAATTATGTCCATCCCGAAACAAATATTAAACCCCGAGAGAGAGCCAACAGGAACATGAGAGAGCTAGAGCGAGAGTTCCCTCCATTGTGCATATATATGTTTTTCTTCAATAACCCAGTGTGTTTTGGGAGACAGTTAACTTGGATCTTTAGTTTTGTCTTTTGAATTGTTGTCTCTTTGAATTACAAGGGGAGAATGAAAATGGGCACTGTCCTCTCATTCCACTGTCATAATCCAACCTCATAATTAGTGTTAGTAACCTCTACCAACCCCAGTTCACCCAAATCTCATCACAATGAAAATTTTCAAGTAATGGCTTTCTAAATTTGTAAGTGATTTTGAAAATTAGGTTTGGATGCTTCATGGCATTTCAAAATAGGTGAGAAAGAAAGATGTTTTCTTTTTGTTCGAGGATCCATAAGGCTATCGCTTTTTCGGTTATTTTAATTAATTTTAAACAATAACTTTTAAGTTCTTAATCATGTATTAAAAGGTCGTCCTTTTCTCCCAAATTGGTATTGCATTCACATCTACCATTACAAAAAGCAGTGGTGAAACAAAGGGATATGACAAATATAACCTATACAATTATGCTTTACATAGTAAGTTATCGTTTGAGGAAAGATAGGAAAATATATAAATATTCTTAAATTTTATTAGCTAATTAAAAACCATTTTATATAATTAATTGGACAACTTTAACAATATATATAAGTATAACTTGTTTGATATGACACTTGTTCATATAAGATTACTTTTAATTAATCAATTTAATAAAAAATTCAAAATAAATTTAAACCTTTCATTATGAGACTAGGAATAGTTTAGAATATTAGGTGCATAGGACATTTGCTTTTTCTTGCGAGTGTTAAAGCTAGTCTATTGATTCTTAACGGTTTTGTCCTTCTCTTATTTGTTGTAGAATCTATCTTGCTGTGTACTAAGTATCAAATGATTAAGAATCATGTTTATATAAAAGAAATTTAATACATGGTTTTTTTTTTTTTAATTAAATTAAATATTTATCTAATTTTATATAAATTAAATTAAATATTTATTTGATTTTATATGACACATTCATGTGAGATTTTTTTTAGTTAATTAATTTAATAAAAAAATCAAAATAAATTCCTACATGGCTAGAAATCTATTCAATCAAACCCTCTTTTACACACTTAAGGCAACAAATAATTTAACCTGATGTTTTCATAAATTTAAAAGACGAAGGAAATTCCGGCTTTATACTGCGAAAAAAGCTCAGATTGAATCAAATTGTTCACGATCTGCAGGTTTTATCGATCGTACTTATTAAAGAACACAAAAGTGTTTAGAGATCCAGGCGTAATCAAATTTTTTCGGCGTCAGTTAGTTGATTAGTCTCGGCGGAACAAGGTAGACCAAGAAATGTCACTAGTTTTGGTTATTCACATACATTTATTCTCAAACAAAACAATAGCGAATCATTCTTATTTATGTCTACAGTGGTTGTAAATGCAGAGGTTGTACGTCGTCATAATCATATTTCGGCATCGGTTAGGAGAATGGGCTTCGGGTAATGCGGACATACAATTTTTTCCCTTATTAACATACAATTACTCTCAAATTAAAGAATAGCGAATCATTGTTATTTATGTCCACAGTGGCTCCCATAACTGCAGAGGATCTAAAACGGGCGAGTGCAGCTCTGGCGGGATGTAAGAATTGAGCTCCGAGACTTCATGATATCCATAGATTATGCTTAAAAGATTTGTATTTTGCTCAGTAATCCTGGCTACTCCTGCTCGTGTGGCGGCCAATTGTGATTGCAGCTCAGACACTTTATTTTGGAGATCGTTGATTACTCCTACGCACCCAAAGACAGGATCCCGAATTCTCTCCCTCGCTTCGTACACCATGCTGTTTACAACATCGCCTCTCTTCTCCACCGGAAGATCCTGTAACACAGTAATGCATCATCACACATTAGCCCATCACACTTAGTTTTTGCAAATCTGAGGGCCTTCAGATCAATACAATCAGATCGAATTGCACGTAGAGGAGCTTAATTATTACTCTTCAAACACTTCTTCATAGTAAGAATTAGAGCCTTGTTTCTTCTATATAAAATAATTGTATCGTGTGAGATGAGACATGTATTTCCCTGCATGTTTCATACATTTAAGTTTTACATGTAATTGATATTGATATTCAATGAAAAATATAAATATTGCAGTTTATTTCAAGCAAATTGTGTTATTTCTTAAACGTACATGAAGCACTCATGGTTGGAGACAAGAGTTATAATATCTGCTCCGGGTGTGCCTTCTTGATGACGCCAGAGCGTAATGGTGTGTACAACAAAACGTGTAAAATGTGATTAATACAAGGTGTGGTAAGTGAGGTATATACAATTGGAAAAGAAAGGATCGTGGTGGTTGTGGTGTAGTGGTCAGTATGACGGACGATCATGGGAGAAAATGGATGAAAAAGGTGGGGGCGAAAATTCAAATGAATGAAAAGTGGTAAGAAAATTGAAAAATGGAGTCGCCAGGTGGAGAGCATAGCTTGAAAATTTTCAGCCTCTGTCCACCATAGAATTATGAAAGAGGTGTCATTTCACACCGGGAATGAAGTGAAATCATCCCCAGTAATGGTGCCCGGAGATATTGGCTCCCCAGAGTCACACTACTTTGATGCAAAACCTGGAAACATCTAAAAAGTTTCTATCCACAGCTTGATTAATGAACAAGTTCGAATTCAGATCTTGGTTGTGATAATCCTACCTCCAGGAAATATTACTTGCATTTGACGCTCTTTTAATGTTGGTTTACTTTCCGTCTGGACACACGATGCTCACGATGCTTAAAGGAAGATGATATTACAACAAATAGAAAAACCATAGATTAACTGGTTTCTAGAAATTAATCGAGCATATGACTCGAAATTTAGACTAGAAATATTAATCATGACAAAGTTCCCTTACACATTCAAGATACATGCATCTAATTTTCTCTTTTAAACGTAACAATAAAAAGAAATAACACGCTGAATAATATCACAACCAGAAAGCCAAATTCTTATACAGATTTTGATTCAGTTTTCCTTTAATGATCCATTGCAACCACACAAACGACATAATTTAAATTACGTGTACCCAAAAATTTGTTCACATTCGACTTTTGTTGCGCATTCTTCATGACAGCGTGATATACATAATTAGAATCATTTAAATTCGCGTCAAATATTTGAAAGTAACCGTTAATTTGAGAGTGGTTTGAGATTAAGGTGGGGAAAACAAGTTTTTTGTTTTTTTTTTTTTGGGGGTTGATTTTGAGTAGCAGCAGTGTAATTTTTGTGTTTGACATAAAAGTTTTGAGAAATAAAAAATGGATGAAATATGGAGAATCATGTTTTATCCAACTTAAAGGAATAATTAAGAATATATTTAAATTAAATAAATTTTGGTGGATGACTAGACAATTAAGAATTCAACCATGAGAGAACACATAATTTTGAAATTCATCAATTCATAATTTTGAAATTTATCAATTCTTTTTAAACCCTTCAAAGAAATATCAATAAATCCAGGATACTCTTCAAGGTGTTTTGATAGATTGATAGATCTTACAAAACTGAAACAAACAATCATATTGATGCCAAATTTCATTTCAGCCATAAATCTTTATACAATTCTACATAATTAGTGTAACATATTAGGTTTACAATTCAAAACGCCATGAAAATTCCATAAACTTGCATTTCATTAGTAGTAAACTTAAAAATTAATGTTACATGGAAACATACATGATGAGAAGAACAAACAACCCAAGAGATACTTCCGAATTCTTCCCCAAAATTACTGCAAGACATCCGAGTAAATTCACCAAAAAATTTTACAAAATTTCCCCTACAACCAACATTTCCCCCTTTTATATTTCAAAATAAAGCCTATATATAAGCACTCAGAGATTGGCCCTACTCTAAATGACTAGTGGTGCCTTAAGTTTGTTACAAAATTACCAACTATATTGTAACTAACTTCTTCTAGAAATTTCTTTCTAAAAATCTGCTGATTCTGGAATGGGCCCTCTAGATTTAACGTTGATAACGTCTCTCTCCTAGTTGGATGCGGTCTTCCTCTTACTCTTCTTACTCTGGGGAACTGACAGGGCTGGTTGATATATCGACTTGGATGCCCATGGATGGCTGAAAGCATCGCCTTTCTTGTTTGGTGACGTAGAAGTCACCCTTGGTCTCGTTGTTTCCCTTGCATATACACTTGATCTATATATTTCCCACATACTATTCCATTCCCCGTCTGTTGGTACGTCTAGTATTGTTGTCTCTAGGTTCAAGATAGGCGTATCATTGACCTCTCCCTGCTCTTTAAAAAGTTACTTCAACATGGGCAGGGGTTCGAAGTACGACTTGTAAAGGCTTGTCAACTCCTCTTCTCGTGAAGCTTGTCCCTCTTCCTTGGCACTGCTTAAAACATCATTGGCATGACATAGGATGTTCAAAATAAAATATCTGGGAAACAAGCTCCGTTGATTATCAAAGAACGACGATAAACCCCTATGATGCAATTCTTCACATCTGCCTTTAAACCTCTCCGTCTCTTCAGCCATGCTACTGCCTTTTTCTTCTATATATGCCATCATCCTGTGTTTGAATTCGTCCAATTGGGTAATTTTGGGAGGAACGGGGATGATCACAGTGATGTATAATAAGTAGTCTATATTTATTTAATTTCAATTTCAGATTTAATGTAAGTTTAAAAAATCAAATTTCTTTTATATGAAATTTTTTTTAGAGTGTAATTTTTTTATGTGTAATTTTTCATTGTTTAAATTATTTTTTTTAAAACTATGTAGATTACACAATGCTACACTTTTTACTTGCACATTTTTTTTACTTCTAATTACTTTACATGAAATTATATTATGTCATATGGAAAACTAACTAAACATTTATAACATATTCATTTTTGTTTTTTATTATAAGGAACATTTAAGAAGACACATATCAATTCCACCATTTACACTGACATATTTTTACACATCACTATCATACTGTATTGTAGAATAAGTCTCTGAGCTCAATTAACCAAAAATGAACATTCTGATGCAATTTTTACTAATGAAAGCTTGACACGTGAGCAGAGACTTTTACTTAGGGAGACTTGGTGACATCATGTTCACGCCAGCAGGGTGTGGGGTCAGCACGATGGGCCCGTGGAACAACTAATGGCTGTGAGGGACGTGTGGCGCGCTTTCTCGCTCTGGAGCCCCTAACCATGGAGGGCCTAGAGGTGGTGCGGAAGGGACGAGAGAACGAAACATTTTTGTCAATACACTTCTTCAATCGGCTAAACAGTGTAATTTCTGGTGTGAGGCTACTTGCAACCGTTAGATGAGCAGTTGTCTCCACCGTCCGATCAGGCATTGCAACCTTTCTGCCAAACTTACTGTGACGTTAGGGCGATGTATGAAGTGGTGGGACTGGCACACAGAAGGTGGCAAATGGATAGAAAGAGGACATGGCTGCAAACGTGGCGGGTGACGTGGTACATGAGGTGGACATGGAGGGAGGGACACGGAGGTCCACGTGGAGGCTGCTATGGTAGCATGTGGGAACTGATGGGCGGGGTGATCCAGCAGTGGGCCACAGGATGACATGGAGAGGACACACAGTAGCATTTCGCGAAGGGTTAGAGAAGGCGATTTCAGGTCGCGAGGTCGTGTGGAAGGCCTGTGATGCGAACACGTGGCTTTCTCTGCCTGCTCTCAATGCGTTATCGCACGTGCGTCTTGGTGGTGCGTGAGGCTGGGAACCGTCTGATCTACGAGTGCCTTCGTCATTGGATTTGGGTGGTGCGCAGCTTCCGCTGGTTCCATTCTTCCTGTTGGCTTCGCCTGCTATGCCCCACTACGCACGCCTTTCTGTTAGCTTCGCCAGATATGCCCCACGACGCACGCCCTTGAGTATACCCGCCCGTGCCCAGTGCCCAAATTTGAGGTGCGAAGCGGCCCGAGTGGAAGGTATTCATGCCATTGCCATGATGGTTTCCGGTTCCTAGTAACAGGAACATGACCATGCTTAACTAAAACATTGGCAGACTGCGTTTGGACTCTGCTCTTACCCACCATTGGAGTCTGACACCAATAAATAATAATATTAATAATTCTTTAATGTGAAATGTGTTATTAATTAAGGGGCATAGTTGGTCTGTTGTCTGTTGTTTTTTGTTTGTGTTTTTCGTTTTTTTGGTTTTTAAGGGTTAGTTTAATTTTTGTTTGTGTTTTTCGTTTTTTGGTTTTTAAGGGTTAGTTTAATTTATATATGAAATAGTTTTTTTTCAAAAAAAATTGTTGATTTTAATTAAAATTTGGTAAAAATTTCTAGTAATTTGAGTTTAGGTTATTTGATTGGAAGAATTTAAGTATTTCTGGATTTTTCAGGATGACAAAATCATTTATCTGTTCAAAAAGTATATTTTAAATAAAAAAAAACATTTTCTTGGCATTGTGTAACCAAATTCTAATTAAAAAAACCTATTTCACTTAACTTAAACTGCACTTAAATAAATAATTGTTTTATATTTATGAGCCTTTCTCAAACATTTTATTTATATAACTATAGTAGTCTATATTTATTATTCATACTAACAGAAATTAGAAATAAAGTATATCACTGTCTTTCAAATATTTATTCTCGAATAAATAAAGTATATCACTGTCTTTCAAATATATATTCTCAAATAAGTAAATAAACTGACAAAAATAAAAAATAAAACAAAACAATAAATTGCATTGTAATTCGAGGATGCCAAACAAACAAATATAAAGAAAGAATGTTTTAAAAGACAGAAAATTACAAGTTGAAACAGTTTTGAACTAAACTAGCTCTAAAATGTGAACGTAAACTTTCATGGTTCTCCATATACACCTACAAATCCTACAACCTCTCAAATTAAGCAGAAATATCAAAATTCAATATATCAGAACTGAGAAACTCGATCGGTGGCCGGTTATTACTTCTTGAGGAACCTTGGCTGAATTTTCGTGAATGCTGCTCTGTGAAATTAGCATTTATCTATTGGTTGATGTGCTAGTAAATGTTAAGCAGCAAAGCCTAAATACCAAAACTGCATTAGAGCAATGGAACGAACCTTGAGTAGTTTGATGACGCGGCCATTTCCGAACACCCTGCGTACCAGCAGGAATTTGTGGATATCGTACGGAGGAAAATATGGTGCGAGCACGCATTTTTCTGAACACTTTTTTCGCCGGACTTTGCAAGCAGCACATGCAGGTGTGGTCGACGAAGTGTCGCAGCTCATCTACCAAAAAAAAAGAAAAAAAAAGGAAAGAAATGGCCTGTATGAGATCCTTCTCATCACTGTTTTTCTAAAACAACATTATATTGGCATAGTATTGCCTACCTTTCAATTGTTTGTTGGAATAATGAAAACAGAAGAAGTTGAAAAAATTGATGGCTATTTCGATGACTGTTTCTTCTCCCCGCATCCCAGCGGGGTCGCCATGAACGCCCTTACATTTTATTATTAATAATTGAAATTAGAGAGGACGGTGAAAGGCAAAAGACCCGATCCCATGCCTACCTCTAAACGTCAATCCGCCTGGATCCGGCCTGGTCACTTATGCCTTCTATTTGCAGACCAAATTATTATTTCATCATTGATACTTATCATTAGAGACGCAGAAAAGGTGTGCACACCGACTATTAGACAACAATCGGCGCAGACCACATCCACTTCAATTACAGTAATAATGTACATGATCACATCGTTCACAAGTTCCTTCGGGTCATAATAATAAAAACATTTTGTGCATATGTAAATTGAGGAAGCACTATTAGGAAATAGATATGCCTATCAACTGGACAAGAGACATATCATATCAGAACAACATGAAAAGTAAATCAATATAAAGATACATTATTAACATAATAAAATTGATTTGAATAATGATTTTCATTCTAGAATAAAGAGTTCAATTCCACTTACTTTCAATACCAACAAATAAATTGTTGTAACAATATTATAGATTTCATCACTATATGGACATAAGGCTCCATAAAAGCACTTAATCCATCAACAACCAACTACTAATTAACCCTTTGCATTATACCTATCTTGGAGGATGATCTCATTCAACAGTTGAGATTGTTATCACATAGCTATTGGTATTGATATCTTCTTCTTCATATCAAACATCTCTATCACTTTGTCTTATCAAAACTAGGTATTGCATCCCATAGATTCATTCCTTGTCTCGGTATCTTTGCTGTAATTGTTTTCTCCTCTAGATATCCTTCTGGTCCCAAAAATAGGTGTTTCAACCTTTATTACGTGTTTGTTAACTTTGCCCCTTCATTTCAGCCATAAAAATGAAGGGGCCAACAAGCCTTAATCACACTTGCAAAAGCTAGCTCATGGACCTTCTACACTATTATAAATTGCTCAAATTCTTGAAAATCCTTTTATCATTTAGCTAGGAGTATGTTTGGTCGTCCCATAATGTTTTAGCTTGTTCTAGGTTTCATTCAAGTCTCATCATGTAATGTACCCCAACTTCACACTATTTTCTTTTTCGGTTCATTATCATCAAGTTTCTATTGGATTAGTATCCTTATTGTGTGCATTAACTCACTTCTTCCTTTTATTTGTATAGATCCATCCATTCAATGTTTTTTTACTCTGATTTCATAATGTTACTCATGCTGACATTTTCCACCTTATGCGAGAAGGATTTTATTCCAAGAGAGCCTCTTAATTTTGCCAAGAACAATACTCATACTTATGTAAAAGGTTAAGACTTAAATGTAATAAGGTGGGTTTCCCGCCTTACTGCGACACAATGCAATCCCTATGTTATTGTTTAGTCCTATTATGTGTTGTTGGGGCTCCTTACGTAGTTTATAGTCATGATCATTTGATAAAAGGGCTTATGAGAGTATTTTGAACCCACGAACTCACATTTAAAAGTGGATATACCTTGCCATTACATTGATGCTTCAACCTTATGGTTGGAAACTAATTTCCTTACCTATGTGGCAATGTGTTATGTGAACTTTGGCTAAGTGGCTTCTCCTATAGTGTTTGACCTTGACCCGCACATGTGAAACATCAACAAGGAATGGGGTAAATCACTTGGATTGATCCAATGGCAGGGAAACTCATAGTGCCATTCTAGTAGACTAACCTACCTCTAGGTTGATTCATTTTATTTGCTTATTTGGTCATGACTGTCTCTATGACTAAGGATGAAGGTTTCTACCTCATGTTCTTTGGCTCATCTGAAAGAATGATCTTCTGTAAATTTTACCTTATTCCCCTCTTCGTAGGGAATTTTATCAGACAATTTGGTGGCTTGAGTGTTGTTTCCCCTTGGTGGTCTATTAATTCTTCATGACGTAGTTACTCGTAAGTGATTGTAGTTCATTTGTTTTCTCTTCTCTATTTTAGTTATGTGAAATAGTTTTTCTAACTACTAGTGTAATTATTATCTTTTTCAAGTTCCATTAGAAACCCCTTAGTAACTTTGACATTTTAATAATTAAAATCTTACATATATATGTGTTCTGATTTTCTTTGGTTTCTCTACTCCTTTAAGTTATTAACCAGACTATGATGTAATTGCATGTTATTGAAGAAAATCTAAATTTCAACTCAATAGTTAAAGGTTTCCTGTTATAAAGAGGGAATTCTATTACATCTCCATTTGAGTCCTAAGTTGTGATTTTCCATGTATTGTTCCGTGCATGAACCCTAACCGTTTAGGGGTTTTTCCTTGTTTCTAAAGGTTTGCCCTCAAACTACCAATGATCAGGTTGAATTAAATTACCAAGCCCTTTTTTCTTTATTTATCACAAGGGTAATTTTTTTTTATTTTATGCTAGAATCCACTCGGATTGTTCACTTGGGTTTGTACGAGGGAATTTAAAAAATACTGATGTGGTTTCTTAGACACACGATTCCTCCCGAGGAAGGGGAAAATGGTATCCCATCGATTTAAAAGGTGGTTGTGGATCTACCATCTAGATACATTATAAATTGAACTTCTATTTGTGTTTTAAGTTCCTTCGATGACTAGTTATACTTATTTATCAAAGGAGCTTGTGTACTATGATTTTAATATATTATTTTTCGGTTGCAGAAACCCACATTTGTCACGGAGTACTTGATATTTTGCATTGGATTTCGTGTCATTTTTTTTTACAGGAAGCATACATATATTGTTCACCCATGACCCACGACATAGAACAAAACATTGCTGCTTGCCATCAAGTATAATTTCATTGCAGTTAGATATATTATGTTTTCTATTTGAATACTCAATAACTTTAGGTTTCCTCCTCCTCTATTATTATTATTATATTGATGGTAATAGTTTTATGAATAGGCCATGGTAGTTATAGTAGATAAGTGAACTAACTTAGGTAATTTCATAACTTACTCCTTTTGTTTTCTTTGTGTTGGGGTTTTATTGTAACCTTGATGTAACTTACTATCTCTAGGATTCTTTTCTTGTTTTTTATATGTTCGAACTTCAACTCTATCATAGGTTGATCCAATATTAACTTTTTTGTTCGTGTTCTACAAAATTGGTTTCAAGTAATAGGTTCTCACTAGTCTTTTTTCCTTCTCATTGTAGGGGTTCCTTCCATTCTAATTGGCTTCCTATGGCTACAGATACTTTGTCTTGCTTCGTGGACCATAATTTGGTGCACTTTATTGTTTTTAAGCTATTGTACTATGCTACAATTATGGACACTTCATGTTGGTTAATTTATTGCATTTTAACTGATTTTTTCTTTTATTAATACTCATTTTCATTTTTGTAAATGATCATTTTCATTTTTTAAATGATGTCAACCAATATTTTATCAAAAAATTCATATAAACTATTAAACTCAAGGATTTTTGCTTAATTTGAGTTTTTTATATATAAATTATGCATTGGATTTTCAATAAAATTTTAGATCTCATTGTTTCTATTATACTTCATCTTAAAACTTATGCCCTATTATTCATGGCTTATCTTTCCATAAACCATCAGCCTCAAATCCATTTGTCATTGTGAATGCTTATTTAATAATATAGATTAGTTAATACTTTCTAGTTGTTTAGCTTCTTTAATTCCAAGTTATTTTCTACCTCCCATCTTGTCAGAATCACAATAGAAATTTACTAGAAGACATCCATGCATACCATTGTGATAGTTATGTATTATAAAATGTCAATGAATGGGTAAGACCTATAAACAATTGTATATAACATAATGTTATCTTGTTTTATAGTCGTGTATTATAAAATTTAATGAATGGGTAAGACCTATAAACAATTGGATATAACATAATGTTATCTTGTGTTATACTTATGTATTATAAAATGTTAATGAATGGGTAAGACCTATAAACAATTGGATTTAACATAATGTTATCTTATAGGTTAAGTATGTATTATAAAATGTTAATGAATGGGTAAGACATATAAACAATTGGATATAACATAATGTTATCTTATAGGTTAGGTATAATACCTCTTGAAAGACTTATATTATGAATTTTATATATTTTATAACTTTTATTTCTTTCGAGAAAATGGAAAAGACATGTTTTGAATTATTGTTTTTTTTTTCTAACACAAATATAAAATATAAGTAATGACACTTTATGTTATAATAAGTAATTCTATGTTAGAGGCTAACATGAGATATTATCCTTTAATTGTCAAGGAAAACGATTGAATTAGTTATGCCTAAACAGGTAGGAAAAAGGGAAGAAATGTACCGTTTTCTTTCTATTGGCTAAACTTGTATTTTTCTGAGGAAAGAAAAGAAAAGAAAATAGATTAGATAGAGATTGTAGAACACCTTAATAATATAGGGTGGGAGAGAAATACCCTATGATGGAATATGAATGAGAAAATGTGGGATATAAATACAATCTCGATAACCCTTAAAAGCGGGAGAGAAATATCGGTAAACACAGGATGGAGTTTGCAGGACACTACATAGGGTGTGGAGAATACAAATCCAAGGATCTTCTTTGTTTTACATAAAAGTTAGAGGGAGAGCTCAGGGAAATGCTTTTACAAGATAATTCAAGGCTAGGAGGAACGTGGAAGCCTATGGCCTATTCCTGGAAGAATTTTAGATAAGTTCTTCTACTTGAGGTAAGTAGAGTTTTGAGAATAAATAAACTTTCAACACAAAAAAATAGAAAAATATGTTATTTCTACTAACATTGTGATTGTAGACTAGAGAAAATAACAAGAAATTAGAAAAACCTGTATTAAGAGGTGAAAGTAGAAGAAAAGAGGAACTAGTGTACACTAAAGTAAAAGGAAAAAAAGTTACTATGTTAAATAAAATTGGATTAGAGGAAAAAAATAACTCTAGAAGATGTAGTTCTATAAGGCACACAAAAGTAGTAGCAAGACCTAAAATTTCTTTACATGGTGAAAGACTATTTTAAAGAAAAAAATTGTGTTCTATTATTGAATACATTATTAAATTATATTGTAAAATGAGTTTGGAGCGTTGAACTCGGGTTAAACCCTTATGTCCTTTAGAGAAACATGTCACCATTAGATTTTGATAAATTTGGTCCTTATTTATGTAGGATAAGTCACAGAGAACAAACAATGATTTCTTATTACAAGTAACTACCAAATTCCTAGACTTAAAAATTATATATATATATAATAAAAAAAACAAAAAAAGCCTAATGCTTAAGCCTTACAACTCCAAAAGTAAAGACACACGGAGCACGTATTTCAAGTTATTGTTCGAGTGTAGCTTCAAAGGAGTGACCATACAAATATTCGACCATCTTGTCACCCTAGTGTACAGGTTGATATTCGAATAGGATCCACCTTGCATGTCAAAAGAAGCAATGAAGGCATTATTAGGAATTGCATATTGGGATGCCTCACCAGACGGTACGTTCATCCAAGTGTTCAGTGCGGAGAAGGCCCTGCATGTTCTGCCAAAGTTTGCTTTGGACACACTTTTCATGCAGGAAGTAGTATCTCAGCATGATTAACAATAGGGTGCAGTGGAGGAAGAAGGCACCTTGGCCCACTCTTTTGTTGTAGATCGGGTTATATGAGATCCTGAGCATCAAGAAAGGGAATGTCAAATCTGAATAGACGAAGAAGTACCCGTTTGACCTCCGAAGCTTGAACCTGTATGACCCACATTGCATTGTGAAGGATCACTACATGAGAGTTCAGTTCAATTGGATCCATGGGCCATTTCATTGGGTCGAAGAGGACTCATGGAGATACTGCTACAATTCCTCTAGACCCAATGAACAGGTCGGCTTCGCCATAGACTGGTTGGCAATGCAGCATGAAGCAGCACCAACTGTAGTAGTAGCAGTAGCAGAAACAACGGAGCCAAGCATACCCATGCACAACAAAGGGAAGATGAAGATTGTCAACCACATGGAGGAGGAACAAAGCTGCAAGTTTCAAGCAAATCCACTTGTAGAACAAGTAGCTATGGCTTT
The DNA here is from genome assembly GCA_031772625.1 of Pinus tabuliformis. Lineage (NCBI taxonomy): Eukaryota > Viridiplantae > Streptophyta > Pinopsida > Pinales > Pinaceae > Pinus > Pinus tabuliformis. The sequence goes on along the minus strand of CM062819.1, from coordinate 1,497,870,575 downwards.
TCAAAAGAAGAGGCAACAACGCGACAAGTGAATCATGTGACGACAGATGGATAAGAAGAGAATGGAAGTAGTAGAGAAGGAGTTGCATGAACTAAGGGAGAAAATTCGGAAAGAACAAGAGATGCACCAACTAGAGAACGAAGCACAACAATACCAGATTCAATACGGGGTGCATCACGTGTAGAGAGATGAAGGAGCGCCCATACAAGTAGTTGATTCTTCTGAACAGCTGGCATCAGGCAAACATGGTGAACCCTTGCAGTGGAAAGACTTTGCTCAGGAGATAGAACAGGCTCTTGAACAGTTGGATGCAGACATGGATCAATAGGAGTTGGAACATGAAACTGACCTCATGCTTCACCAAAGAGAGGTCAACTCACCCACTTCAATGCATCCAAACAATGATCAAGTCTCAGATGACGAAGGAGTCACTGAGATCCTTAGTGGTCAACCAGAAGCAGAGATGCACAACATCTCCTTTGACGATCCCCATCATAGAGTTGTGTAGTCCCAAAGCGTACCGACTCTGGAAGACCAAACATCCCCTGTGAAAGTTGAAGAGCAAGTGATCATGACTGATGTGCACAACTATCCAGCTGCGTTGGTTGATGAAACTAAAGTGTATGCCAAAGACACTAGCTCTAGTGTTCATGTTCTCATAACTTAGAATGAGCGATTGGTGAAGGAACTATAGGTGGCCAAGCAGGGAGGAGACTTGGTGACAATGTCCGCCCGAGCTGAGCTGAAGAAGGAAATACTGGATGAAGTGTTGTCCTTGGACATAGTTATGTGAGCATTGTACTCCAAGTTTGGTACAATGCATCAAGTAGTCGTTCATCTCCACGAATGACAATAGTGATGTGCAAGAAGATTACCCATCTTGAAGAACATACATACTACTTTTCATAACATGTGAGCATGGACGATGAGTACAAGGGAGCCTCGCTTCACTTGACAAAGATGATGAAGGCTAATGCGGTCAAGCTGCAAGCATGTATCCAGAGTCAGGTCGGGAACTATGAAGACCCACCGCAACTCATCACTAGCATACAGGCTTCCCATGCATGAGTATTCAAAATCATCAAGGTTATAGTGCACACCCATGCGATCCCATCACTTAAGCAAAGACCAAGAAGCAGGTCTAATAGGAGCTTGACTTATACTTTGACGAGTTGATGTGCACCGCCAGCAGCCCAGACTTTCCTATCAGTGTAGCCATGATGCACAAGTACGTTGCTGGTCTGCCCATTATAAAGACAATGATGCACATGCTCACAGACAAATTGGATAGAGGAGCCTGAGAAGTGTACCCAGATGATATGGATGTAAGGTTCAAGTTTTAGATGGATATCACAACAAAACACATGGACACTCTTAAGGACTACCAATCTTGGCATCAATATGTCACTATTGATTAGCATGAGGATGTCGAGCAGTTGGACTTCTATGGTTTTCTAATTCCAAATGATGTCTAGTTTGTTTTTTCCAAGCCATTATTCACATGGGTACATGTGCATTGTAATGTTGAGTCATGTCAAGTGTAAGTGAAGTGTCAAGAGTGGATGCAAGAGTCATAGAGTAAGTGAAGAGTCATGAGGGTAGTCGAATGGTCACAACGGGGAATTTCAAGGATCACCCCACGCTTTGCTATAAATACTCCCTCATAACTCATTGTATAGGCTTTTGGTCAGCCAAGCTTCTACTAAGACTATTTTGAAGAAGGCTTGGACAGTATTGTAATGTGCCTTGGCTTCTCCACTGCACGGAGCTATTACATCTCTTTGGAGGAGCAGGCGGATGTGGCTGTAACATTCCACTGTTGGGGATAATAGGTTTACATGGATGTATTGTATGATTGTGACTTACACTTCTTTATATAATAAGAGCCAACACATTTTCAAGCATATGTTGTTATTGTAGTTGGACCGCTCTCGTTGCTTTAATGATATGTGTTGTTTAACTTACGTACTTGTGTATGAAATTATTCACATGCAGTTATATGAATCTTGTAGTTAATGTGTTTCATATGTTGTTAATGTTGTCACCATTCATGTCAACTGCTCTACTGGACATCATACAGACCTTTCACTTGAGCCTTGCTATAACAACCATCACACTCGTCTCAGACTGATCTGTGAGTGTTGTACATGTTATCTTACCTTGTATGATGTGACTACCGCATCCGAGTGGAATGCTCCGTCGGAAACTGTGCATGTCCTTTGTGTTGTGTGTTCCTAGCCGAGTTGGGACTGCTCCCTTTCAACCTGGAACTCACCTTCACCTTCTTCCCTTTTCAAAGTGTTGGAACCTCTCATACACCTTCCTTGACTCACTGCGTTAGTCACAGCCTTGCTGCTAACAAAGTTATTCTACTTGCCTCTGTGTGACACCGCAATCAAGGCATTACCTTATGACCCACTGTTGGGACTCCTACACCAAATGGTCTAAGGTCTAATTGGGACTTCTTACCGAGGAGATACCTTTGACATGTTGGCGGGCCCAACACCGTCAACACCCCGGATCTATCAAGCACCGAGAGGGGTCCAATCTCTTGAGGTGAAAACATTTTTCTAATGAAAAACTTGACGAAATTTTTACTCCTCGAGAGATTGGATCTCTCTCGACACTTGATAGTTATAGGATTAATATGGATCTAGGTTGGTTATATAATACTATATAGTATCTATATTTTTATTTGTGTCTCTTTGTTATTCCCTCTCTCTATCTCACCCCACGAACATACACACACTCTCTCACCCTCTCTTCCCCTCCTATGTCTAACTCTCTCTTCCCCTTCTCTCCCTCCCTATCTATATCCTTCTCTCTATTCCATCCTGTTGTCCTCTCTCCCTCACTCTCTCTCAATGACTCCCTTTTCACCTCCTCTCTCTCTCTTCACCTTTCTCCCTCTATGTTTTTCTTGTTCCCTCCCTCTCCTACCCCATCGAATTCCATCTCTCTCTCATCGTCTCTATCTTCCTTCCTCTCTATCCATTAGCTCCCACCTCCCTCTATCTCTCCCCCAAATCACTCTATTTCTCTTTCTCTCTCTCTCTCTCTCTCTCTCTCTCTCTCTTCCTTCCACCACTATCACTATCTTCCCACCTCCCTCTCCTTCTCCATCTCTATGTCTCCATCTATCTCCCTTCCCCTTCTCTCCCTATCTCTATCCTCTCCTCTTCTTTCTCTTCTATCCTTTCTTCTTTCCCTCACTGTCTCCCCATCTCTCCCTTCTCACTCCTCTCTCTCTCCACCTCTATCTCTCTATGTCTATTTTCTTTCCTCCCTCTCTCCCCCACTCCAACTCCATTTCTCTCTCTCTCTCTCCTCTCTCTTCCTTCCTCTCACTCCCTCTCTCCCACCTCCCTCTTCCCCCCCACCCCCACCACTATCTCTTTCTCTCTCTCTCTATCCTCCAACTTTTCCACTATCTCCCTTCCTCTCTCCAACACCTGCCCAATGCTCTCTTAAATTTGATCAGATTGTATTATGTTTAAGAAATTATCTAAATAAAAAAAGCTTAATTGGTTGTAAAATATTAAACCTATATTTTGGATCAACCATGTCAAAGAAAATAAAATAATGAAAAACTTTAAAAAGTCATGCACTATATTTAATCTATTATAATTAGTCAATTTGCTTTCTCTCATCCCCTAGATACTTAGATAAGATGGATCTAGGCCGGTTCTATATATATATAAAGAATCGGAATAGATCCATCTTAGCTTAATTTTATTAAAACCTTAATTTAATTTCTATGGGAATATTTTTAGTAGTCGTGAGGATAGAGTGTTTAGATATATCTCAAATTTAACATTTTCCCTTTTAGATTCAATTAAAAAAATGTAGTAAAATTAAATTAAAATAGAATATTTTTACTATGAAATAAGTTATGGTTTTTTGGCATGTGGTATTGATAAGCCATGGTATTGGCACATGGTATTGTAACAAAGCCTATTTACAAGTTAATATCCATTGTAAAGTGAGGGTGAATATCCATGGTTAGCAATCTTGTTATTGTTAGAAAATATTTTGATTGTAAAATAATTTACGTTTTTTGGACATGTGGTATTGATAATCCATGGTATTGACCCATGGTATTGTAACAAATGATATTTTTTATAAGTTAATAATATCTAAAGTAATGTGGGGGTCAATCTCCATGGTTAAGAATGTTGTCATATTGTTATAAAATATTGTGGTTGTGAAATAAGTTATGGTTTTTGGACTTGTAGTATTGATAAGGCATGGTATTGGCCCATGATATTGTAACAAAGCCTATTCACAAGTTAATAAAAAAATAAAAATATAACAAATTGAATTTTATTATTTTTATTAAATTAACTTTTTATTATTAATTGAGGTCATATTACACTCATCCTAGTGTCATTTTTAACTTCTTCTTCTTCGTTTTAACTCAACGCAAAAATAACAAATTCTTATTAAAAATAAATCATTTAACCCAATTTCAATTTATATAAATATTTATTTTACTTTTTTCATTATAAATATTTCTTTTCTTTTTCATTTCCAGTTTAGCGTTGGGTTCAAATAAAATATTCACAGATTACAACATCACATTGTAGCACTGCGTTTTTCTCATTAACTCTTAAATGGAATTCATTAAATGGGTACACATACTCATGACAACTCCTACATCTAAATGGTAGCGTTTTTCTCAGTAACTCTTAAATGGAATTCATTAAATGGGTACACATACTCATGACAACTCCTACATCTAAATGGTACATGCTCTATGAGGAAGCGTCTGCTTCCATATTTCATCTTGAAAGTGTATATCCACAAATATGGGAGTGGTTCTAAAATATTCACAGATTACAACATCACATTGTAGCACTGCATTTTGCTCTGCCTTGTCTATATCTGCGTGGAAATTCCGGAGGAAGGAAGACCATCAACATGATCTATGGATTTCATGGGATTCAAACCCTAGATGGAGTTTGCATGGGAAACACCTCAGGAGAGCATCAACCATTAGAAAGAGGAAGGGCAAGATTTTGGTAATTTTTACATGGGTATGAATTGGGACTCTGGAGAGTTCTTCCATTGTACTAAAGATGATTTTTGTTCTTATGGGTAAACAATTTCAAGGGTTTATATGATCAAAGCATAAATTCTATATAGAGTTGAGGGATTAATGATTATGATCATGCAAATCTTGATTGCGGCCAACAATTCATGAAAATACAATGCACAAGAAAGCATTTTGCATGTCCTTATGTATAAGGGGTTTAATGATTGTGATAATGCAGATCTTGATTGCGGCCAACAATTCATCCAAGGACAATGGACAAGTAAGCATTTTGCATCTCCTTATTGTACATATCAGTTTGCTCCTCCGTAACTTTTCTAGGGTCAGAATGCATACAATTTTATTTTTTCTTTTCACCTTCGTTTAGTGTTTGATTGTTTGTGTAATGGACTCTACCATGCCCAAATTTAAAGGGATCGAGTGATGCAAGCAAATTTTCTAGTACGATGAAAATGCTAGACCTTCCTCAAACTTTGTTACATGAAATTAAAATTTCTTGTAATCATGAATATAAAATATTTTATGTTTCATCCTTAGATTTTGATCTCAATGTCTACAGTTTTAAACAATGTTACTATATTTTCAGTAGAATATATTTAGATCCATTAAACCTTACAACTCTTGAAAGCTTAGGTTAATTTTAGCTAAAAATAATGAACCCGAATGACGTTTTGAATTTAGATTCAATTCTTACAGACAATGATTAAAAATGGAAGAACTCAAATGGTATGATAACTTTTACTCACGCATGAATTTCCAAGACCTTTCCTATTATTTTGAACCTAAACAAAGAGAGTAGAAGAAGAAGAGGAGCCTAGATGAGGTGGACCCTGACCTGCTTGATACTTTTCAAAAGTTGGGCATGCCCGTGACTAGAAGAAGAGATTGACCAACGTTGTTGTAGATGTTATTTTTGACAGTGTTTTCATTGCTACCATGCAAGGGTAGATTCTATAGGCAGTTGATGTTATCTTTTATTCATTATAAGAGGTAATTCAAGAGTACCTTTATGTAGTTTTGAAGTAGCTTGGCAGGGTTGTTCCTCCAGTTGATAACTATTATATTGCATTGTATTTTTACTTTTTTTAGTGATAGTTCCTTCTATTAAATCCCCAAGCACATTTGTCACCCATGGAAATATCCACTTATTTCAGGATGAATGAGATGGAGACTAGGCAGTTTGAGAGGACTCTTATTGTTGTAGATGAAAGGATTTCTGTGAGGTGAGAGGAGTTCTGTGACATATATTGAAGGATGCACTGCACCATTTTATGACATCAATCATCTCCATGCCATAGTAGTGGATATCTATTGCACCAAGGGAGCAACAATAAAGTATTCCAATATAAAGAATTGGTATGTCGAGGATTAGGAAAGCAGACGTGGGATTTATAATTTTATTACAAAAAGAGGTTTGTGTGCTTGAGACAAATCCTAAAGGTAAATCATGTCATTATATTTCTATGAAATCTCGGAATGTGCTCAATACGAAAATACGTATGTACTCTTGAATTTATCTATGTTGTAATAAGATCAAGAATAAAGTTGTCATTGAAAATAATTGGGATCTACCATATAAGTTTACTTTACTATATGGAATAGTTGATTTGTTAGATCCCAACTAATTAGGGTTGAATTTATTTTTGCTGTAATGAGATTAAGAATAAATTTGTCATTTTAATCACTGAAATATACCATGTAAGATTTAATGACTACATGAAATTGTTTATTTGTTAGAGCCCAACTTATTAGGATTATGAAGAGTCCTCTTTCATGACAATATTTATGAATGCTCTATTCTTGCTCAAAGAATTACAGATTACAGAATGGTGGAAAATAAATGAGATGCAACTTGTTACACAAAAATATCGTCACCATGATTATTCGCAGTCAGTATGAGTCTATCATCACTTGTACTGTCCCCCTAAGCAAGTCTCAGACCTCAGCTCTTCAAGTCAATCTTTGAAAATGGGAGAAAGACATTAAAAATAAATGAAAATTTGGTTCCACACTTTCTCTCACTGTCACCTGCGGTCCCGAACCTTCTGTGTACAAAACCTGCGGACCTGCCCGCTCTGTCCCTAAAGGTGTGGGTGCGGACCCCTGTGAAAGTCAAAAGGCGCAAGTTTTATCTTAAAAAACTCACTTTGGGTTAATTCTAGAGGATTCTAGAAAGAATTTTGATGTGGATTGTTCGCTCTGAGGTGGTTCATGCATCCCAAAAGAGAAGGAGCTAATCCCTTGATGAGAGGAGCTATCCCTTTGAAGGAGGACCTAGTAACCTCCCTCCATTGCACTATAAATTCAGGCATTGGGCTGGTTGTTGGAGAGGTTAGAAGCTAAACATTTTTGAGGGTAAATGCTGGTGAAATCAAGACTTCCTAGTTGAGCTTAAGAGGAGAGATCACATACCTTTTTGGCTTCATTGGGGAGTGAGTGAAACTTGTCAAAGTAGAGGAGACTTCTTGCTGGATCCTGGGAGGAGCTTGTACAACATCAAGGCACAGGTTGTAAAGTTCTTCTTCTTTTGAATTAATACAATCAAACTCATTTTTCTGAACAAGTATCTCATGTTATTTGTTTCATGGACTCCTTGACTTTCATGTTAAATATGTTTTATGATATTGGTTTTTTAGGTGCTATTTAATTTGTTTGCCTTGTTTGTGTTTGCAGATTCGTGACAAAGGAGCTCATTTGGATCGAAGGAGCGAGGGCATCCACAAACTTGCGTTGGACCTAAGGTAGGCCCTAAAAAGACTTGTTTGCCATTGTTTATTAAAGCATATTTAGAGAAAGATAGTGTCTGGTTGGTTTGTTTGTCATTAGGTCTTCTTTAGATTCTAGGAAGGTCTATCTTGTCCGCAAGATCGACTTATTCCATGTGACAAAATGGCGACCATACTGGGGAATTGATTGTTTTCCTTGTTTTTACTTTGACCTGAGAAACTGTGTTTTTGTTTCTGTTTTTGGCTTGTTGTGTGTAAAATTAGGTAGAGTTTGTATATTCAGGGTTATTTTTTGTTTTTCATAGCTTTGCGAGAGGACCGTACCCTAACCCTTTGACACAGTGCGTACCTATCCGCACCTTTGCTTTTAGCACACAGCGGGACCGCACCTGTGTCAACTGTGGGCCTGCGGACCCTGTCAAAATTTTGAAAAACCTAAGATTTCCTCTGTTAGTCAGCTTAGTTTTTTTTTAGAAATTGTTATCCACTGCCCAGACCTGCATATAACCTGTCAGAAGCTTTCCTTAGGTTGATTTCATTAGTGTTAGGGTTTTAGGTGAAATTCCTAGGAGTTTTGCTTGTTGGGCTTGTTTTTCATTTTGATTGTGTAGTGGCTCTGAGCTTAGAAGCTGTAGGGACTTTAGATCACCTTCGTGTCTACCAGCCTTCTTATGAGTCTAACCATTTATGAAATCTCCCCTTGTTGAGGAATCCGATTTGAGTTTTCTCTTTACAAAGCTTCGAAAAGCTTGTGTTTAAAACTTTTGATTTTCATTTTCAAAAAGACAACAAAATTGGTTGTGCTTGACTGATTTGTGATTCTGCATAAATTGGTCCTTAGCTTACATCTAGCTAAGTAAAACATCCTTAAAAAAGACATCTAGTAGGCTTTGACTTCAAATAGGTTTTTATAATTTATAGATCTCAAAGTTAGTCATTTCCATAGTTTGAGTGTTTTATAAAAAATAAAAAAATCTCTTTTGGAAAAAGTTTGTTTTTTGTAGTGGTTGAGTGCTTTGAAACGAAAAAGGGAAATTTTTGTGAAATAACTAGTTGTCTCATTTTGAGTGCATTGGAAAGGACAAAAGCTCTTCTTTTAATTTGTTTCTTAAGAAGTATTTGTGTTTACAAAGTATTTGCATTCTCAAACTCTTTCTTAGTTTATAAGTTCATCGAAGAGAAAAAGATTGTTTAAATCATCTTAGGTGCATTTTTAGTGATTTTGAGTCGAGTCTTCGTACCACGAGTTTCATCTCCGCACCTTTTGACTTAAACAAAAACCAATAAAAAATAACGCTTAAAGTAAAATTCATCTAGTAACATTTTTATTTTTCTAGGGCTCTGATACACCAACTTAGCTTAGGCTAGTGTCTTGGAGTAGGAGAGTAATTAACTCTCCAAGACAGTAAGAACAAACAAGTAGCTGTATCTTGTGGTAGGGAAGAAATCCAATTGTTGCATTTATGCTCTGGGAAAGCTCCTCTTAAAGGAGAAGCACGAGATCGTGTCCGAACCAGTGTGGGAATCAATCCTTCCTCATTGGGAACGATGCCAGATATTCACGTATTAAAAACGGTAAACCTTGGATTAACCATTCGTGAGGAGCCTGGGGTCACTTGTTGGTAAACCTTGGATTATGTCAAGGAGCCTTCAAGGGGATTGAGCTTGCTACTCTGCCCTTGTGTGCGTATCGGATCGTAGACTGTTCCCCCAGGTATATTTTTTTCAGTTGGTAACCTTAGTGGCCATATTCTTTAGGATTTCTCCTAAGGTGACAGTGGTGGGAAGATCCCACTGTACTTGGAACAGACGTCGGCTAGAATCACTTGGATTTTTTGGGGGGTTCTCTTCACTCGAGACGGTTAAGTGGAGGAACTTGTGCCAATCTATTTATTAAGCAGGTTTCTGGGGTAACTGTTCCAACCGCCATTTCTGTATTGAACTCTGCGACATTGGATTTCATCACCAACTAGTGTTTTCAATATGGAAAGTTACTGTTTGTGTGTGTTTGATCTCCTAGATTCTTTAGGCATGTGATTCAAATTTGTTCGGTTCTTAGAGAATTTAGGAGGTTTTCATTGAGATTTTACTTTGTTTGCGTGTGAAGTAGTTAAAAGTTTTTAACTGAAGCTGAATTACCAAGGCAGTCCCGTAGACTTCGGGGCCAACCTCTTGAGTTTGTAAACATGGCTGAGTTACTGAAGAAGTCCTGTAGACTTCGGGGCCAACCTCCTGAGGAAGTACCGAGCCAGCTTGAAGGCTTGAAAGTCCTCATAACTCCTAGAGACAGTAGAGTTGGGTCACCTGAAGAAGGAGAATCTTCTTTGATAGTACATCCTGATTTTCAACTGTTAGTGGCAGACTATAATCCACAGTCAGTGTCTGTTTCCGAAGTTACTGGTAGCTTTTCATCTACTAGTGATATAGGTGAGGAACCTGAAATATCCGAGCTTGAAAGTGAATTTGCTGCTACTCCAACATCGGGGTTTGTTTCTCTAACTTCTAGTGGTCCTGGTTCACCTAGGGTAGAAAGAGTAATCACCCAAGATCTTCCTTCTAGACTTATTGCTATTGAAGAACTTGCTACTCCGGAAGAAGAAGTGGGCATCCCTATCCCTGAAAATCAACCTATTATTGAGCTAAGGGAGTGTGAATCAATTTTTTACAGTCCACCTAGGAGCAGTACTTGGTATCTTTCTTTGACTAATTTCTTAGAAAACCCAGGGTTACGTTTTTCACCACCTCGCGCTCCTTATCACACAACACCTAGAGGTTATTATCCTTCGTTAAATATGTCGAATCAGTCGTCCATGTTTACTCAATCGCTCGAATCCTTTTTGTACGACGGTCCTTCTGTTCCCTCTGGGTATCAGTCCCTTTCTGGTACTTTTTCGGGAGCATCTCCTCAACCCATTGAGAAAGGGTTATTAACTAGAAGCAATGGTACTAAGCCGTTGAGTGTAGAAGACATTCTCATGGTGTCAGGTTCTATTCCCAATCCTCAACCTCAAGGTGGCCAGTTACCGCCTGGGGGGCAACCTCAAGGTACACAATTTGCATCTGGGGGGCAACCTCAAGGACAGTACATACCTATGGGACAGTACGTTCCTCAAGGTCAACCCTAGACTCGATATGTACCCCAAGGTCAACCCCAGTATCAATTTATACATCAAGGTCAACCCCAGTATTAGTACGTGCCTCAAGGGTATCAACCCCAAGGTCAGTACTCGAACCAAGGTTTCCAACCACCCTCCGGTCAAACGTATGTTCAAGGAACAGGAAATGTACCTTTCAGTAATCAATCCTACCCTCAACCCGATCATGGTCCTCAGTATTCTCAACTTGTTATGGGTCAGTACCCCGGAATGAATATAATGTGGGATCCATCACAAACTCAACAGGTGTTGCAGCCAAATGTACAGTTGTCATCTCAAACTGGACAACCCTTAGTTTCTGGTACCCCCCAGCAACCAGTCCAGTCTAACATTCAAACTTCTGTACCTTTGGTAGTTTCTTAGCCTGGGCCTAGTATGCCTCGTACTCTGCCTCAAACGACTGCTACAACTGCCGCAACATCTGTTCAATCTACCCCACCTACTTCTGGAGTATCGACAGCTCCGGTTTCTACTGTTCCTATATCTACTCCTGAGACATCTTTACCATCGTCTGGATCTACGATTCAAACTTCAGTTCAGATGCCTGTAGGACAACCTGGTTCAAGTACGGTTGTCATAAGTCAACCACAATTTACTTATCAACCGTACCAGGGACAGTACCAATTCGGTCTTGCTGTGTAGCAGCCAATCTATCAGTATCAACCGTACCCTGGGTACACTTATCAACAACCTCAACAACCCCAGTACGGTCCGGTAAATCCTGGTTTTTCGGGAGGATACAATATCCCAAACGCAATTCCTATTCCTAGTTATCCCAGATATCCTTCTCCTGGGGCTGGTCTCATGATCCAGAGTTTTAGGGATCCTAATCGTCAGTTACTGTTTATCGCAACTTTGGACTTGCCTGACTTGTCGCGCCCAACGAATGATCCCATTAATTATCTTCCGTTTTGGCCGCCAATGCCGAATAAGTTGCCCAGTGACATTCCTTAGTTCGAAGGTAAATTAGGAGAGGACCCGTCGAACCATGTGATGACTTACCACCTCTGGTGTGCGTCTAACTCCATTTCAGATGATTCAATCCGTCTTAGACTTTTCCAGCGCACTCTAATTGGTCTCGCGGCCAAGTGGTACATTGAGTTACGACGAGGCACTTTTTATAATTTTATTCAGTTAGCTACCTCGTTTTTAACTCATTTTCAGTTGCCAGTTCGATATGACAATGGCACGGAATTGTTAACTTCGTTAAAACAATCGACATCCACTTACATTTCTGATCATATTCATGAGTGGAGACGTCGACAACATTTAGTGAAGGTGTTTATTCCGGATCAGATCTTGGCCGAGTGGTTTGTAAAATCTTTGTTGCCAAAGATCACTGAAGTTGTAGCTAACGCCGGAGTTGTTACTGAGGAGCAAGTAATTGCTCAAGCACAGTACCTTGACCTGGTTTATACTCAGTCAGGTACGTTACACGAGAAAATCCCTGATCTTTCCAAGCAAAATCAAATCGCTGCAGCTCCTTCGGGATCTCATGCCGCTGATGGTATGATTGGTTCGGTTAACACTAAAAGTAAGAAGAAGTCTTCCAAGAATTCTTCTCCTATTATAACCTTGCCTGATTCCCCAACAAGAGATTCTTCTGCAGAGGTTTCCGTCGATATTCATGTTGTAGAGTCATCTACAGCCAAATCAAAATCCGGTGGGAAGAAGAAAGGAAAGAAGAAGAATAAAACGGACACAAATTCAAAGGAGAAACCTGAAAAATCGGAATCCAATGATGAAAAGAGCAAACCGCGTTATCCTTGTCTCATTTGTGATGATGAACATTTTACAAGAGACTGCCCTCATCGTGCAGAGGTTGCGAAGATTGTCAAAGGTTCCCAAACTCCTGCTGTTTTGAAGGATCCTTTTCCATCTCAAGACAATAAGATGATAGGTTCATCCTCGAGTGCCAATGAAGAACCCATACTGATGATGTCCCATGTTAGGATTGTGACTCGATCGTAAGATTATGGTAGTAAAAGTCCTGTTGATGGTAAAGAAGCAGAATCTCCTCATTCTAATCCATCAACCTCAGCTCCCAGTTCCGATCCACTACAGATTGAGAAACCTAATCCAGACTTAGTAATCAAACCGCCCGCCAAGGGTATACTTCGAAAGTCAGCTTTCAATCCACATGCGAGAGCGGCTCAGAATTATAACATTGTTAAGGATTTAGCTATTTCACCCTCAGCAGTGTCAGCTTTGGAAGTGCTGCAATCATGTCCAGCACAACGTAAATTACTTTTGTCGGCTATAGGAGCTGTTGACGTTTAGGACTCGAACCTAATAATTTTCGATCTAGAAAATAGTACACCACGTTTGCCTCATCAAATGGCTTTCCAGATTCCAGTGACAGTAAAAAACAGGCCTATTCATTGGACTGTAATTGATGAGGGAGCCTCAACGTGTATTATGTCGATACAGTGTTGGAGATCGCTTGGTTCTCCTTCGCTAAATCAATATCCGATGATTCTAAAGGCCTTTGATGGCCGTGGGTTTTATCTTTTTGGCATTCTACAGGATTTTCCTATAGGGGTTGAAGGAAAAACCGTTAATCTAGATGTGGAGGTGGTTGATGCCCCTCTAGATTAAAACCTTCTCTTGGGTCGAAGTTGGTCTTACGCTATGACAGCGGTCGTTTCATCGGTCTTTCGAGTAATAAAGTTTCCACATAATGGAAAGATCGTAACAATAGACCAGCTGGCTTACTTTTCATCTGAACCAGCCTCTTCTGAGAGTATTCATCATGTCGGTAAAATGACTATCCCATATAAGGATGTTGGAGTAGGATTAGTTAAAGATGTCGGTTTACTGGGAACTTTTCCTTTTCCTCCAATCAACACATAGTCTTCATTTGCAACCATTCATATGATTACATCAGACAACATTGTTTATGATGATCCTTGGATCATTCCTTTTGAATCTGAGATAGACTCATTTGGTGATGTCATGCCTTTGAGTCCATATGAAATTGTGTATGAGGCCATGCAATTGTTTACCGACCCATCTTCAACCAAAAATGACTTCATGAATGTGGTCCGTGAGGAATCACTTCTCACATCAACCTCGGATTTAAGCACATTTTCTGAACTTGTTCACTCTGACGAGAAAATTCGTGAAATCCTATGTGTAGATGATTTACCATGGGAAGATCTCCATCACAGATCTTCATTTCTACCCGAGAATGATCATTTTGAAAATGATTTCTCATCAAATTTTATGACTGAATATGTCAAGGAACCTCAGAATCCAATGAAACATCCCGATTCAGAGTTAAATTTGGGAAACATCTCTCGAACTATTCCTATTGACATTTCAATTAAGCCTGGAATTGTTGAGAACATTCATATAGGTGCCTCGTGTACAGATGATGAAATTAAGCTATATAAGGCAATATTTCAAGAATTCTGTGACGTGTTTGCCTGGTCCTATGAGGAAATGCCAGGAATTGATCCCGCAATTGTTGTTCATGAGATCAGGACTTACCCGGACACTAAACCCGTCCGGCAACATTTGCGTCAGATTCACCCAAGAAAAGCTGCTGCAATTAAAGCAGAAGTTGAAAAATTACTCAAAGCAGGTTTCATTTATCCGATCCCGTTAATGGATTGGGTATCGAATATTGTTCCGGTTAACAAAAAGCAGAGAACAATAAGAATATGCATTGATTATAGGGACATTAATCGAGTCTGTCCAAAGGACAATTACCCAACTCCCTATATCGATCAAATTATTGATGATTGTGCTGGCAGCGAAATATTCTCCTTCATGGATGGTTTTTCCGGATATAATCAAATCAATATTCTACCTGCCGATCAACCAAAAACAACTTTCATTTGTCAATGGGGGACATTTGCTTATTGCAAGTTACCTTTTGGGCTCAAGAATGCCGGAGCAACTTTTCAAAGGGCCATGTCTTATGCGTTTCATGACATCGAGCACATTGTGCAACCGTATCTCAATGACTTGCCTGCTCATTCATTACATCGAGCTAATCACCTCATCCATTTACGAGCAATGTTTATGAGGTGTAGGCATTATCGGATTCGGTTGAACCCACACAAATGTGTCTTCTGTATAGAAACGGGTCGATTGCTGGGGTTTGTAGTTTCGAAAGCCGGCATTCGTGTTGATCCCTCAAAGGTCGAAGCTATCATCAAATTGCCTCCTCCTTCGAGTCTTTGCCAACTCCAAAGTTTGCAAGGGAAAGCAAACTTTTTACGATGATTCATTCCTAACTACACCGAGGTTACAAAGGGTTTTACCTGGTTGTTGAAACAGAATACTCCATTCTATTGGGATGAGATAGCTCAGAAATATTTGGATGCACTTAAACACGTTTTGACCCATGCACCGTTATTGCATCCTCCCAACTACAACCTGGATTACTTCTTGTATCTCGCCGCCTCTCATTCCACCATTGGAATGGTCTTAGTTCAGGAAGAAGAATTCGGAACTGAACATGTGATATATTACCTTAGTCGCACTTTAGATCCAACTGAGCTAAAATACTCACTTGTGGAGAAATTGGCATTGGCAGCTGTTCAAGCTATCCAACGTTTTCGTCACTACATTTTACTACGTAAAACTACAGTAATTTCGGATTGCAACCCTATGATCTACATTTTGACCAAGAAATTGCTAGGGGGCAAGTACTCTAAATGGATTGTTATCCTGCAGTAGTTCGACTTGGAATTTGAGAAATCCAAGTCTAAGAAATCTTTAGTTTTTGTGGAGTTAATGTGTGACTTCGTGCGTGCTGACACGGAAACTGTGGCGGAGGAGCCCATTGCGGACGAATCCTTGTTTCTAATAAGCACTTTAGATTCGTGGTATGGGGATATCATCGTTTATCTCCAGACCCAATCCTTTCGGCCAGAAATTTCAAGGTCAGAACGTCAGAAAATTCGTTTCCAATCCCAACAATTTAGGATTATTGGAGATACTCTTTATCGCCGTGGGGCGGACTTTGTGTTCCGATGTTGCTTAACTCACGAGGAAGCTAAAAGGGTTCTAAATGACTGTCACTCTGGAGCGTGTGGCGGTCATATGTCTGGGTATGCCACAGCCCAAAAGATATTGCGCGCTGGCTACTTCTGGTCATCTTTATTTAAAGATTGTATTACGGCAGTCCGAAAATGCCACAACTACCAAATTTTTGATCGAAAAATGCACGCTCCACCTGCTCCTCTCCACCCTATAATTTTCGTTGGTCCTTTTGCCAAATGGGGTATCGATTTTATTACATGTAACCCTCACTCGGCCAGGGGGCATGCGTATATCATCCTTGCGGTAGATTATTTTACCAAGTGGGCCGAGGCGATGCCTACATTTGAGGCAGACGGCAAGACAGCTGCAATTTTCGTGTTCAATCATATAATTGTTAGGCTTGGTGTCCCGCAAGCGATAATCACTGATCATGGGCTTCATTTTCGAAACGTTATGATGATCGAACTTACAGGCCAGCTTGGTTTACGTCACGGTAGCTCAACCCCTTATTATCCACAAGCTAATGGTCTGGTTGAATCCATCAACAAGGTTTTAGTTATCATGATCCGACGAATCATTGACATTCATCGGTCGAATTGGCATAACATGCTATTTTCAGTGCTTTGGGCGTACCGAACATCAGCAAAAACATCAACAGGGTTCACTCCTTTCCAACTAGTCTATGGTTTGGAAGCTGTGCTACCCATTGAATGCGAAATCCCGTCACTGCAAATGGCCATCAAGTTACTTCCAGCCACTTCTGAAGAGGAAAAGTGTTTGTTATACTTGGCTCAATTAGATGAGAATTGATGTGATGTTGCATTGGCGATCGAGACTCATGCAAAACGCATGAAAGCTCAGTATGATCGAAATGTGACCCCTCGAAATTTTTCGGAAGGAGACCTAGTCTTAGTTTACGATCAAGCTAATGATAAATTAGGTGCTGGAAAATTCGTTCCTATGTGGCATGGTCCCTATGTTTTCAAGCGAAAGCTAGCAAAAGGAGCCTATGAATTGGTAGACTTTGACGGGGACTCTTTGGGTAAACCCAAGAATGGTCTTTACTTGAAGAGGTATTATGCTTAAAGAATGGGTATGGAGATTTTTAGTTAGGATAGTTTTTCTATCTAGCATGATGTACTCTCTGCATCAAGTATAAGGATAAATTAAATTGCTAGAAATTATTTTGATTGGTCCATTTTTGAGAATTTTTGGGTTAAAAGCCCTTCTGACGGGGACCGCACCCTCCGGGTTAGACACAGTGTGTCGGACCGCACCTTGTCTACATGGAAGGTGCGGACCCTGAGCTTTCTCCCAATGGAGAAAAAGTCGAGGTCCGCAGGCCAGTAGTGGTAAACCTGCGGGCCCTCACGCGCGGGTTTTAAGCCTAAAAACCCTCCCAAAAATGAAATAAATGACTAAAACAAAAATTGAAACGGTTAAAAATGAAGAGTAGGATGATGTGGATTACCTGGAGAAGACGGCGTTCGATTCCGACGGTTGGATTTTCCGTAATCTTCACGAGACGTTTTCTGAGCAAAAGCACTATTTTCTCACCCAAAACTCAAACGGTAAAAATGAATTGACGAAGGCCATTTTTATAAGTTTTTTGAGTAAGTAAATTGCAAATTTGTTTATGTTTCACTTTGGAAAGGTATTTTTGCAACATTTTTATCCATTTCAAACGGGTATGAATAATGTTTGTGTTTTTGTGCAAGATAACGGATTATTCAGGCGAAATCTATCATTTTCGACGAAAAAACATTTAGAGTCACCTTTAAGCTCTTTTCTAACTCCTAAAACATGAAAAGATCGCCGAGTGTTTCTTTTAAACTCATTAAAACAGAATTAAAAGACAGTGCACTTACAGCTCTTTTCCGACCGTAAAAACATGAAAAGATTGCCGGATTTTTGTCGTTTCAAATTCGATATTGGTTATAAAACGATGTGTTGTTGATCGCTTTTTTACTTTTTCGGATCAAGGGCACTAATGACGAAAAGTACTCCTTGGTCGTAAAAGATCAAGCGGTTCTCTCAAGTATTATTTTATACTTTTTCGGGCTTGGGAGACACAAACTTACGAAAAAGGTCAACCTTGGAGTTTTCTTAAGTTTTTTCAGACTCTCTAAAATTGAAAAACGCCGAGTTTCTCCTATACTGGACTCGTTAAAATTTTACAGTAAAGGACCTGTTCAATTACAAACAGGAACGAACCACTCCTTCTTAGGGTTCGAATTTAAACTAAGTTGGACTCATCCGAAGGATGAGATTATAATCAAGCAAATGTTATCCTCCTCAATCTTGTCAAAAATAAAGAGGTACTTGCCAGAAATGGTGGGGGAAAAGAGAGAAAAATGAGCCTGTTTGTCATACTTTGTAACCGCTCTTGAACACGACACTTTCATTCACCTGGGTTGGGAAATCCTTTGCCTAACAGTTATTCAAACCACATTGAAAGTCTTCAGCTGGTTTCTGGGTATTAACTTTGGGTCAATTGTCACCAAACCATCTGTCGTGTCGTTATGTGTTCAAGAGGTCACTGCCAATAAGCCATTCATCTACAAAATATCTGTCATCCATCTTGACCATCACTGAGTCAGTCCTTGCAACTAAATTTCTTCGACTTGATCTATGATTTCGTGTTGTGGGATTGCCTACGACGGATCGCTTTCTATCGACTTCAGCTCATTATCTAGAAAGATGATCTAGAAATCGTTAGTACCTTGAGATCTGCATGCCTCAATGGCAGGTTTCTCGCCTTTGACGACAGGTTGCATCAGTGACCTTCGATCAAAGGATTCTGTGACATGTTCGACATCAACACATTTATTCGCATCTCATGGATTGTACTGGGTACTTTGAGAGCCATTGACATCACTGGTGGTTTCTCTCACACTTGTTAACACTTTACATCATTGACTAGTAATCAAGTGGTTTCTACCATGTTCGACATCAACACATTCATTTGCATGGATAGAATCGTACTGTTTCGGGAAGTAGAAATGAAGACCCTGGATCTAGTTTTTGCAATCTAGGCTGCGAAGAATTTTGTATTCATTATGTAATGGACTATTCATAAACAAATGGCTGTGTCCATACTGTGTCCACCTGAGTCTATAATTGTGATGTTTTACAATATCATTCCTGTATCAGAGTAATAGTTAGTTTTCTAGTCAGTTTTGATCTGAGTATGGGAATGCCTACCTCAGTGATGATATGATCTCATATATATATCTTGCATTGAATGTTTTTACAGGTTCCAACCGGGCTCTCCACAAGATGATCCTTGAAATGATAAAGTACTTCACTCTTCCTAAATGATAAATGAAATCCTCATCTACTACAGACTTCGCACTTTAGGGGGCAATCTGTTACACAAAAATATCGTCACCATGATTATTCGCAGTCAATATGAGTCTATCATCACTTGTACTGTCCCCCTAAGCAAGTCTTAGACCTCAGCTCTTCAAGTCAAGCTTTGAAAATGGGAGAAAGACATTAAAAATCAATGAAACTCTGGTTCCGCACTTTCTCTCACTGTCACCTGCGGTCCCACACCTTCTGTGTACAAAAACTGCGGACCTGCCCGCTCTGTCCCTAAAGGTGTGGGTGCGGACCCCTGTGAAAGTCAAAAGGCGCAAGTTTTATCTTAAAAAACTCACTTTGGGTTAATTCTAGAGGATTCTAGAAGGAATTTTGACGTGGATTGTTCGCTCTGAGGTGGTTCATGCATCCCAAAAGAGAAGGAGCTAATCCATTGATGAGAGGAGCTATCCCTTTGAAGGAGGGCTTTATCCCTTTGAAGGAGGACCTAGTAACCTCCCTTCATTGCACTATAAATTCAGGCATTGGGCTGGTTGCTGGAGAGGTTAGAAGCTGAACATTTTTGAGGGTAAATGCTGGTGAAATCAAGACTTCCTAGTTGAGCTTAAGAGGAGAGATCACATAACTTTTTGGCTTCATTGGGGAGTGAGTTAAACTTGTCAAAGTAGAGGAGACTTCTTGCTGGACCCTGGGAGGAGCTTGTACAACATTAAGGCATAGGTTGTAAAGTTCTTCTTCTTTTGAATCAATACAATCAAACTCATTTTTCTGAACAAGTATCTCATGTTATTTGTTTCTTGGACTCCTTGACTTTCATGTTAAATATGTTTTATGATATTGGTTTTTTAGGTGCTATTTAATTTGTTTGCCTTGTTTGTGTTTGCAGATTCACGACAAAGGAGCTCATTTGGATCGAAGGAGTGAGGGCATCCACAAACTTGCGTTGGACCTAAGGTAGGCCCTAAAAACACTTGTTTTTCATTTTTTTATTAAAGCATATTTAGAGAGAGATAGTCTCTGGTTGGTTTGCTTGTCATTAGGTCTTCTTTAGATTCTAGGAAGGTCTATCTTGTCCGCAAGATCGACTTATTCCGTGTGACATAACGGAATGGTTCTTGTTTTAAAATGTGTGGAGGGAGTATAAAATAATTTTCAGTTGCATTCAAATATTTTGGAGAACCCACTAAAGTGCTTCAATTTCCTCCTACTTAATTGCATTTCTATTATCCTAATGCTTCTATAAGTTCTTCTCTAAAGTGATCTCTTAACTACCTTATGATGACTTGATTGGAAACCACAAATTACAATTTGATTAGGAGCAAGGGATGAGAAATATTCATATTCTTAAATATATTCCACAAGTTAAAAGCAGATCGAACTATTGCCTTTCTATTTAGTTGATACGACAATCACTCGACAATTTGTTATGATTTTGAGACCAATTTCAATGATTTGTTTTCTTTTGAAAGTTATGTTCTCAATTAAAGAAATTAAATAAAAGGTGAAAATGATGCAATGGAAGGATTTTCTGTTTTAGTGCATAAGAATTCCTTGCTAATGTGAAGGGCTTGGTATTTTCTTGACTCAATATTAGTCGCATTTGACTTCCTAGCATTTCTTTTAATTTCATTTTTGTTTTGCTTATATTTCTATCCTTGAAGTTGGTGATCTATTGTGTAATAGGAAGTATTAAATACTAAAAACTCTCAAAGGTGATATTTATGGATGACTAACTTTAAATGACCCTACTTGACACTTTAGTATTACATGGTCATGCAAAGAAACTATTAATAAATATTAAAGGGAAGATTATTAACGTGCAGTGTTTCTTGGCTTGTCATATAATTACTGCATTTTAGCCCCCAATAATATATTTGAGGATACTTTTTGGTTGTTACTTATGGAGCTTCCCTTTGGCTCAGAAAAACATCGAGGATAAATGTCCACTGCATTGGCATTGGACAACATCAAAGAGGAATTCACCAAAATTAGTAGAGGACATGGAAGCAATTGGTACAATGAGCGGTTTTTTGATTCGAATTGTCATGGAGCGCGGGAGCTGAAGGGATTAGCCAGGGTTTCATAAAGACGCAAATAATAGTTTCAAATGGAGGCGGCAAGAGAAGGGAGCTCCACTCCCTCCTACAAAGACGCGGCAGCTGGCAGAGGCAAGACACCGATCATCAGCAACAAAAGTTTTGCGGATGGCAGGAATAGAGATAAGGAAAAGGAAACTGACGGGAACAAGACCATGGAAAATAGTAGCACAAAGGACAAGGAGGAAGAAGACAAAAGTCAGGGTGCAAGAGACAAAAAACAAAAGGGACCCTGCAAACCAAAAGCAGAAATCACTCCTAGAATAATATTAAATGATCCTGCTCTACAGGCACACAGGGAACACATGGGGACCTACGCCATTATCTGTAAATTCATGGGACTCTGGCCCACTGAAAAAGCTTTACAGATGTGGATCAAGTATCACTGGAAACCCAAAGGAAGCATTGACCTACATCTTGGGTCAAAGGGATTCTTCACAGTGGTGTTCTCAAACATCGAAGACAAAGACAAAATATTCGAAGGAGGACCCTACTTTTATGCAGCAGCCGGTCTCTATATGAGGCCTTGGAAGATGAACTTTGTCCCAGAGCGGGAAACCTTCACTTCGGTCCCTGTTTGGGTAAGGCTCTATTCTCTACCTCTGGATTATTGGCAAACAGAATCGCTAGCTGCCATTGGCAATAAACTAGGATGTTTTATCAAAACTTCTGAAGCCACAAGAAGGGGAAAATATACCTCCTTTGCAAGGATATGTGTGGAAATGGATCTATCAGGAGCTCTTCCGGAGGAAGTAATCTTGGAAGTTTTTGATGAAGAATGGGTGCAGGCTGTGGACTACGAGCATATCCCATTCAGATGCCATAGATGCCATGAGCATGGACATTTGTTCAGAGACTGCCCTCTTGGTAAAGCAGAGAATAAAGGGAAACCTAATACAATGAAGGAGACTGAAAGCTTTCAGAAAGTGGCAAGTAAAGGAAAAGTGGGAAAAAAGGGGCCAAAGCAACAACACAACGAGGTGCAGAAGGTTAGTCAGAACAAGTTTCAAGTGCTGGAAGAGAATGAAGAAATCACGAGAGAAAACCAATCTCAGGAGGAAGGTCCTAATGAAAAAGAGAAGGAAGAAGACAACAAACATTCTCAAGATACTGGTTATCAAAAAGAGACAATGATGAGTGAAACAGAAATGGAGATGGACCAGGAAATGACCCAAAGTGAAATAGATCTGGAAGATCAGGAACTATTGGAAATACTTGATAAGGAGAACCTGGATCTAGAAGGATTCTTGATGCAGGGAACTAAGGGAGGAATAGACTCACTGCCTCAAGAAAAATGCAACAGAATAAAATAGTTTTTTTTATGGAAAGCTCAGGAAAGAGGGTTGGATAAAGGTAAAAACATTCACAAGCAAGAGCACAAAGGTGTGAAAACTATGAAATCAACTCCAGGATTAGCGACTCGAAATCCAGGAAAGAAGAGGGGTAGAAAAAAGTAAAATGAGCTCCTAATGGAGTGTGGAAAGCTAATGATATATTCGGGTAAGATGAAAGACTTAACCAGTTACTCCTTTACAAATCTTTAATTATGAAGTTCATATCTTGGAACATCAGAGGTCTAGGTAGTAAAAGAAAACAAAGAATGCTAAGTAACAGAATGAAACTAGCAATGCCAGACATAATCTTCATTCAGGAAACAAAATTCTCTATTCAAAAATTAAAACAGATCCACAGTAAATGGCTTAACAGATTTGAGTTTCTAGAAGTTAAAGCAGAGAACACAGTGGGGGGCATCCTAACTCTATGGGACCCACAAAAAGTTAGCATAACAGATGCGGAGGCATCTAGAAATTACTTATCAGTAATTTTTCAACCAGTTGGGGTGTCAGATACCTTCCTGGTCACTAAAGTTTATGGGCCTCAAAGAATAGATGAGAAACTCAGGTTTCTGGAATCCATGGTTGATCTTAGAAGCAGACATGAAGAAATTCCTTGGGTCATGGGAGGAGATTTTAACATGATTAAATATCTGTTGGAAAAAAAAGGCGGTACCAGACTGCTAAGTAAAGATTCCATAGCATTCCAAACCTTCACAGATGATATGAAACTAGTGGACTCTGAGATGCACAATGGTCATTTCACATGAAACAATAAAGAGGAGGGGAGGCACAGGACACCTCCAAGTTAGACAGATTTTTGTTATCAGAGGAGCTTATGCTCACAAACAGAGAAATTACAGCTAGTGTTCTCCCCTTTGGTGGCTCTGATCATTGGTTGATTCAATTAGAAATCAAGGGGATCGATTCTCCCATGAATAGACCCTGCATATTCGAGAATATATGGCTCACCCACACAAATTTCATCAGCAAAATTGAAAAATGGTGGTCTGAAGATTTGCAGATCTAGGGCACTAGAATGTTCCTCCTTCATAAAAGACTCAAGCACATTAAACTCAGGATCAAAGAATGGAACAAGAAGGAGTTTGGCAACATTTTTGTGGATAAAAAATCAGTGGAATTCAAACTTCATGAACTCAATCAAGCACTGATCACTGATGGTTTTAATAAAGTCAAAATTGAGAAAGCTGATAAATACCATCATGAATGGGAGAAATTATGTAAACAAGAGGAAATCTTTTGGAGACAAAAGTCTCGAGTTCAATGGTTGAAAGAAGGTGAACGTAATACCAGATGTTTCCATAGATCCACCATTTCCAATAGAGCTCACAATAGAATCTCTTTGATATTGAATGAAAATGGGGAGCTTCATACCTCTCACAAGGGTATCAAAATAGTGTTGGTACGACACTTCAGAGGCATCACTGAGGAAAACAATCTAAATAGAGAGCAATGCATCAAGGAAATTACAAAAAATATCCCTAAGCTGGTGTCTAGAGAGGACAATTTTAACCTGAATAAACCAGTAACTGAAGATGAAGTCAGTGAAGTTATTAAAGACATGCAGAATAGCAAAGCTCCAGGACCAGATGGTTTCAATGTAGACTTTTTTAAGGCATGCTGGAACATTGTCAAACATGATATTTTGAATGTGGTGGAGGACTCCAGAAGAAACAGGACTATCCTGAAAGCCCTCAATACCTCCTTCATCTCCCCGATTCCCAAACAGGATTCAACCCTGACTACTGATAAGTTCAGACCCATTGCTTTATGCAATGTGGTTTACAAAATTATATCCAAGGTTCTAGCTAGTAGACTCAAACCTTTACTTCCTTATTTAATTTCAAGGGAACAATATGGTTATGTGGAAGGCAGACAAATCCTAAACAAGATTATTCAAGCTCATGAAGTAGTTCACGTGCTAACCAGCAAGAGGCAGGCTGGTATGATCATTCAATTAGATATTTCCAAAGCATATGACAAGGTGAATTGGATCTATGTCAAGAATGTCCTTTCTACTTTTGGGTTCGATCACAACTAGGTCAGATGGGTTATGGCTCTGGTTACTTCTTCCAGCTTTTCAATTTTAGTGAATGGTTCACCCTCGGAGATCTTCACTCCTTCTAGAGGCCTAAGGCAGGGAGATCCTCTCTCTCCCTTTCCCTTCATCATCATGATGGAAGGACTGGGCAGGACCATTAAACAGGCCAAAGATGTGGGAATAATTAAGGGCCTTCAGTTAACGGAGAATGGTCAGGCAATGACTCACCAACAATTTTTGGATGACACTATGCTGCAAAGAATTCCCACAATCAAAGAAGCCTTGGCTTACAAAAAAATCCTAATTGACTTTGCCTTGGTGTCAGGTATGGAAGTCAATCTCTCCAAATCTAAAATATTTTTCTTTAATACTAA
This sequence comes from Pinus tabuliformis, assembly GCA_031772625.1. Classification (NCBI taxonomy): domain Eukaryota; kingdom Viridiplantae; phylum Streptophyta; class Pinopsida; order Pinales; family Pinaceae; genus Pinus; species Pinus tabuliformis. The sequence goes on along the minus strand of CM062819.1, from coordinate 1,497,845,456 downwards.
CATTGCCATTCAGAGAAATATCTCCATAATTCTGCGCTTTTAGAGGGATTCCCTACCTTAAAAGTATTTTGGAATTCCCCTCACATCCAGACCATTGCACAAGAGTATATGGGAACTAGTGCTCAACAAGATGCAAGACAAAGTCAAAAAATGGACTATCAGATTGTTGAACCTTGTTGGCAAGTTGATTCTGGTCAAGGTCGTTCTACAATCTATCCCTGTGTTCTTTTTATCAGCCCTCCCAGCCCCCAAAGGTGTGTTACAACAATTCAGGAATATCCAAAGAGATTTCCTTTGGGGAAAAGAGGAAACAAGGAAGAAATGGGCTCTAGTTTCTTGGGAAAAAATATGCAAACCCAAGAGTCACGGGGGCCTAGGCTTAGATGATCAGGAGATTCTAAGTAAAGTTTTGGGAGCTAAGCTTTGGTGGAGATGGGTTAAAGAACCAGAAGCTCAATGGGCCAAGACCTGGAAAGAAAAATATGCAATCTCCTGGCAAAAAAAATATCTTATAAGAATGTCAGGAAACATAAAAGGCTCTTACATATGGAATAAAGCCTGGGAAAACAGAAGCCTAGTTCAAAATAACAGTTTCTAGGAAATTAGAGAAGGAGATCTAGCTCTCTTCTGGGAAGGTAAATGGCAACAAGAACCAATGCTATTAAAAGAGGACTTTATGAGCCTCAAGCAAGAAACAGACTCCCAAGAATTAATCAAAGAAATATTTCTGGAATCTTCCTCACGAAACTGGAAAGTGGAGAAATTGGGGAACCATAGACTGCAGTGATGAAAGTCCCATAAAAATAAAGACAAAGGAACTTATGGGTATATTAAAACAAAGGAAAATCTTGGTAATAGAGGGACATGATCAGTTAAGATGGGGCCTCAATAAAGAAGGTACCTTTAATCTTAGAGAAGAAAAGAGGATAATCCTGAACCTTGATTCTTGTGTTCTGGACAAATCCTGGCAACAACTTGAAGGGTGGATGAAGATCAAGCTATTCATGTGGTTAGTTCATCGCAAGAAAATCTTAACTTGGGACAATATTTGGAAAAGGGGAGTTATTGGGCCTTCTAGATGTCAGCTATATGAAGCCCAAGATTAAACAACAGAGCACATTCTCAATAGCTGCACATTCACCACCTAGTTGTTGGATTCTTTTGCCACAATTTTTCAACAGACTGATAGAGATAAAGAGAGTATAATTAACACCCTAAACAAGTGGAGAAGGAACTTTTCGTAAAATGAGCTCCTTAATTTGGCATGGGCCTTCACGCCAAGCTTCATTATCTGGAATGTGTGGAAAGAAAGGAATAAAATAATTTTCAAGGAGGAAAAAACTATTCCTCTTCGCCTGCTGGATCTAATCTTGAAGCAAATTAAGGAGACAGTTAGCGCCACTTTTTGCAATTATCCCAAGAATCCTCCTACTAAATATGAGTTGAGAACTGGGTTTGCATGAGATCATTCCCCATGGACAATGCAGAAAGGAAAAATATGTTGATACATAGAATAATTTATGGCATCCTCCACCGAAAGGTTATCTAAAATGCAATATTGATGGTGCTTCCAAAGGCAACCCTGGAACAGCTGGTTATGGAGGTGTGTTAAGAGATGAAGAAGGAAGCGCCATCTTTGTTTTACATTGCCATTTAGGGTTAGCCACCAACAATATGGTTGAATTAATTGCATTGGAACAATGTTTAGAGCTTCTGAAACTGAGTCATAGCTCCAATGTCATTGTTGAAGTAGATTCAGAAATCTCTATCAATGCGGTCAAGAAAATCAGTTGTGGAACTGCGCCAGAGAAGATCTCAAAACACTGGAGACTAATTCAAGTGTATCAGAGAATTCAAAATCATCTCCCGAGTCTTCAAACTATTAGTTTCAACCCATTTTGAAGAAAATCCAATAAATTAGCGGATACTCTGGCCAATCAAGGAGTGATTAATTCAGAGTCCAGAATTGAGCTGAGGTGGGAGGAGACACCTCAGACTAGATTTAAATCTCTCTGCAATGATCAAGTGGTAGAGGACAAAAATATTTTTAAATACTGGGCCAAAGGAAAAGGTATGGAATGAAGGTTTCTAAGCAAGTTCAATCTCAGTACTTCAGTTGGTTTCTGGAAGAAGGGCAAGCTCAGACCGGTTACTTTATTCCCGGGTGTGAGTTGTCCTATCTCCTCATTACTTTGGATCGTAGTACCAAGGTCCATTCTCAATCAACGGTAGTCTCGAAAACCAGTTTTGAAGTGAGGTCTCGCAAGCAGGGTGGTTGGTCCTTTCGGGCAGCAGCTATTTTCCTGCATTTCGCTTATGGTGGAGAAAACCAGGCACAAAGCGGTTTTCGAGTGATCGCTTGGCTTCGGAGTGGTAAACAGTATCGGGATTGTGGGAGCGATTCCACTGGGCTCCTGACGCATGGCAAGGGGTGGTCAGAAATACCACCTTCCATCAAACCTTATCTTTCAGTCAGCTAGGCGATGCGACATTTTTCCGTGCCGTCCAATTTCGCTGTATGAATCAAGGGCCAGGTTTGGTAGTGCAACTTTGTGGGGCCATCAATACTATCACACCTTTCGAGACTTTGTCGTAGGAGTTTTCGGTGTTTCAAATTCGGTCAATTTTCCTTTTGTCTAACCTTAGTTTTTTTTTTGTAAGGTTAGCTTTGTTCTTGCTGAGGGGAAGGTCATTTCTAGATCAGAATGACGAGTTTTCCTGAGTTCTTGAAGCGTAAATGCTTTTTGTAAATGATGTAACTTTATTTTTTGGATAAGGAAATAAAAGGATAGTCTCTTGCTTTAGAAAAAAAAATTGGTACAATGAGCGGATAATGCTAGTGAAACAAACATGCACCGTGCTTTCTTGTGTATTTAGATTCACTTGAAATTAACTAGCCATAAAAAGTACCTTTTTTTCCTGAATATTTTCATTTATACATAAATACTAAAAGTGCAATTTCATACTAATTATTAAAAATAATAATTATCTGATAGTCATCATTTATAATTAAATAGTATAATATGATTAATGTTATTGGACACCACTATAGGGTATGATTGTGAGGGGCATTGCAAAAATATATGTACACTTCTCATTGTATTAGACAATCATCTCTCAGTGTGTGATATCCATCAAACGAAATGTACTACCAGAGGCCATTGTGGGATTGAAATTTTTTCTTTCAGTGGAAAAGTCGTGATATATTTTCTTGGGCCTTAGTGTTCTGCTTCGCTAAGGTTTTGACACTACTCATAGCTAACACCTTCATTCAACCAATTGAAGTACTCATCTTGGAAAGTTGAATCTTTTTGTCTCCACAATCCAATATGATGTTGGATCAATCTCATGATCATAGAAACATAGGTCATAATAGCGAGGAACTTTTACTGTGGGAAAAATAATATCCAAATTTAAGGAACATGACTCTTTTAGAACGAGCAATAAGCTTATTTTTTACACTGATATTTTTTGTTTCCATTTTCTTTCACAAGTTATCTATTGCGCGATGTTTTTAAAATGTAACTTAGTTGGTATGATTGTGCCTAAGGTTTTGTTGAAGGTTGAATACTAACTTCCTAAGGTGTTATTTTCTATGGTGACACTTTATTTGTTTTTTTTATACAGGTCATCCAGCCACATAGTGGACATTATTGAATGTTGAGGTATATGTTGTATAAATCTTTTATAGTCTACTTTATTCTATATTCATGTATTCATCGTCTTTCATGTCTTATACTCTGCATTGTATCTTCTTTAATTTTTAGGAGAGGAACTCAATATTGATGGTAAGAAACAACAATTGAAGAAAGAGGATAACAATAACACTAGAGCGACAAATGCAAAATGAGAGAGAAAAGAGAATCTATTGAGTGATACCCTTAGAGCCAGTATCTTTCATAAGACACACTCATAGAGACTGATGGTTAAGCCTTCAGAGTTGGCGAATTCACTTGCAATGCTTTGGCAACACAGTGATAATGTTCTGAAATGATAAAACAATATTTCTTGTGTAAATTGTAGTCCAACCGATATTAAGTTGGAAACTCATATTGTAATACTTGATATTTTATATAATAAAATTTATATCATTGAAATTATTTTTATTTGCACTTGATATTATTTAGCCTTGTAATTAAAATATGTAACTTTGTGTTATCATATTAGATAAACATGCACATTTTATGATTTTTTTTTTAAATATAGTCACAAAATCATACTAATTAATTTATGTTGATTAATAATAAACACATAAAATCAATCTAAAACTACTAAATTAGTAGTTTATTTTAATTAATGATGAATACGAATAAAATGAAAATATGATTGAATTAGTCGTTTATAATGATTATGAATGAAATTAAATGAAATGAATAGAAACTACTAAATCAATCGTTGATATAATGAATATGAAAATACCAAAAGAAGATAAATGACTAAGACAAATTATATATTTTTTTTTATTAAAATGATGACTAAATTTTGCATATATACGACTATTAGTAGCTAATTTACAGTATCTTATAACATGACTAAAATTTAGTCATATTTCTTTGGTCATTAATTAGTTTTAAATGATGACTAAAGTTTGCATATATATGACTACTAGTAGCTAATTTACAGTGTCTTATAACACAACCAACATTTTGGTCATTAATTGGTTTTCTTGAGGATTCATATAGCAATATATTTTGTTGTATATTTGGTCATTAATTGCGACAATTAATGACTAAACCGATGAAAAATTAATGACCAAATTAATGAATAAATATACTACTAAATGGTAAAATTGAGGAAACAAATTAATGACTAAGCTAAAAATGACTAAAAGTTGGTCGCGTTATAAGATACTGTAAATTAGCTACTATTGGTCACCGACTGAAAAATTGTCGTTTGTATGCAAATTTTAGTTGTTTTTTTAGTAACTAATTGGTCATTTTGTATTAGTGCCTAGATCCCTGTGGTCACTCAAAGGTAATCTGGTAAGTCACATGTGGCCTATTATAGATGTTATTTCTCTTTCTACACCAAAAACACCTAGATCTTAAATGTGGGCCATGTTGAATAAGGGAAAACTATCTTGTATGGGATCTATCTTGTGCAAATAGGTGAGGGCCCTTGCCACCACCAGATGGTGGATGCCAAGATCTAATACTTTGAAGGAAACCGACCTTAATACAAGCAAATTTCGAAAACAATATCCAGCCTTGTGCGATATCAGGGTCGTGCAAAAGAGAACTTTTCAGTGCTAACCCCAAACCCTCGATGCCTTAATAATATGAAATTCATTTGATAAATGAGCTAGGCTATGTGGATTTCATCCTACACACCAACATAATGGCCCTTACAACCAGAAAATTCCCAGATCAATTTTTGTTTTTTTAGAAGCACTAAGGTAGGGGACGAGAGTAAATCAAGGAATTTTACAAAGATTTCTTAACACAAGGGAATCTACGCAAAATTCCAAATTTCATAATAATGGCTAAGGATTAAGAAAAGACATTGAAAGGTACTATTCCATGTGAAGAAGGAGATAAAGGGGAACCAAGAGACCAATTTATACTAGATCCATAGTAAGATAATGACATAGCTCCAAAGGTGAAATTAACCAAGTTCAATCACTTCGCATAGTGAATTATGAAAAGAAGTCTAACTCCTTTGACTATTGTAGGTTAGCTAACCTCTTTAATTAGATAAGTCTTCTTCATTCATCTTGAAGGGAACATATAGGTTTGTGTGACCATTCATAGAGGTTATATATCACATGTTAAGCAATAAATCTGATGATTTTATGACTACTTAGCATTATTAGATACAACAATGTATAAGTGTGCATAAACCCATCGAATCATCGCATCATTGATAGACGAATTGACCATAAACACTAACTAGATACTGATTTAACATACAACATATAAAATAATTTCATAGCATGTAGGATAACCTACAATCATGGGTATGGGAGTAAGATTCCCAATAAATAGGCATATAAGACAACTGACATGAGTGGAAAATGATAAGTTAGTGACTAGGTAACTAAAAACATTAATCACCACAACTTTCCAAGTGAAATACTACAAAAAATGAGCAATCTTAAGTGACCCAACTAAAAGCAACTAACATAAATCACTAATTTAGTCGCAGGTTAAAATATATGACTAGATAACAAGCAATACAACTAAAAATGACTAACATGAATAACTAATTTAGTCTAGGAACAAAAATACAACTACCTAACAAGTACTACAATAATATGAATATATTCTTTATGTTAGTAATTTTAATTGTTTCAAGCAATTTAAACTTAAAAGTGATAGAGGATTGCAAGGTTGTTAAAGATTGGCTTAAAAGTTATCATTCCTTAAAAACTTTGTTGGGCTCTTAATTTGTCATTATTATTACCACTTTTTAACATTCATTTCATCTATCTCCACCATTCTTTTATCACATTATTTACCATAATTTATTATATAATTCCATTTCATAATCATTTATGCTCTTGTGGATAAATAATATCTAATCTCATTTATTTTTAATAATTAATAATTATTATGCATGATTTTGGTTTATTCATTCGTTATAACCTCACTCATGATTTTAGCCTCCAAGATCTCTTCCAGATTGCAGATTTGGTCTTCAACGGATAATTAGATATTCCAACTCAGGAATTCGCTGGCATAAGAAGTGACAATTTTGCATTGCACGTTTTGGACAAATGAAAGTGAATCTAGAAAATCCAAGACATGGATTTTGTTCAGAACGAACCCAATCAATTTCTGAATGAGTAGTTTTAAGAAATTCAGTTTGTATTGGGAGAAATGCAAGGTTCTTTGAAGGACATATTTGCAAATTTGTTGTTGCGACCATTTTCCAGAATTGCTCAATTGTAATAACTAATTTCGACTTGTTCCAGCTAAATCATGATGGATAGATATCTCAGATTTCATCTTGAATATTGAGATCAGTTTGTTGTAAGTTTCATTTGGATGTTTCTATATTTAAAAGACACAATTCAAAGAGAAAAGGGGAACTAGCTGATGTAAGAATTGAACCTTGTAACAGTGGAACTCTTGTTAATGAAATTTCCAGCCTTATGATATTTTTCTCAAATATGTGAGTTAAGTACAACCCTGACCAGGGATTTGGGCCCACTCTTCTGATCAGGTGTTGTGTGTGTGTCCTTTTCATGTATTTTTTTTACTTGTTGTATTTTCTTTATTGTTGTTACATATTTCCATAGATTGTTGTGAACGTTTTTCTTTCTACAATTTAATTCCATGATTGTTACAACGATGCTTTAATTTATTAGTCATGAACCCTTGGTAAACGTAATATTGTAACCTTACTCCTACATATACCTTGCGTGTTACCTTGAAAAGTGTACGCACCCAGATTGACATATTAATGTGGTAAAGGGTTGAATAATTTGTTCATACTTGGACACCAACATTTTGGCATGATTGCTGAGGAAGGCTAACAAGGTGCAAGACATGATCTGTATCGACTAAAGGGTCAATCTCTTGTCTTGGGGAGAGAAGGAGTTTTCTCACTCTATTCCAGGTCCTGAGCGTAGTCATTTCTTTTATTTTATTTTTTATTTTTTTTATTTCATTTTTTTCTCGTTTTTATCTTTAGGCCCAATCTCTCGTCTTAGGGAGGGAATGGTCTTTTGATGCCTTGCTCCAGGTCCTGAGCTCAAATTTTCTTTCATTTCTATTTATTTTGATTTTGGAAAACTAATCTCTCATCCTAGGGAGGGAATGGTCCTTTGACGCCTTGCTCGAGGTCCCGAGCTTGAGATTTCCTTGTGTGCATTCTTTCCTTGTTTGGTTTCTTGGCCTGGGGAGGGAAGGGTCCTTTGGCACCCTGCTCCAGGCCCTAAACCCTAGGTTTCTTTTTCTTTAGCTGTTTTCCTTTCTGCTTAATCTCTCGTCCTGGGGAAGGAATGGTCCTTTGACACCGTGCTCCAAGTATTAAGCTTTAGATTTCCTTTCAAATTGTTTTTTTGACTAGGAAGAAAAAGGTAGAAATTTGAAGAAATATTATCATTTCACTCAAGTGGTGATGTAAGCACCACCCATTCCACTAACAAATTGACATGAATATCTGAAGGAGGAACCTCAAAGCGGCACATGAATAACATCTTATATTATGGCAAGAAATGGCTCACATTGTTACTTTTGAATTCCCTATCAAAGATCTAGGAGGAGTGACACAATTGCACATAATTCCTCCATCTTCTCTACCAAATTTTCATGGTTTGGATAACGAGGACCCAGATACATTCTTATTTGAGTTTGAAGTACTTTTTAGAGGATATCATTATTGTACTAATGATCAAAGGTTGAAAGTGTTTCGTCCTACTCTAAAAGGAGTAGCTCTTCGATGGTTCATGAGCCTTGGTGGGAATTACATCAAAACATGGGAGGACATGAAGAATTTATTCTTGGAGAAGTACCAAGACTATTGCAAGGCCAATGAAGATATTTTCAGTATGATACAAGGGGAAGATGAAAGTTTGGATGACTATTTGCAGTGATTTAAATACAACCTTCAAAAATCAAATCATAAGCATTTAGAAAAAGAGATCTTAAAAACACTCATTCCTAAAGGAATCAAAGATGAAATTTTAGAAATATTAAATCTGATAGGAAAATGTGACGTTTTTTAGCTATCATATGATGATGTTTGTGATTTATGCATAAGGTATTCAAGAGGAATATCCAAGGCTGGTAATAATTTTAGAGAATTTTCTTCTTTCCTTTCCAAATCTGCTACAAGAACAGCAGATATAAGAGATGACATCAATGATTTATTTGAACATTTTAAAGTTGGTTTTCTTAACTCTTTAAATTCACAATTGCATGTTTTGTAGGTTAAGAAAAATAAAGCAGAATATGAAGAAGTGATTTTTCCTCAATGACAAAAGGAGCATCCCATGGATAGTTTCTCTTTCTTACCTGCGATGAAAACAACATTTCCAAGAGATGGAGAAGCTGCAGCAATTTCACAACCATGGAAATCTTGGCCTAGATGTATGTTTCAAAACACTTCCTCTCCATTTTCTTACTTGTATAATCTATTATGGAATACTCAAGTGTTAGGCAAGCCATGCTAATCTCAATATAACCCCCATCAATCTTGTCCACAAGTTTGTCATGGTTCATCCTATGATTACATGACTACTCTCCCTCATCTTGTGGCACAAAAATATCATCCATATTTTTTTCCATATTTTCAAGAATACCTTGCTTTCGTATCAAAATCATCCACACATCCCAATCAACTACATCATCATAATCCTCCACACCCTACACAATATCTTGCTCGACTCATTCCACACCCTCACCATAATAAACTAGTACAACATGCTTACAGTGGTGAATTGCAAAATATACCTATCCTTCCCACCCAATCTATCTCACATACACAATTGCAGAAAACTTATATCGAGATTGGAAATGTTTCAAATCCAAAAATTGTAGAAGAAAAGGAGGTTTCTCTAGTCTGCGTCAACAAGTTGTTTTAGAAACTCAAGAACTTCAAAATATGACAATTATGGGAAATCAAGAAAGTAAGGGATATATTGAAGAATGGTTTCACTCCATCAGTTGTTTGCAGCATCACTCCATACTTCAACAATTTTTGACACCATATTTTCAGGGGAAGTTGGTCTCTCATACCCTAGTATATATTGACAGACATTTCTCAAATTCGGGTGTGTATACACTTAAGGCATTATTCCTAAAATGGATCCATTGGAAGTACTCTTATATGTAAGTATGCTTTATTTTTCAATGTATAATAGGTTAGCATAGAATATAGAATAAATTTAAGTATATAAATATTTTTTGTTATATGTAGAACGAGTTGTGTTTGTTGCACCTTGCTGAGTATATCAATATCAGTGGCAAATATTTGAATTTAATTATGTATGTAGATGTATTATATTGAAAATTAGATTTCTACAAACAATCATCATCATTTTGAAAAAAAAATTGCTTGATTATCATATCTTATGGCGTGTGGGCTTGATAAAACCACTTAATTCACAGTCGTTACAGTTATGTTTTGAGGGACAAAATGAGCATATTTTAAAAACATTTTTCCATATTGAGGAGCCCTTTATTTCTAATTTCTAATCTAATTTAAATAATTCAATTTGGATTTGAAACGAAAGAGTTATGACTAAAACATTGACAGTATGCCTAGTAGACAGCTTGGAACAGAGTTGGGAGAGTAAACTTTTGGAGGCCTAAATGACTAGATTTTGGAAACCTGCTTTTGTGGTATATCACCCTATTAATCTAGTTTATATTGCAATTTGAATCACTCAATTTTGATATCGTTTGAAAAAGTTATGACCCAAATACCGACTATCTATCGTAAATCAAAACCTTTAAAACTATGTTTTTCCGATCGTTCCTTCGCACATTTGACCCATCAGTTATTCATTATTTAAAAAATGTTTCTATTGGATATATTTACATGAATCTGCTTTAATCTGCAATTTGAATTGGTTCAATCCATCATCAAAAGAAAAATTTACGCTTAAAATATCCACTGTTGGTCTAAGCTGGGAAATTGAAAATGACTCTGTTATGCAAGTTTTTCTAAGTAAACTTGACATATCATACCATGGAATTTAAAAAAAATGTTTCTATTGGTGATACACCTTTGAAGTAGCTCTGATTTCTCTTTGGAATCACTAAAATCGGAAGAAAAAAAAAGGAGTTATGATTAAAACACTGCTGGTTAGTATGGTTGACCACTGCTCTCCCGAAGATGACAAATTTTTTTTCCTTGTTTTTCTTTCTGTGGATTTGTTTTTTAGAGTAACTACTTGTTATTTTTTTCATATTTATTGTATTTAAAGAGCCTGATCACCTATCTTCTTCCATGATTACATGTTTTATAGCAGGTAGACGCTCATTTTTTCCATGTCCCAAGAGAATAAAGGAGGTCGATTTGTTTTTGAACAAATCATTCTTGAAGGAAATAATAATGAAATAATAGATTTTCATCCAAGCATCTATTAAGAAATCTGATATCATGTAATTTTGATTCTTTCAAGGTTCCATGGAAATTGATCATAAGAGTTTGCTATAAAATTATTCCTGTTATTTCTCACCAACAACATGAAGAATTTTTCATTACCTAATGGATTCATAACATGAGAAATCGAGAATTGATTTCCATTTGAAGATCCAAGTCATTTCTGCCAAAACATTTTTCCATTCATTTACCATTGACAGATTTACAAATTGTTGTTTCTTCAAACAGATTAATATTCTCTTAGGAACAACATTGTTGCAATTAAAATCATAGCCGTTGCAACTTGAGCTATTTATTTATTTACTATTTTTCAATAAAAAAATTGTTTCTTTTCTGATTTATTTTATGTTTTTTTGTTCTAAAAATAAACAAAGGAAGTTCTCAGGTTTCATGATGTCTCTCCATATCTATACAATAGTTCCTGAGTCTTATCAATATATGGTTTCCTCAGATCTAACTAATGTTACTCCACTGGTGTTGTTACTTCGCCAGTGTTGTTACTCTGCTGGTGCTTTTACTCCACTGGTGTTGTTACTTCACCGGTGTTATTACTCCGCTGTTGTTGTTACTCCACCAGTGTTGTTACTCCGCCAGAGCTGTTACTCCGACAGTGTTGTTACTATGCCAGTGATGTTACTCCGCCAATGTTGTTACTTCACTCGTGCTATTACTCTGCCAGTGTTGTTACTCTGTTGGTGCTGTTACTCTGTAGGTGTTGTTACTCTGCCAGTGTTGTTACTCGTCGGTGCTATTACTGCGTCACTTTTGTTACTCCATTGGTGCTATTACTCCACCAATGATGTTACTCCGTTGGTGTTGTTACTCCACCGGTGTTGTTACTCCGCCAATGTTGTTACTCTGCTGATGCTGTTACTCCATTACTCTGCTGCTGTTGTTACTCTGCCAGTGTTGTTACTTCGTTGGTGTTGTTACTCAGCCAGTGCTATTACTCTGCCACTGATGTTACTATGTCGGTGTTGTTACTCAGTCAATGTTGTTATTTCATCGGTGCTGCTACTTCGCCATTGTTGTTACTCCGCCGATGCTGTTAGTCCCAAAAATTTTCTAAGTACCCAGTGCTGTTACTCCTTCGGTGCTGTTTCTCCTCTGGTGCTGTTACTCCGTGGTGAAATTTTTTCTAAGTACCGGTGCTGTTATTCCTTCAGTGTTGTTACTCCTTCGATGTTGTTACTCCTTTGGTGCTGCTACTCCATGGTGAATTTTTTTCTAGTTACCCAATGCTGTTACTCTGTGGTGAATATTTTCTAGGTACCCAGTGTTGTTACTCCACCCATGTTGATACTCCACCAAGGTAAGTCTTCAGGTACATCCCTTTTTTCTAGGTACCTAGTGTTGTTACTCCACCCATGTTGATACTCCACCAAGGTAAGTCTTCAAGTACATCCCTAATCAACTCGGTTTATTTTATTGATGTTTCAATTATGATTGAGGACAGTCATATCTTAGTTTGGGGGAGGTGTTCCATTTGATAGAAAATGTATTGTATTTAATATCAATGATGTCATGTCATCGTTGTTATTAAAATTTCACGTCAACTCATACATATCACGATTATTACCACCATAATCCATAACAATCCATAAACTCCACTTATCCACACACATTGGAACTTGAATCATTCACGGCGACATTAACTTGGTGAATGGGGAAATATATTTAATTGTCTAGGTTCTCTCTGACATAATGATTGGGTAGTCAATTTATCTTTGTTTATCTATAAACATAATTTTATTTTTTAAGGAATAATTATGAAAAGATGATTTCATCATGGCAACTTTCAACTTTCCTAATTTGTCAAGTCCTTGATCTTGTAAAATTTATGATGATGACAAAAAAATTGTACTTAAATCTTTCCATCGCTATCTAATGAATTATTCCTCAAACCCCAATCTTAACAAAGAAAAATATATTTATCAACAGCCATTGGAAGGTTATTAGTAATTGAGAAGCAAAATTACCCAAGTTGAAAATTCAATACTATGATCTACTTGGTTACCTTGTTTTCTCAAAACTAACTGCCGATAAAGCCACTGTTGCATATATAAGGTTTGCTAGAACTCATGGTTCATGGGGTAATATTTAATTAGTTCTTAGATAATGGTGGTTATGGTTTATATCTATTATTGAGTTATAAATATTTACTTTACATATTAGGGATGAAAATTTTAGGATATTTGATATTTGACATTTTGTATCATCTAATCTATCATTCCTTTATTCTACAAGTTTCATATCTTTAACCAAGGATAGTTTCTTTATCCAATCAATCTCTATTTAATCCTAGCTTAACAACACTACTATTATTTTGGGGAAGGATGAAGAGGCCTAATTCTGATTTTGGATCCTGATAAATTACTAATTGAGGATACTCATGAGATGTGCTATAGAAATTTTGATGATAGGGAAACTAATCAGTTTGGGGGAAGGAAATCCTACTACAATTTTTGATAACTTTCTTTGAGCTTGCATGGCTTCCACCTTTTGCATCACTTACACAAGCTCAACCTACATTAGCCTCAACAAATTTTAATCCATAGATGTCATTCCACGTTATTTTGTTGAAAGTAATAATTGAGGTGAAATAACATGAGTGTTTGATTTATTAAAAGTTTAGGAGAATGTGATAAAAAAAAAATCACTGCGCATTATTCACTCATATTTTTCAAACCATTATTTCCCCTACTTTATACAGAGGCATTGGGTTGCATGCCCATGTGGGCATGCAACATATTCAGTTTGGGGGAATTATGAGCTCTTAATTTGTCACTATTATTACCACTTATTAACATTCATTTCATCTATTTCCACTATTCTTTTATCACATTATTTACCATAATTTATTATATAATTCCATTTCATAATCATTTATGCTCTTGTGGATAAATAATATCTGATCTCATTTATTTTTAATAATTAATGATTATTATGCATGATTTTGGTTTATTCATTCGTTATAACCTCACTCATGATTTTAGCCTCCAATATCTCTTCCAGATTGCAAATTTGGTCTTCAACAGATAATTAGATATTTCAACTCAAGAATTCGTTGGCATAAGAAGTGACAGTTTTGCGTTGCACATTTTGGGCAAATGAAAGAAAATCTAGAAAATACGAGACATGGGTTTTGTTCAGAACAGAAAAATTCAGTTTTCCAGAGAGAAGTTTTCATAAATTCAGTTTGTATTGGAAGAAAAGCAAGGCTCTTCGAAGGTCATATTTGCATATTTTCTATTATGGCCGTTTTCTAGAATTCCTCAATTGTAATAACCAAATTCGACTTGTTCTAGTTGAATCATGATGGACAGATCTCTCCGATCTCATCTTGAATACTGAGATCAATTTGTTGTAAGTTTTCTTTGGATGTTTGTATATTTAAAAGGCACAATTCAAATAGAAAAGGGGAGCTAGCTGATGTAAGAATTGAGCCTTGTGATAGTGGAACTCTTGTTAATGAAATTTCCAGAATTATGATATTTTTCTCAAATATGTGAGTTAAGCACGGCCCTGACCAGGGCATTGGGCCCACTCTTCTGATCTGGTGTTGTGCATGTGTCCTTTTCATGTATATTTTTTTTACTTGTATTTTCTTCATTGCTGTTACAAATTTCCATAGATTGTTGTGAATGTTTTTCTTTCTGAAATTTAATTTCCATTACTGTTACAACGATGCTTTAATTTCTTAGTCACGAACCCTTGTCAATGTAAGATTGTAACTTTACTCTTGCATATACCTTGCGTGTTACCTTGAAAAGTGTACGTACCCGAATGGTTCATCATCCAAAAAACAAGCATTTAGTGTTTAATTAACTAAACAACAAGTACTAAGTGGTTCATAATCTAAATAGTGAGCACATAGTGGTTCATCATCCAAACAAAAAACACTAAGTGTTTAGTTATTCACTAATATTCATACTAATCACATAGATTAAAAAAATTTGTTCAACGTTCTTAAACAAAGTCACGACCCAGGGTCACATAATTTATGCTTAAGGTAATATAGAACAAAATCAAAGAAAACTCTAGTGTTGCTCATCATCCACATTATGCTCCATGCTTTCTAGAAATTAGTCTTGAATCCTTCTGTCTTCTAGGAAAAATAAGGGTTCCCTTAAACTTGAATCAGAGAGAAAGAGGGAGAACCAATCTCCACACACAATTAGCAATCAAATCCCAAGAACTAATATCATAGAAAAGAGAGTACAACCCAACCAATGATAAATATGAATCTTGAGAAGACCACCATTGTCTCAGGGCCAACCATTCACTAGTACAAAATGGCTAATTAGTTACTAAGAAAATCACTAAAATTTTCATATAAACGACCATTTTTGAGTCGGTGACCAATAGTAGCTAATTTACAGTATCTTATAACGTGACCAACTTTTAGTCATTTTTATCTTAGTCATTAATTAGTTGTCTGAATTTTATCATCTAGCAGTATATTTAGTCATAAATTTGGCCTTTAATTTAGTCATTGATTTAGTCATTAATTGGCACAATTAATGATCAAATATACAACTAAATATATTACTATATGATCAACTGAGAAAACCAATTAATGACCAAATAAATATGAGAAAAATGTTGCTCGTGTTATAAGATACTATAAATTAGCTACTAATTGTCATATTAATGCAAAAATTTAGTCGTCATCTGTAATCACAAATTTATCATTTGCAGTAGTCATTTATATTTTTTTGGTAGTTTCATATTCATTATATAAATGACTAATTTAGTAGTTTATATTCATTTCATTTACTTTCATTAATAATCATTATAAATGACTAATCTAGTCATGTATTCATTTTATTTGTGTTCATCATTAATCAATATAAACTACTAATTTAGTAGTTCTAGATTTATTTTATGTGTTCATTATTAATCAACACAAATTAATTAGTATGATTTTGTGACTAAACAAATAAAAAATGTCATACAATGTGCATATTCATCTAGTATGAAAATACATAGTCACATATGTTAATTACAATACTAAATAATATCACGTCCAACTATAAATTTCAACAAGAAATTATATTATATAAAATGTCAAGTATTACAATATGAGTTTACAACTTAATATTGGTTGGACTACAATTTAGACATGAAATATTGTTTCATCATTTCAAAACATTATCACTGTGTTTCCAAGACATTGCAAGTGAATTCACCAACTTTGAAGAATTGACCATCAATATCTATCTGTGTGTCTTATGCGAGATATTGGCTCTAAGGGTATCATTAGAATGGTTCTCTTCTTTCTTTTTCTTCAGTTTTTGCTACAATGTTATTGTTCTCCTCTTCCTTCAATTCTTGCTTCTTACCATCAATATTGAGTTTCTCTCCTGAAAATGAACATCAACAATGTGAATGCCATTTTTCTCCATAAAGGAAAGAAACTCGAACAAGTTTTCTTTAGTTGGGCCGGATAGTGGATACTATGTGGTTAAATGACCCGTATAAACAAAGAAATTAAAACTTCAGTATACAAAAGAACTTAGTAACTTAGTATTCAACCTTTAGAGAAAGCTTATGCACAATCAAGCCAACTAAGTTACATGCTAAAAAGCTGAGACTGTAAATAACTTGTGAAAAAAAATAATATGCGGTATGATATCTAATCTTTGTCATTTTATTCACAACACATTTCATTCTCTAATGCATGAAATTGGTCAAGTATATAAACAACATGTGCTCAAATAACAACATGAAAGTAAACTTTTCTAATAGTCATGAAATTTTATTAACACAAAATAGCTAAAAGGATTTTAATGAATATCATGTAATACTAATCACATCTTGAAGCTTTGGATGTTTAAATGGACATGATACTAAGTATTTTCAATTTCATGGTTAAAAAACAAAACAAAATCAAAGGAAACGTTCAAAATACGTTCAAACAATAAAAACAGGATATCATGGAATGGACATAGCAATTATAAAATATTTGTTTACCTGTCCACTAGTGTCTTGTCTATCATTTCTATTTTTTTTTTCAAAAATAACCATGAGGTAAAAGAATCACAACATTAAAAATAATAGGAATACCTACTATAAACATTTCCATAATTGATGGTGCAGGTGCCTAAAGAATCTCCAACAACAAATGAATCATATCCAAGACATGCTCTACATTGTCTCCCCGTCCTTTTTTAAATCTCATTTCCTATAACCTACCCACATCAGAGTCAAGTAACAATTAAGCGAAGGCATTGACATTTTTTTTTGTCTTTTATATCTATAAACTTTGAATATGATTTGTTTCAGGAACATATTAATTCATATTTAAAGTCTTCCTGTCATGAGAAGGTATCAGTCAAGTAGGACAATAGAAAAATCGACCTTAATGAGGTAGGAAATAGAACATATATGTAAAGGAAAAAACAATATATTACTTGTTTTCAAACTTTGTATATGGTGTATTCTTACGCATATTTTTAAGATGTTCCTCTACCTTTACTAAAGAAGGTTGTAGTTTGGGTAAACTCTATACCCTTTCATTCAACATCAATTTATTCAAAATAAATGTCACATGTTATTCTTTATCATTTCTCAACATGCTACAAATGATAAATTGAAAGTCACATAAAACAAAGAGAACACCATTTCCTAACCAAAACAAACAAGTAGTGCCTCTAATAAAACTTTACACCTCAAAAATTACTCTGCGATGTAGTTAAGCTAAAGCTGAGGTTCTTTGAATCATCTTTAGGTCATATTTAATGTGATATTCATATGTTTACCATTATGTAAATTTGGTGTTCAAAGAAATATATAAATCCACGTTATTATCATTTCCACTATGGGTCCATTCATAACTGGTTGTAACCCATAGTATCCTTTTCACATGTTATCTCCACATACCCACCAAGAATATCAAATATGGCAAACAAATGGGATTTTGGAATTATTTCTAAAACTATGTCATTTACACACCCTTCCAATGTATGTGAGAAAATGTTCCTACTTGAATTTCTTCTTCCATATTTATTTACATCTTAAAAAATATTCATTTCAAAAACCAAGACAAATCCAATATCTTCGAATCCTAACACTCATCCATATTTGCTACAAACCCTAGGAATTAGTACCCTCTTACAGTTAAAATTGTTAATGTATAATTGCTTGACAAAGAATAAAGAATGCTAAGAGCATAATAATTCTCTCACAAGTAATTACCAAGATCCGAAATTCAACTTGCAATTGAATTTCAACACTCATTTGGAACCAATGATATGACTTGTACATTCAAGATTCTTATATATAAATGTTACTTATATGTAAAAATTACTTTTCCTATTATGGATATTACCATATTCCAGATATTCTGAATATTTGTGAGTATACAAATCTTGTTTGTTACAGACTCGCTGAAACCTGCCAAATATTCAAGAGAATTAGCAACTATTTTATAATAGCATCCAAATTTTGCATCATGGGGAGACCAAAGAAACGTTTCTCCTTTCGATTAACTATACAAGGACAAAGCATGATCTATCAAGGCTCTCAATTGCAACCTGACTTTATAAATTTGTTCCAGGTTGGATGCATACAAAGTCCAAGCTGAGTTTAGGCTTCATATTTCTCTCTTGCAATTTTCATTAAGTAAATTATTTGTATTTTAGTGGCCCATAAGATTCTGGAGCCTTATCTATGGGTTGATACTTAGGTTACTACTCTGAAAGTTATCAGCTTTATTCAAGAAATATTACACCTATTATTCAAATTTAAAATCTCTTCATTGATTAGTGTTAGTGAGGGTGTCTTTGCATACAACTTACCACTACTCTTAAACTTCGATACAATGTTCAATATCTTTAACTCAATTTGGTCAAATATTGTTTCATGTTTTTCACAAGTTGTTTCTATAATCTTGTTCAACTTGGTTGTCTTAGGTCGTACACTGATTGTAATAGGTGGTAGAGGAATTAGCCTCAAGAGAAGAAACTCATATAAAGAAGAGACATTGAGTTTGAAAAGAGGTTATAGGTGAAAGAAATCTTCACCTGTTTTATTCTCGAGGAAAATTTTTATTCAACCTCAATTTTCCGAGGAGAAACAACAAGAGAAATTCATGCTTGGAAACTAGTTCACATGAATTGCTTTTGTAGAATAAAATAATTCAACTATGCCTGCAAGGTAAATGGGATGATAAAATGAGGAATTTATTCATCTTTTTATATGCAAAGATAATATTATTTAACATATATGAATAAGACTTTCTTGACTTTCAGTCACATGCTAAAGATGAAAAAATATGAGAAAAGTGAGTTTAAGATGGACAAAATGGCTAAATCTGAACTATAAATTTCTACATAGTTAGTTTGAAGACATCCATACAAAATGTATATTCTTCATGTGAGAACACTGGCTTATAGGATGATTTTGTTAGTAGTTAGGCAATAAATATTTTGTCAAAGGGATAGGCAATGCTAAAGTTTAGGGAGCTCACAACAATTTGTTTCCTTCAACTCTATTAAAAGGAATATCATCCATCTGCACAGAGCAGAGTAGGGATGCTACACCACACTACTTATCATCAATGTAATTGAATATCTTACAGTGGGGCATGGATACTTGAATAACACTTTGGAACTTCCTCAATGTCATGTTCCTCTCATTCTTCATGTAATTGTGTAGTTGTAAGGATAAAAATAAAGGGTGAGATGATCAAATCGTTGAAAGGAAGAATCAGGATGGTATGACAATCGCCTAGGCAAGAAAGGAAAAAAATGAAGGAAGAATACAACATGGCTTGAGATGAATGGTGGAAAAACTATGAAATGGGAAACTAACAGGTAGGGGACAAGGAAAGAGGGAAATAAAGGGGACATAATCCAATAAAGTTAAGAAACATAATTTTTTTATCTACAAATAAATAAAGTTGAGCAAATATAAATGAGTGAATCTTAGTTGCCACATGCCAAAGATCAAAATAAATGAGTTTAATATAGAGAAAATTCATCCGAGAAAGTTAAATTGTATATTGTTATATTCCAAAAACATTCATAAGGAAAATATTTCATTTGCCAAAAAGAAAAA
Organism: Pinus tabuliformis; assembly: GCA_031772625.1. Taxonomy (NCBI): domain Eukaryota; kingdom Viridiplantae; phylum Streptophyta; class Pinopsida; order Pinales; family Pinaceae; genus Pinus; species Pinus tabuliformis. The sequence goes on along the minus strand of CM062819.1, from coordinate 1,497,825,338 downwards.
GGAATGCAAAGGACATGATTAAGTCTAATGAAATTCCTAGATACAGAAAGGGATCAGAACCCTAAAATATTGTCGATATCATTGTGGAAAAATAGACAAAGGGTTTCCCTGTGTGGTTTGAGCATTCAGAGTCTTGGAAAATGGCTAGCATTACTTCATTATCCATTAACAAAGGTGGATTCATCCCTTGGATGTAACCTCAAGGAAAAAATACATAGCTCTACTCCTAGTCTTGTGATACCAATGCTTAGGTTATTGCTTCAGCCCTAAATCTCAATGAATTTTCACTCATAGCATATGTCATAGTGTTTTCATATTCTACAAAGAGTAAAAATGGTCTACCCTACACACATATACTTGATGGGGTTTGTATTTCCTAGGTTGCTTATTAGTACAAAATTCCATTTTTCCTTTTCTTGTTCATATTTATTTCCATTTCTTCCCATCTAATCTTGAACCAAAGTTTGGTTAGATAGCTATATTGTCTATGTCAGTCTGGGTGAAGAGGGTAAATGCTTCCTTGGCCAGTTGGAAAACTATGTTAAACCACATATTCCAGTAACTTTGGCATACTTCATTTGCAGCTACAACCACCCAAATGATAGGAAATTGAACATAATTTATTTTAGGAGAAATATTTTTTCAAGTTTGATTTTCCTAAGGGAAGATACAAGGGGGGATTTCTACTTGATTCATATTCATGGAATAGTTGGGTTTATTGAGAAAATTGTAGCTATTTAAGAGGAAGGTTGAAGATATAATAGAGATTTTGGCCCAATAACAAGGGGTGAAGGAACACTTCAAAGAGTAGATGATCCATCATATGATGGGAGTAGGTGAGTGAGAAACGAGTTAGGAAGAGTCAACAAGAAAGCTTCGAGCAAGTCTCCTGGTTGGTTCCTGAAATGTATGCATTACTGGAATACAATGAATTAGAACATTAATTAATTAATCTATTGTTGAGGATTATTATTGAGTTATTTCATGTATTATTGCAGACTCTAAGTTGAACAATTTCCAGTTTAAGTGACTTGCTAAAACCAATCCTCACACAAGTTTACGAATGCCAAGAAATGGGACCGAATGGTCATATTTTCGAAAAAGAATGTTGAATCTATCTATTTCAATAGAAATAATAATTCCTTGATGATTGCTTTTAATAAGGATTTTCCATCCTCAAAGTTTAGTAGCATCTAGATTGTATCAATTAAAACAGGGAAAACTACACAAGACATTAAGATATTTTCAGATATTCCAAAAACGTTTCTTGGGTTTTGATATTCCAATTTGTAAGGACATGATTTAATTTTTGTCAGATAGAGCATGCAAAGTTTTCAAATTGAATGAATACAATTTGTTTTTCACCCGGCTATTTAAACACAATTTATTCCTAACATTTTAAGTCCTAGAAATATGGAGATGGTGATTTATTTCTAAGAAAGAAAATTTCATTAAAAAATCATTCCAAATACACTGAAGCACTTCACAAGCAAGTTTTCATCTCTCTTGGTAGTGGATATCATGATTAGTTCATTGCTCTCTGTGGCAGTGATTTAATACTTCACAACTACGTGGATTTGGGATGGAATTTCTTGATGTATCTTTTGGATTCCTCTAAATAATAAAATACAATGAATTTCATGCAATGTAGAAACTTTGCTATTATGAAAAACTATATCAATTCGTGTGCCACAACCAAAGAAAGAGGTTTCAATTTGTGATCTATCAGAGATCTTGGCCCAACCCCAAAAGGAAAAGCCACACATGCATAGATCCTCCTTCATAACAGGAGAATACAAGAGTGAGAAAGTAGTTAAGAATAGTCCATAAGAAAGCTTGGAGGGGATTCCTCATTGATCTATCCTCCCATGCACATATGTAGATATTTTGGAATAAAAGAGCTCTGATCAATATTTAACTATATATCTATAATATTTCTCTAACTCCTATCTAAACACTAATTATTTCCAATATAAAGTTCATTTACTTTGTAATCTATGAAAAAATACCTTTCTTTATTGTCTAAACAGTAATGGTTTCTTATCTAAAGTTCATATACTTTGTAATTTGTGTAAAGTACCTATGGAATTCACTTCACACAATAGTCTTAAATTGGTGTTATATCAAACTTAGCTGAGGCATTCTAGCCAACAAAACAAAAAATATATGCTTCTCGTGCACATGAAATCTTGGCTCAAAACATACATATTTTTTCAGAATGAAAAAATGGGGTTGAATTGTTCTAGCCACAGGAACGTGACCTTAATAATCCTCAGTTTTCAAACTTCACCCATTTTTTTATGAACATTTTATGGTAGTTGAAGGAACCCAGTGTTGTTATTTTATGTTTTAGGGAAGGTCATAGATAAATGGGTTTACCAAGGAATGTGGACAAAATCACTTCATGGATTCAGAAACAATGCTCCTTTATTGTGTTCGGATTCATGGGAGGTTGGAATATATGCTCTCTAACTTCGTCCCAATGAAAATTTTGGGTATGGAAGCTTTCACTGATGCTTTATATTGTTCTATCATTGCATCAATTGTGACAAAGTTAATGAACCTAAGGATAAAGAAACTTCATAAATTCCAATAGGATATGATTCTGCTTTAGAAGTAAAATTTTTACTTTTTTGTTGCCTTATTATGTGAAAATATTGTCCTATGGGAAGATTCTTGGTTGTCAAGAAATAAACATATTATCTAAGATATAAGTTCCCAAAGTGAATATTGTGGAGTGTAAAGTGATTCCTAAGTATTCAAAGATCTATCTAATCTGTATCATCCATAGAAGTAGATGGATTAAGAATTGTTGCTTCAGAATCTATAGAGACAATGGACAAGAATGATAAGATCCATGGAAAATAGAAAGAAAACCCATTTCTAAAGTATTGTTTTAATTTTAGATTCACAAAAAATTTTAAATGTCTCTACAAGTGTGGTTAGAATTTATGAACATTATTTGGAGGAAAGCCATTTGGAATATATATTGCATGACTGTTATGCCACAAAATGGAAGGTTTGATGATGCAAAATTTCTCCATGAAAATGCAAGAATGTGTGAGTGAAAATCCCTAACATATCTTTATAGAATAGTGGTCACTTATCCCTTGAGGGTGTAGATAGGAGGAATAGTGGTTATTCAACTATATCTATATGCCTATAGGAGGTACATGAAACAATGCCAAAGAATATTAGAATGTAATATTCAGATTAACTCTTTTCCAAAATTGTCGCACAACCTTCAAAAGAGATCTATTAATGGAGATATATACAGACAAAAGAAATTCAATATTAATATTAATGTCTTGAGTTGCAACAAAAGAAGTTATCTTCAAAAGTATATGGATTACTTGGGAAGCATGAGAGGATTTAATATCATAACAAAGAGACATTAGTCTGAGAGGGAGAAGGTAGAATAAGAAAGCCTAAAGCATTAAAGACCATTTTATCTTCTAAATAATGGTGTTGATTCATTTCTATGAGCCTTGTTGAGATTTGACATTATGGATTGTATGTCCATGGATATCTTCTTGAAAAAGTCTCTGATGTTGAATTGATGAGACCTTCTGATTGGCACACTTGATGCATACCTATCAAGGCTTGGTAAAACTAATTCCAACCTCCATATCAAGGTTGTGATGGATGAACCTGGGAATCTTCTTCCTTATGTGTTTGACTCCCAAATGAAAGAGCGAGTTGGTTTCTAAAATGAATGAGAAGAATCTTGGGTTGATGCCCTATTTGGAACCATAAGTCTAAAGTTTCCCTTGGACAAAGGAAGAATGATATCAAGATTCTATTGCATGTCTATGATCATCATGTGCAGGCAGCCAATTCGGTAGCAAAGATTTTCTGATTAACTTGGAAGTACCAATGAGAGGAAAAGCACAACAAGTAGTTAGTTTTGGCTCTCCTATGATGAGAAAAATTTAGTTTTCTAGGGCACCTAGTTATACTAATGCAAGGCATATGGAAGGGGTAGGGGACCTACATTTTTTCGATCTAGAGCTTCAACCAATTTAAGATGTCTACTTGGATGATCTCAACATCTAGTTAAAGGATTTTATCTGGTGCAGAACCAACGATGTGCTTTTGAACATCCCCCATCACCTATATATTCTATAAGTATTGTGAATGTGAGATTGAGGTAGAAGCCTTCTGATTTCATTTTCTTGAGAGCACTTCAGACTACTCAAAACTGTCAACTTTACATATTCAGTGGATGATATTGATGTGGGCTATTGTGTTTCATTTCAATGGTGGATTACTTTTAATTTTTGGAAAGTTTTCATCCAAGAAAATGAGAATGAGAAGTGATTGTTGTTCACCCAATTGAGTTCCCAGGATTTATATATGGATTCCCATTGCATATCATAAACTCCATCCTTCTAAAGAGAACTAATTGTTTAAGCTTTTCCAGCAGGAATGACATTAGCTTTGACATCTTAAGTACCCAACTCTTGCAGAACAACTTGAGTTGTTGTCTAGTTATCTCTTGTAACCATGATTGGGTGTATGCCCATTTTATTTAGACCGTCTATGACAACAACTACCTCCATTTTAAATGGATCAAAAATGGCCAACATTTCCACTAGTCTTTTATCAAGGCCACCAAAATTCCTATTCGGATATGTTATTTAATATCCTTTAAATAATCCTCTACAAATGAAGGTGTAGATAGTCCATGCTCAGACATTAGCTTCTGTTATGAAACCAGCTCAAGAAAAGATAGAAAAATAGATCAACGCCTTAGAATTCAGCCTCTTCGAGGGGGCAACCTCCCTTACATCACATAAATGAACAATTATTGGATGATACAAATGACAAAACCTCCTTTCTATATATAGGAGTCTAAGGAGTCACAATATAATCCAGCCGACCTAACAATAATAATATAAAGCCACAAAAATAACAATAGAGGGATTCTATGGGGCACAAAAATAACAATATGGGGGTAATAGGGGCACAACAATATAAATAAGGGGTATAACTACAATAGTAATGGGGTAATCACTAGTATTATAGGGACCCAACATGCCCCTCTCCTTCAAAAAAGTGTTGTCCTCAACGCTTGAGTAGTTCTGGATACTTCTGCATAAAATTCTCATCCTCCCATGTGGAATCTTCAGCAGATAAGTTTTTCCACTTGATAAGATACTCTGAGTTGTCGAGTTCTTGTTTATGTGACTGCTTCTGGTTCCAATATAATTTTTCCTTCCTCCTCAAGTTCTGGCAATATTGTTTGAACTGGGAGCTTGTCACCTATAACCTTCTTTAAACATGAAACATGGAAAACTGGGTGCAATCGAGAAGCTGCAGGAAGCTCCAATTTGTATGCCATAGTACCAATCTTTTGCAACACCTTGTACGGACCATAATACTTTGGTGATAATTTATTATCCTTCTTAGCTTGCTTTAGGGACATTTGTTTATATGGTTGTAGCCGTAGGAATACCCAATCACCTACATCAAAACTTCTTTCACTGCGATGTTGATCTGCCTGTTGTTTCATTCTATTTTGTGCCAACACGAGGTTATCCTTTAAGAGTTGGAGGACTTGTTGTTGATGTTCGATGTGATGTTCCACTGCCTGAACCTTAGAATTTTCTCTTAAATATGATGTGATGGATGGTGGTTGATACCCATAAAGTGCCATAAATGGGGTCATTTTTGTTGCTGTATGGAAGGAAGTGTTATACCACCATTCAGCCAGAGGCAACCATTTGACCCATTGTGTCTGTTTATCAGATACAAAGCAACGAAGATATCCTTCCAAACATTTGTTTACTATCTCAGTTTGCCCATCAGATTGAGGATGATAAGATGAGCTATGAGCTAACTGAGTACCAAGACAAGAAAATAATTCTGTCCAAAAATTTCCAGTGAAAATGGGATCTCTGTCACTTACAATAATCTTTGGGTTTCCATGTAGCTTTTGAATTGTTTCCATAAATGCAGTAGAAACTGTACTGGCTTTAAATGGATGTGATAATGCACAAAAGTGTGCATACTTGGTAAGTCTGTCAACTACCACCATGATGACACTCTTTCCCTCAGACTTGGGTAAACCTGTGATAAAATCCATTGAAACCTCCTCCCAACGTTGGCTTGGAATGGATAAAGGTTGTAATAGACCCGGTGTCTTAATTGTTTCAACTTTATTTTGTTGGCAAACCAAACATTCCGCCACAAACTTTTGAATATCTGATTTAAGGCCATCCCAAAAAAATTCCTTCTTAACCCTGTGGTAAGTTTTTAAAAATCCTGAGTGCCCTCCTAAGGGAGAAGTGTGCAATTCCATAAGAATCTTTTGTTTTAGCTGGGAATTCTTACAGAGGTATAAGCGATCTTTGTACCATAACGAATCATTTTGCCAGCTAAATGTATCAGACGTACTGGAATCTTGTTGTAGCTTTCGAATAAGTGCCCACACTTCTTCGTCATTCTTCCATTCCTCCCTTGCTTCGTTTATCCAATCTGGTTGGATAATAGAAATGGCGCACAACAATGCTTCCACATCCTCATCCTTTCTTGAGAGTGCATCTGCCACCACATTTTGCTTCCCTTTTTTGTAGATGATTTCAAAGTCATAACCCAACATCTTTGTGACCCACTTTTGTTGCTCTTCAGAGGATAATCTTTGTTCTAAAAAGTATTTAAGGCTATCATGATCCGTTTTTACCTTGAAGTGTCTTCCCATTAGGTAGGGTCGCCATTTCTTAAGTGCATGGAGTATTGCCAACATTTCCTTCTCATAAATAGCTTTGCTTAAAAACTTTCCCTTGATTGGACGACTTTCAAAAGCAATGGGTCTTTCATCTTGCATTAGAACAGCACCAATTCCATTTCCTGAAGCATCACATTCCACAATAAAGGTTTTTGTGAAGTCCGGTGTAGCTAAGACCGGTGCTTGGCACATTGCCTCTTTAAGATGTTCAAAGGCCTTTGTTGCTTCCGGAGTCCATGAAAATGCATCTTTCTTCAATAATGTTGTTAGAGGTGCTGCTATTCTCCCATAATTCTTAACAAACTTGCGATAATACCCTGTCAACCCAAGAAATCCTCGCAGATGCTTTATGGATGTGGGGATTTTCCATTCCTTAATGGCTTTAATTTTGCTAGGGTCTACCTTAACTCCTTCATGAGATACAATATGACCCAAATATTCCACCTCCTGGACTCCAAAGAAACATTTGGATCTTTTTGCATATAATTGTTTCTCCTCCAATAGTTGTAGCACCCTGTCAACATGTTCAACATGATCCTTCCAAGACTTGCTGTAGATTAGTATATCATCAAAAAATACTAACACAAATTTTCTAAGGAATGGTTTGAAAATTGAATTCATCAAACCTTGAAATGTTGAAGGTGCATTGGTAAGGCCAAAAGGCATGACCAAAAATTCATAATGACCCTCATGAGTTCTAAATGTCGTTTTTGGAATGTCTTCAATCTTCATTCTGATTTGATGATATCCCGAACGAAGATCCAACTTGGTGAAGTAAATTGATCCATGCAATTCATCCAGTAATTCATCAATGACAGGAATGGGGAACTTATCTTTAATAGTGAGCTTGTTGAGCTCCCTATAATCCGGACACATGCGCCATGATCCATCCTTCTTGTGCACCAATACTACTGGAGCAGAGAAAGAACTTTGACTCGGTTGAATTATACCAGCCTCTAGCATTTCTGCAACCATACGTTCAATTTCACTTTTTTGGACATAGGGATATCTGTACGGCCTGATGTTTGGAGGAACACTTCCTGGAATCAGATGAATAGCATGATCATGATCACGCATAGGTGGGAGACCTTTGGGAGTCTCAAATACCTTGGAATGATTGTCCAGGACTTTTTGGAGATCTGGAGAAATAGATGATTCCAATGTGGAAACATCTAGCGAACATAATTGTGCAATTACACCTCTTTGCTCCTTTTTTAGAAGCTTTGTCATACCATTAGAGCTGATTATCTTTCCTGGTTTCCCTGCAATACCCCTTAATTCAACTTCCTTTCCTTCCATAGAAAATTTGATGAAAAGTTCTTGAAAATTAAAAGCTATTGTACCCAAGGATTGTAGCCATTGGACTCCTAGTACAACATCAGCACCTCCCATTGGAATGGAAAGCATTGGGCTAGTCAATACATATTCTCCCATGGATAGCTTGATATTATGGCACTTTCCAGAGCAATTTATTGTTCCTCCATTTGCAATCATCACTTGACACTCTGGTGCTGGATATAGGAAGCAATTCAATTCTTTTGCTACCCTACAATGAATAAAATTGTGGGTGCTTCCTGAATCAATCAACACTATTACCTTTTTCTTCTTGATTTGTCCTTCTATCTTGATGGTTTGAGGAGTGGTAATTCCCGCCAATGCATTACAAGATATGGTCGGATTTATTTGTTCTTCATCTAGGCTTTGTTCCTGGAATATATCCTCTTCTTTTGACCTTTCTTGCTCCTTTTCTTCTTCCTCTTCACAATCTATGTAGAATAATTTCTTCTCAGCACACTTATGACCTTTTAGTGTATTTGCTATCACAATTGTAACAAAGCCCTTTTGCTCTTTTTTCTTCCAATTGTTGTGGTGTCAACCTTGTAGGTTGTGGAAGACTATGGGCAACAACACTTCCGTCTTTATAGTTGTGAATGGTATGCTTCCTAGTTGCCATAATTTTGCTTTCCATTTTTCTTGCTAACCTGAATGCCTTCTCTAATGAATCAGGTTCCCAAAGGCGCACATCATGTTGGATATTATCCTTTAAAGACCCTATGAACACATCAATCCTATGCTCCTCTGGAATATCTTTTACCCTTATGTTCAATTTTTGGAACTCCTCAATGTGCTCCATTATTGAACCCTTTTGTTTGAGACTTATCAATTGGCTAAAAAAAGTGTTGCTTTTTGTATCCTCATAATGTGCTATCAATTCTTCCGTAAAAATTGCCCAAGTGATAAATTGTTTACGAGAACAAAGCCATTGATACCATACAAACTGATTTGGTTCCAAATATAAAGTTGCCATACGTACCTTTTGTGTGTTTTGCACATTATTGAGATCGAAGAATTGCTCCATCTGTAATATCCATGTGGCGGGATCCTTGCCATCAAACTTCCTCATATCGATTTTTGGAACATGGTGAGTCTTCGATCCAACATTAGAGTCTATGGAATCATGATTAACATTTCTTTTGTTCTCATCATGAGTTTCCTTTACTACCTTTTCACCATTAGTGACCTTTTCTTGTAGCAACTTCTTCAATTCTTCCATGTCTGTCTTCAAATCTATCTTCAAATTTACCATCAAATCCTCCATATTAGCTTCCATGCCATTTATCTTAGATTCCACACCATTTATCTTAGATTCCACGCCACTTATCTTAGCTTCTGTTAGCTTTTGTGAGCGTGACATTTGTTGCACTTGTTCTTGTAATTTTGATATATCATGTAGCATTTCTTCCTCTTCTTCATGAGTCATGCTAGAGCTTTCAGGTTCCTTACTAGGTGTTTGCATTTTCTTTCCTCGGGGCATCAGTTACCGATAATAATGCTTTACTATGCCCTTTGAATTCCGTTAAACCAAGCTTACATAAAAAATTAAAAAAAAACTACACACCTTTTTTCACTTTATAGAAGCCTGATATTGAATCTGATGTATCTCTGTAATTTCGGATCATCCAGTTCTGAAATTGGTACCTGTAGTAGCCTTCTGTGTCCTCTTTCCAATGCCACAAGTCTGAGCCAAATTGGATTCTCCAAGGAAGAGTTATGTGAAATCTCCAACAGTGACTTGCTTTTAGACTGGTTCAGTAGAGCTAAATTGTACGACATGCCACGAGTCACTGTTTCAACCTTTGAATCTGAAACACACATACACAAACTACAGTATGTCCTCTTTCTGTACCTTTTTACGAAATTTCAATCCGATCCTCAGAGAGAGAGTTATGACGATTTTCCCCAGGTCACCTGTTTTGAATGTAATTCAGGAGTCTGCAAAAAGGCCAACTTCCTCAGATCATATCTCCGAAAATGTCATGAAAACTTCTCTGAGATTCGGACTTGAGGTTCATCGTAAATTTTTCTCAAATGGGTTTTTTTTGTGACTTCTGAAACATCACAGAAAAAAAGTTATATGGAAAATGCCACGATGACCTGTTTGGAGCAGCGAAACCCTAGAATCCAAAGCTCTGATACCAAATGTTATGAAACCAGCTCAAGAAAAGATAGAAAAGATAGATCAACGCCTTAGAATTCAGCCTCTTCGAGGGGGAAACCTCCTTTACATTACATAAATGAACAATTCTTGGATGATACAAATGACAAAACCTCCTTTCTATATATAGGAGTCTAAGGAGTCACAATATAATCCAGCCGACCTAACAATAATAATATAAAGCCACAAAAATAACAATAGAGGGATTCTATGGGGCACAGAAATAACAATATGGGGGTAATAGGGGCACAACAATATAAATAAGGGGTATAACTACAATAGTAATGGGGTAATCACTAGTATTATAGGGACCCAACACTCTCTCTCTCCTCCCTCAACCTTTTTCACTATCTCCCTCCCTCTCTCCCCCCGACCAACCCCTAACTCTATCTTAAATTTGATCACATTCTATTTTCTTTAAGAAACTATCTAAATTAGAAAAACTTAATTGGTTGTAAAATATTAACCCTAAATTTTGGATCAATCATGTCAAAGAAAATAAAATAATGAAAACCTTAAAAAATCATGCTCTATATTTAATCTATTATTTCTAGTCACTTTGCCTGCTCTCATCCCTTTGATCCTTAGCTAAGATGGATATATGCTGGTTCTTTATATATATTTAGCTAAGATTTATCTATATGGTACTTCAACCAGCATAGATCCATTTTAGCTTAATTTTATTAAAATCTTAGTTTAATTCCTATCGGAATGTTTTTAGTAGTTGTGATGATAGAGTGTTTATATATATCTCGAATTGTAACATTTTCCCTTTTAGATTCAATTAAAAAATGATATTAAATTAAATTAAAATAAATATTTTTACTATGAAATAAGTTATTGTTTTTTTGCATGTGGCATAATAAACCATGGTATTGGTGTAGGAATTTACAGGGTAAGTTCCACAGAAAGAATACCAAAAGGACACCGCTCACAACCAGATCTCAAATCAATACACCAGTATTTTTGACGTGGTTAAAACCCTCAGAGTGCAAGGAGGGAAACAGTCCACGGCCTGTCCCAACGTGGGTACTACAGGCAATTTATTAATCAAAGAATGAAAATTTACATAAGCTTCTCTCATGCACGGATTACCCGAACAATGACCCTCCATGCGCTTTAAATAGAACTCATGGACCAATCGGGTGTCAAGCCACGGATCAAGTGTCGTTAATACCGAGGTGAGAGTGAACCGTCGGATCACTACATATCGTGACCGTCGGATTGTAAGTTACAAAATGTACAACGGTAAAGAAACACACTTTACCTAACTCTAACCTAACTCTATACTAGACCAAGTTGAACTTAACTATATCCTATGTGTCGGAATATCCTAACATCCCCCCTTAAGAACAACTTGGGATAGGATTGAAGGATTTACAAATATGACACAATAGGAGAAGGAAGGAGGCACTAGAGCCTATCCCCCCTTAGTGACAACTTCCTGAACTCCAAGCATATATCGAAGTTTAGTGAACTTCGCCTCTGTGAGAGCCTTTGTGAAGATGTCTGCAACCTGATCATCTGTTGGACAATATTGCACTTCAAGAACATGGTCATGAATGAGCTTTCTGATGAAGTGCATGTGTAGTTCAATGTGTTTGCTGCGCTGATGCTAGACTAGATCTTTGCATAGCTGAATGGCACTTTGATTATCACACCAAAGTGTGGTTGGATGCTGCTGCTCAAAGCCAAACTCTGATAGGATCTGACGAAGCCACAAGGCTTCCTTACTAGCTTCCACGGCACCACGATACTCTGCTTCTGCTGACGAAAGAGAAATTGCAGCCTGTTTCTTACAAGCCCATGTAATAGGTCCTGAACCAAGAGTGAAGACATAACCGGCAGTAGACTTCCGATCATCAGGGTCACCAGCCCAATCAGAATCAGTGAAACCAACTAACAGAGGAGCTGCTTTGGCACTGTAATGAATCCCAAACTGTACTGTACCTCGAACATAACGAAGTATTCTTTTAGCTGCTTTCCAATGACTTTCAAGGGGGTTTTTCATAAAACGAGCAACAAGGCCAACAGCAAAGGAAAGATCAGGACGAGTATGGGTTAAATACAAGAGTTTTCCGACAAGTTGACGGTATAAGGTAGCATCAACTTCAGGAGAAGTACAAGAGACTGAAAGTTTGACTCCAGACTGAAAGGGAGAAGGGGCTGGCTTACAGTCTTCCATGTGAAAATGACGAAGAATATCACAAGCATACTTGGACTGGGAAAGGAAAATACCCTCTTGGGATTGCAAGACTTGAAGACCGAGAAAATAGTGTAAGTGTCCTAAGTCTGTCATTTCAAATTTCTTGTTAAGGCTGGACTTCACATGGTTTATAAGGTTGGGATCACTACCAGTAAGAATAAGATCATCAACATAAAGAACAAGGATGATAAGAGAGTTGCCCACTTTCTTGGTGTAGACAGTATTGTCAGAATGAAACCTAGAAAAGCCAGATTCTAAAAGAAAGCTATCCATTTTGGCATACCAAGCCCGAGGAGCTTGCTTGAGGCCATAAAGGGATTTCTTAAGTCGACAAACAAGGCTGGAGTCTGTTTGTATGAAGCCAATGGGTTGTTCCATATAGATTTCTTCCTGCAAGTCCCCATGCAAGAAGGCAGATTTAACATCCATCTGATGGACTTCCCATTTTAAAGAGGCAGCAAGGGAAAGAACAAGGCGGATAGAGTTCATTTTGGCAACAGGGGAGAAGGTTTCAGTGTAGTCAATGCCTTCAACCTGTGAAAAGCCCTTAGCAACGAGACGAGCTTTATGTTTATCAACTTTCCCATCTGGTCCATACTTGGTTCTGTAAACCCATTTACATCTAACAAGTTTGCGTCCCTTTGGTAGAGGAACAAGATCCCATGTATCATTTGTCATCAATGAATGATATTCTTCATTCATAGCTGCTTCCCAATGTGGATGGCCTGAAGCTTCTGCAAAAGTGTCAGGATCATGATTTACTGGAGCTTGAGCCAGTAAAGAAGAGGCTCTTTCAAACTGAGAACGTGTACGTCGCTGATCTGTAGGATCACCGGCAAGATCACCTGCTGCATCCCGAGTAGCACGGACCCATCTTGGAAGTTGAGGATCCTGAGAAGGTGGGGGAGGATTATCATCCTCGCTTTCATCATCTGAAGAAGAAATTTTTTCAAAAGTAGAAGAGATAGGAAGAGGTGGCACATCCGCCGGACTAGGCTCGCAGGCCGATTTATTTTCATCAAATTTTACATCTCTTCTAATGATAACATTTTTGGACTTAAATGGAATAAGTCTATAACCTTTTACATCTTCAGAATATCCAACAAAAGTACATTTCTCACTCTTAGGTTCTAAAGCTTTATGCTTTTCATCTGGAATATGGGCCCATGCTTCACTTCCAAACACACGAAAGTGACTTACATCTGGTTTAATGGAACTCCAAGCTTCTTCTGGAGTGATATTCTCTAGAACCTTAGTAGGAGTGCGATTGATTATATAATTTGCACAATTAATTGCTTCGGCCCAAAAACTAAGACTGAGTCCTTTAGATTGCAGCATACAATTAGCCATTTCCTTTAAGGTGCGATTTTTCCTTTCAGCTACACCATTTTGTTGTGGAGTGTATGGAACAGTATGTTGCATTTGAATTCCATTTTCGGTGCAAAAGTTGATGAATGTGTTTTTAACATATTCTCCACCATTATCAGTTCTTAGCTTAAGAATTTGATGTCCAGATTGTTTTTCAACAAGGGCTTTGAAGGCCAAAAAAGTGTTAAATACTTCACTCTTGAGTTTTAAGAAGTATACCCAAGTGCGTCTGGAGAAATCATCAATGAAAGTTAAGAAGTACTTGCAGCCAGAGAATGAAGCAACAGGAAGAGGACCACATAAATCACTGTGCACAAGCTGTAAAGGGGCTGAGGCGTGCCAAGAGGCACGTTTGTCAAAACTGTCCCGATGATGTTTTCCGAGTACACATCCGGAACAAACACCATCTCTGCAAGATACCATAGGAAGACCTGTCACCATATTTTCTTTACATAGATGCTGAAGGGAGCGATAGTTTAAGTGACCAAATCGCTCATGCCAAAGTTTGCTCACTTCATCATTATGAGCAACAAATACTGAGGGAAGATTTGATGACCCAAAGTTGTGAAACTTATACAACCTTTTGGAATCATCAGCAAGACCAGTAGCTAGAATCTGTTTAGGATCTTTTAGATCCTTGATTACAACATCATGAGGTGAAAATTCAACAATTTTACCTTCACCTGAATGAGTTATCTGATAGACAGATAGAAGGTTGCAGGATAAGGTTGGAACACATAATACATCATTAAACTGACCATTGTCTAGATGAACAGTTCCAGTCCCTACAACATTAAGAGATCTATCATCACCAATATATATATTTTTGGTGTTACAATCATTTAAAGAAGAAAACATGGCTTGATTTTTGGCCATGTGACAAGAGGCTCCAGAATCAATGAGCCACTCATGAGAATGAAAAGAAGAAGAAGATACATTTAATGCATAACCAGACTGAGATGATTGATAATGACATGCAGAAAGTGCCATTCCGGAAGTTGAAGTTGAAGTAGGCTCCACATGGATGTTATGTTTCTTCATTGCGGCTTCCAAGGCTTCCATCTTCTTAAAGCATTTAGATTCTAAGTGGCCATCTCGATTACAAAAGTTACAATGTCTATCAGTCTTCTTCCATTTGTTTTTATTGGTCTTATCATTTTGCTGAAATGATCTTTCATTTTGAGGCTGAGATGGTTTAGGACCATTCTTTTGAGGATATGACTTCTTAGGATTCTTTGAATTTGGTTGCTGCTGGGCGGCTAACGCTTTCGTGGAAGAGTTTCCAAGATTAAGAAGACCAAGGTGTAAGAGTTTTTCTTGTTCTCTTATTAAGGAATCACAAAAGGAGTCAAAGGAAGGGGCCTTGTATTCTTGTCCTTGACAAATGAAAGCTTCCCTTGTAGAATGGAAAGTGGAAACAAATACAGAGTAGGCTGGTCCCAACTTAGTAAGGATGGAATAAATAAGGTTACCATCTTCTTTCTTAACTTTAACACCTTCCAAGAGATATCTAAGGGTCTTGAATTTGGACAAGAAATCTTCAATGCAAGAAAAATTATTAGGATCCAAAGTAAGCAGCTCATTTTCAAGTTGATGGGCTCTAATTTCATTTTTAATTCCAAAAACTTTAGCAAGTTTTTCTAATGCTTCATGAGGAGTCTCAAGTTCTGCAATGTGGAATCTAAGATCAGGAGAAACAGACATCCCTATCAAACCACGTGCTTGATCTTGTCTATTTTCCCATTTTGCCGCCTTGTCTTCATCTTTTGGTTTCTTCTCTTGGTCTGTGGCTATTCTGTAGAGACCTTTACTTCTAAGTAAATCTCCCATGTAGGCTACCCATTGGAAGTAGTTAGTGCTGTCAAGAATGACTTGGCATGGACTTTCCATTTTTTTTTTTTTTTAAATGAAGCTGAAGATGCTGAAAGTAAGTGTTCCAATGGATAGATCTCGAAAAAATAGGCGATTTTAAAAAAAACGTCTCTGAAAAAGGTTTCCGGATGAAGACGTTATGGCTTTTTGAAAAAAAATTGTTGACGTTGCCGGCAAAGTGCGCGAATGTGCGGGAATGAAAAAATCTGCCCCCACAAAATGGAGACTTGAACCCAAGACCTCTACTCTCTTAAAATAGCTTTGAACCAATTGATCTATACAAAAAATTTGAGAGAGAGAGAGAGAGAGAGAGAGAGAGAGGGAGAGAGGGGGGGGGGGGGGGCCTTGGTTTGCGTGCTTGCCTTGAGAAAGCTCTTTTTCCCTACAAAACACAAAACACAAAACCCAACACGAATATGCAAAGAAAAACGAACCTTACGGCTCGAAGTTAGCTTTAGCCAAAAAATTTCAAAGTTAGCTTTAGCCGAAAAACTAAATATTTTTCTCAATGTTTCTGATTTTCCGAGATCACACTAAGGTGCAGGGAAAAGAGCATACGCATGAAAAAAATCCTTCCTTTCTGTTTCTGATTTGCCCAGATCGCACAGAGTCGCAGGGCAAAGAGCATACGCAGAAATGAAAGGTATAGATCCGGTTAAAAAAAAAGGCTAAATAAACTGAGACCGAAATAAGCATAGAGAGAATAACAGTAAACTGCAAAAAAAACATTGTATACCTCCCGATCTTGAAAATGACGCAGCTAGGGCTACCGGAAACCTTTTCGCGTGAAACGAAAGGGGTTCCTCACTGGAACAGATGCTCCGAACGCAACAGAGTAGTCCTCTCGGCCCGAAAGCAGTCAGAAACAGCAGATCTAGGAAACGACAGCCGCATGCAGTTCTACCGGCTTCAGATTTGGATCACCAACGGACGCGGCCCTCAAATAGCTCTGATACCATGTAGGAATTTACAGGGTAAGTTCCACAGAAAGAATACCAAAAGGACACCGCTCACAACCAGATCTCAAATCAATACACCAGTATTTTTGACGTGGTTAAAACCCTCAGAGTGCAAGGAGGGAAACAGTCCACGGCCTGTCCCAACGTGGGTACTACAGACAATTTATTAATCAAAGAATGAAAATTTACATAAGCTTCTCTCATGCACGGATTACCCGAACAATGACCCTCCATGCGCTTTAAATAGAACTCATGGACCAATCGGGTGTCAAGCCACGGATCAAGTGTCGGTAATACTGAGGTGAGAGTGAACCGTCGGATCACTACATATCGTGACCGTCGGATTGTAAGTTACAAAATGTACAACGGTAAAGAAACACACTTTACCTAACTCTAACCTAACTCTATACTAGACCAAGTTGAACTTAACTATATCCTATGTGTCGGAATATCCTAACAATTGGTCTATGGTATTATAACAAAGCCTATTTACAATTTAATATCGATGGTAAAGTGAGGGTGAATATAAATGGTTAACAATCTTGTAATATTGTTATAAAATATTTTGATTGTAAAAAAATATTATTTTTGGGCATGTGGCATTGATAAGCTATGGCATTGTAACAAAGCTTATTCACAAGATCATAATATCAATGACAAAGTGGGGGTGAATATCCATGGTTAAGAATCTTGTCATATTGTTATAAAATAATTTGATTGTGAAATAATTTATGTTTTTTGGGAATGTGGTATTGGTAATCCATGGTATTTACCCATGATATTGTAATAAATCTTATTTTTTACAAGATAATAATATCTACTATAATGTGGGGGTGAATATCCATGATTAAGAATCTTGTAATATTGTTATAAAATATTTTGGTTGTGAAATAAGTTATGGTTTTTGGGCTTGTGGTATTGCTGAGCCATAGTATTCACCCATGGCATTGTAACAAAGCCTATTCACAAGTTAGTAACAAAATCAAAATATAAAAAATTGAATTTTATTGTTTTTATTCATTCAACTTTTTATTATTAATTGAGCCAATATTTAAATGTTTACACTCATCCCCAATATCACTTTTAACTTCTTCTTCTTCTTTTTAATTTAGCCTCTAACACAAAAATAAGAATTTCTTATTAAAAAAATTCATTTAACTCAATTACAATTTATAAATTTTATTTTTCTATTATAAATATTTGTCTTATTTTTTCCATTATAGATATTTATTTTCTTTTCCATTTCAAGTTTAGCGCTGGGTTCAAATAAAATGTTCACAAGTTACAACATCACATTTTAGCACTGCATTTTTCTGTGCCTTGTAGATATCTGCGTGGAAATGCCATAATAACTATTTTTTTTCTTTTTAATTTCAAGTTTAGCATTGGGTTGAAATGAAATGTTCACAATTTATGACTATCTTGATTTGGTTAGGAAGTATCTCGGTAGGGTTCAAATGTTCACAAATTTTGGGAGCTACAAACAAATTTCCGGTAACGGGCTAATTAATGAAAGACCACTAAAGTCCAAACTATGTGGATATTTGGAGATAGATCTGCAGGGGTGGGATAAAGGTAGTCTGGATCAGACTTCATGAACTCCTTTCGTGGAGGTTTCCTCCTTATGGGGTAATTGATGAAAGACCACTAAAGTCCAAACTATGTAGATATTTGGAGATAGATCTGCAGGGGTGGGATAAAAGCAGTTTGGATCAGACTTCATGAACTCCTTTCTTGGAGGTTTCCTCCCTATGCAGGATCTCTCGCTCAAAACCCATGATCCATCACCCTTCTGTAATTTTTTTGTTTTAGTGGGCTTGAACAATTTATGTGTGGAAATATGGGTCTAAATTAGCGTGGATATTCCCATTTTGATAGATCACACTTTTGTAGTTGCATATCTATGGTTAACTCTATGCCTTTATAAAGGTTGGTTGACTTAACCAGAAGCAGTGGACATTCGACTTGATTTGAATGGCACTGGATTAAACAGGTGAAAATATGTGGAGTTCTGGTAAGTGTTTTGGTTAAGGTTCTAGTTTCTTGTACATACATTAATTGTATAACTTCAGGCTGGGTAATTTTTTACATTCAAAATTGTCAAATATGTAGAAGTTACTTTACACGTAGCTTAGATGAGAAAAAAATTGCCTTAATATAACATGTAAACTTCATATTACTTACAACTGATGCTATTTTATATTCTTGTGCATATGTTAACTGTATAATTTTAGTCTGGGTAATTTTTTACATTTAAAATTGTCAAATATGTAGAAGTTGCATTACACGTAGCTTAGATGAGAAAAAAATTGTCTTAATATAACATGTAAACATCATATTACTTACAGTCGATGCATATTGTATCTTATTGTGCATATGTTAATCGTATAACTTCAAACTAGTTAATTATTTACATTTATAAACTGTCAAATATGTAGAAGTTACTTTATAGGTAGCTTAGATCTACACACAAATAAAATATCAAAAATATGTGAGGGGAATGAGTAAGCATTCTCACACAGGTTTAAACATTCCCCTTGGTTGGTGAATAGAACCAATTTAGAACTATTGCTATTTTTGGTGGAGTATTAAGTTATTAACCCAAGATAAAAATGGTTAGTCTCTTAAATGATTGAAAACGACTATTTTGAATTTTATATAGAAGTTACATTTTAGGTAGCTATATCTACCCTGATGTGACTATAATATTCCAACTCCATTTTTTTCAGACTTTTCAACATTTTAAAGGTTTGTCTAGTTTAGTGTGATTATGCAACTAAATAGTTGATATTGTTTAAGACATCTCCTGTTTGCAACATCTTGAATTCTTAAGTGGGATCCTGGGCATGTAGTTTTAACTAGATGGTGTTTTATAGTTCAAGAAAGAGACTTTAGGAGAAATCTTGAACTGCATGCTTGTTTCCATTATGCATCTAATATTTGCAGCTTTTTCCAGGTGAATAACCCAACATCTTGGGTTGAACATGAAGCAAGTAACTCAAAAATTGGGGAAGATTAGTTATTCTATTTCTAGAGGGGTATAGATCCAGAGAAGGCAATAACAACTATCATAAATGGCTTTGTCAGGTTGTATTTAATGATATCTCACTAGAATTTTCTACTGAAGTAAATCAGTTGATGATTTTTAAGCTTGAAGGTAGTGTCCAATAGGTGTTGCAAGGTTGCTCTATAAAACTATCTATCTACATGATTCTAATACCATCATATGGTGTCTCAATAAAACTATTGTCTAGTGTCAGGTGGTAGATGTAGATAGATTTCTCATGTCCTACAGGTAAATCATATCATTATATTTTCTATGAAATCTTAGAATATGTTCAAAGTTTGTCTCAAATAAGGAAATATGTATGTACTATTGATCTATGTTGTAATAAGATCAAGAATAAAATTTTCATTGCAAAGAATTGGGACCTAACACGTAATTTTTCTTTACTACATGAAATTCTTGATTTGTTAGATCCCAAATAGTTATAGTTGAATTTCTTTTGGTTGTAATGAGATTAAGAATAAAATTTTCATTTCAATAAATAGAATACACCATGTAAGGTTTCTTCACTACATGAAATTTTTGATTTTCACAACTTATTAGGATTATGAAGAGTCCTCTTTCATGAGAATATTTATGAATGCTCTATTCTTGGTCAAAGAATTACAGATTATAGAAAGGTGGAAACTAAATGAGATACAACTGAAGTGTTTCTATTTTAAAATACGTGGAGGGAGTATAAAATAATTTTTGGTTGCCTTCAAATATGTTGGAACACCCACTAAAGTGCTTCATTTTCCTCCTAGTTAATTTCGTTTCTACTATCCCAGTGCTTTTAGAAGCACTTCTCCAAAGTGATGTCTTAACTGTCTTGGAGGGAAAGTGATTACTTTATTGGAACCCACATATTACAATTTGATTAGGACCATGGGATGTGAAAGCTTCATACTATTCGATATCTTCCGCAAGTTAAAAGGATATCGAACAATTGCCTTTTTGTTTAATTGATATGACAATCGCTCCAACATTTGTTAGGATTTTGAGAGCTTTTTCAACGAATTCTTTTTGGAAAGTTCTGATCTCAATTAAGGAAATTAAAGAAAATATGAAAATGATGCAATGGAATGATTTTATGTTTTAGTGCCTAAGAATGCCTTGCTAATTTGAAGGTCTTGTTATTTCCTTGACTCAAGATTAGTCGCATTTGACTTCCTAGTAGTCCTTTTAATTTCATTTTTGTCATGTTTATATTGATATCCTTGAACTTGGTAATCTATTGTGTGTGTAATAGGAAGTATTAACTATTAAGCACTCTCAAAGGTGATATTGATGGATGACTAACTTTAAATGTCCCTACTTGACACTCTAGTATTACATGATCATGCAAAGAAATTATTAATCAATATTAAAGGGAAGATGATTAATGTGTATTATTTCTTGGCTTGCGATATAATTACTAAAAATTTTCCCCCAATAATATATTTGAGGCTACTTATTGGTTTTTCCTTGTGGAGCTTCCCTTTGGCTTAAAAAAACATCTAGGATAAATATCAATTGCATTGGCATTCGAAATCATCAAAGAGGACTTCACCAAAAGCAGTAGAGGACATGGAAAAAATTGGTATAATGAGCAAATAACCACTAAATAAACACTGAGGCACCATAATTCCTTGTGTATTTAGATTCACTCAAAATTAACTAGTCACAAAATGTACTTTTTTTCGAATATTTTCGTGGATACCTAAATACTCAAAATGCAATTTCAGACTAATTATTCAAACTAATAATTATTTTATAGTCATAATTTTATAATTAAATAGTATTATATGATTACTATTATAGGACACAACTATAGGGTTTGATTGTGAGGGGAATTATGACAATATATGTACACTTCTCATTGTATTAGACAATAATCTCTCAGAGTGTGATATCCATCCAACGAAATGTACTACCAGAGGCCATTATGGGATTGAATTTTTTTCTTTTAGTGGACCGTGGTGATATATTTTCTTGGGCCTTAGTTTTATGCTCCCCTATGGTTTTGACACTGCTCACAACTAGCACCTTCATTCAACCATGTGAGGTACTCATCTTGGAAAGTTGAATCAATTTTTCTATACAATTCAATATGATGTATTATCAATCTCATGATCCTAAAAACATAGGCCATAATAGAGAAGAACTTTTACCATGGGAAAAAACATCTCTGAATTTAAGGAATATGACTCATTTAGGACAAGCAATAAGGAGAATTTTACACTGTTTTTTTTTCCACGAGTTATCTATTATTTGATATTCTTAGCATGTAACTTAGTTGGTATGATCGTGCCTAACATTTTCTTGAAGGTTGAATAATAAGTTCCTAAGGTTTTATTTTCTATGTTAACATTTTATTTGTTTTATTTATACAAGTCATCTAGCCACATAGTGGGCACTATTTCCCAACTCAAAACCATTTCCCAACTGAAAAAAACTTTTTTGAGTTTCTTACTTTTCTAGGGAAAAAATGGCATTGACATTATTGATGTTGAGGTATATGTCGTATAAATCCTTTATAGTCTACTTTATTTTATATTCCAATGTTCATCGTCTTTGATGTATTATACTCTGCATTGTATCTTTTTTCATTTTCAGAAGATGAACTCAATATTGATAGTAAGAAGTAGGAATTGAATAAAGAGAACAATAACACTGGAGTGAAAAACGTAGGAAGAGAGAGAAGAGAACTAGTCTAGTGATGCTCTTAAAGTCAATATCTCGTATGAGACACACACATACATACTGATGGTCAAGCCTTTAGAGTTGGAAAATTCACCTACATTGCCTTGGAAAAATAATGATAATGTTTTGAAGTGATGAGACACTATTTCATGTGTGAATTGTAGTCCAACCAATATTAAGTTAAAAACTTGTATTGTAATACTCGAAATTTCATGTAATATAATTTACGTGGTTGAAATTGTTTATAGTTTTATTTGATATGATTTACTATTGTAATAAACATATGTAACTTCGTGTTTTCACATTAGATGAGCATGTGCATTGTATGACATTTTTTTTTTTAATTTAGTCACAAAATCATAACAATTAATTTATGTTGACTAATAATAAGCACATAAAATCAATCTAAAACTACTAAATTAATAGTTCATATTGATTAATGATGAACACAAATAAAATGAATATATGACTAAATTAGTCATTTATAATAATTATTAATGAAAGTAAATGAAATGAATATAAACTACTAAATTAGTCGTTTATATAATGAATATGAAACTACCCAAAAAAGATAAATGAATACTGAAAATGATAAATTTGTGATTACAAATGATGACTAAATTTTACATATATACGACTATTAGTAGCTAATTTACAATATCTTATAACAGGATGAAACATTAGTCATATTTCTTTGGTCATTCATTGGTTTCAAACGATGACTAAAATTTGCATACATATGACTATTAGTAGCTAATTTATAATATCTTATAACAGAAATAACATTTTGGTCATTAAATGGTTTTCTCAGACGATCATATAGTAATATATTTTGTTGTACATTTGGTCATTAATGGTGACAATTAATGACTGAATAAATGACTAAATAAATGACCAAATGTATGACTAAATATACTACTAGATGGTAAAATTGAGACAACCAATTAATGACTAATTTACAATCGAATAAAAGTTGGTCGCATTATACGATATTGTAAAGTAGCTACTACTGGTCACCGACTAAAAAATGGTCGTTTATATGCAAATTTTATTCCCTTTTTTAGTAACTAATTATCCATTTTGTACTAGTGTAAGAACTTATGAGATAACAAGTTGACTGAGTGAAATCACAAGATCATTCGTAGTGATGCAAGTGATCATGCAAGATGGAAATAGTCATATAATTCAAGTAGTTCAAGTATCTAATAGAGCTTTTCAACCATGAATATGGGGTGATTTAAGTAAAACTTTCATGAGTAATACATAACCATACATCTATCAATAAAATACATCAAAATCCATAAATCAAATGTGCATAAACCACTACACTTAATTGAGTGTATTGGAATAGTTAGAAACATAATGAGGGACTTCGACTCACCACCTAACTAACTATTAGCTACACTTCACTCTCTCTTACCACTAACCACCTCTGAGCAAGATCTCGAGTTTGACGAAAAATGTTTTCATAGGGTAAATTCACACCAATGGCTTACTCAAGCACTTAGGAGATGGATTCCAATATCCTGGTGGTTCGTTAACTACTCTCAATTAGTAAGAATCATAGTGAGTCACTTACTCTTTGAGTTTCAAATCATAGGGGTTCATCCAACTTCCAAAGGAAGTATTTTACCTAGTTCAAATGGATTGAATCCACTATGAAGGTGTTCATTAGCCAACTATAAAGAAATTATTAGTTCATCTGTTAGCCTCCTGTTGCAACAGGTATTCATCTTTCATGATCGACATTTTTACATGCCAAATATGTCATACTTTGCATGCTGCAATGTTCCATATTTCCTTAAGAGGCCAAAGAAGAGACCATGAGAGTGTGCTAGTCTAAATTCCACTGCTGTATTCCAAATTTTGATGAGCTAATCCATTTTTGATGAGTTTTTCAGTTAAGGGAAGGCCAAACAGCTTAATCTTGGCCTCCCTAGGTTTCAATTGCTTGTTGAGAATATAGAGTTGAATATCTGTCCAAACAGCTTAATCTTGGCAGATTTGTAGATAGGTAGAGAAACAAGGGTGCTCAACAGCTTAATCTGAGCCCCTGGATGCAATAAGTGTAGATTTAGATAGGAGGACAGCAAGAAGAAAAGAATGAAAAGCTGGGTATGCTAGTTCAAGTGCACCCAAACTAAAAAGAAGAGAAAATGTTAGGTGAGTAGGACGAGTAGGTAGCTTTGTGGTTGCAGAATCATGGCTTGTGATCCATTTCATATTTTCAAGTGTCATATCTATTCACATCTCAAGCATGAGGCAGTTTTCCATTTAAAGGAGCTCAAGCGAGGCATGTCTAACTTCCCCTTCTTCCTCTTCCCCAAGTCACTCGCTAACTTCCCCTAAAGAGGTCAAGATCTGCTTGATATCTCTTAGTCTCATCATTTTCATATCAGTTGCCTTGGTAAAGATCTGCTTTACTCAAGGAATGTCCATACTTCCTCTATGAGTCATTTTTCCCCTTAATCGCCTAAGATATCATACTTAGCGCTTTTTCTTATCATTATCATGTTAACTACTAACTTTACTATGTAACTCCCTATCTATCTCCCCTCCCCTTACTATAACAATGTTAATAGCTCCCCTATGTACATATCCCCTCCCTCTGGTTGAAAAATAACCATAACCTTGCTTGGGAATTGCTATGTTTGCCTGAAACTTAGCAAGAACCCTCATTTTGCCCCTTCAAATCATCTTCCAATGCATTAGGACTCATTCCTATGCATAAAATCCCTTCCAAGTGTATAAAAACCATCGTTAACCATGTTTTAACCTTTTAAAGGCTCAAAACCCTTCTCACACCATATGAAATTCCTCTTAAATGCTTTTGGACTCCTTCCAAGCATTAAAAACCATCTTCTTAGGCTATCGGACCCCTTCCGATGCCTTGGAATCCGTTCAAAATCATAAAAAAGGCCCCTCCGATTTCACAAAGCCTCCCTTTACTGTTAAAACCTTGCTCCGAATACAAAAGCTCCCTTTTTGACCCCCTCCGATGTAATATCGCAGTCGGGAAGAGGCAGTCATGTATAAATATATATATATATATATATATATATATATATATATATATATATATATATATGGGTCCGATTGATAAATGCCGATAGCGATATTGCTATCGCAGCCGATAGCGTATCGCTATCGGGACTGTTTTCCCCGATCCATATATATATATATATATATATATATATATATATATATATATATATATATATATATATATATATATATATATATATATATATATCCACAAAGCTCTGTTTTGGTTATAACCGCATTGCCACAATGTTTGTGTTTATCGCATATATCGTTGCATATATCGTATCGCAAGAATGTTAAGGGCCTTCCCCCCCCCTGTCGACGCCGATCTCCGAAGCGCCGATTGATTGGGAGCCATTGGATGGGGTCCTCAGATCAACAGCTCACATTATGTCGGAAACCGCCATATATATGGCTCCAACCGGGCAGAGCCGAAATAAATTAAATTGCAGCATATATATATTTTGGGTCCGAAAAGGTCCTTTGTACAGCCAAGCGGGAATGCTCCGATATGGCGGAGCCGAAATAACAATAAAGCAGGCCTAAAGTGTGTCGGGTCCGAAGAGGGGAGGTACTGTACGCTCCATTTCGTGACCCGAAAAGCTATGAAAAATAGTTTTGAAGGAGTTCGGGTCCGCTTATCCATTTTCGTCAAGTCCGCCGATTGGGTTCCGCCGATGGGCCGGACCCGATTTTAATAAAAGATAGGCCTTAATGCGTTTTCGGGTCCGCAGGCTTCATCGCTCGTCGGAGGTTTTTTGTATTGGGACCGCCGACCCGCCAACCGCCGATTTAGCGCTAGCCGTTGGATCGGCCCGCGCCGGATCCAACGGCCAGGATTTAATCCTAGCTACAGTGTCGCCTCCCGCCCCATTTTTGATGGATTTTCACGTTTAAAGGCATTTTTGCCTTATAGAAGGGAAAAGGCCATTCCTTCATGTTATCAGTTCGGCGTCTGTGCGCGCCCTTAGCAAATGAAAGCAGATCATTTCTCGGCCCATCCTCGATCGCTCCAGCTCATAATTGCTCCAAACAGCAGGATTTGGCCCCATAAAGCCTCCAGCATCCATTCCTCCATCATTTTAGCAGTCATTCCTCCTTTTTGAGCAGATTTTGATCGGCCAACGCCGAAACCTCCAGAAACCCACGGAAAGCATTGCAGCAGCTATTTTTTGCCATAAAGTGGCAGAAAAAGGGTGATTTGACAGGCAAAGAGTATCAGTGGAGAGAAAAGGCCCCGATTCAGGTTAAAGTGTATCAGAGCTGCGGCAGAGAGTATCAGTTAATGTTTTTCAGTGGAAATCTTTATTTCCAAGGCAGATAGACAATAAAGAGGCCTCCATCCAAGTCAAAAGAGCAGTAAAAGCCCATTAAGGCTCATCAGATCGAGATCAGTGCATATTAAAGCCACCTAAAGGCAGCAGAACCGACTAAGAAGTGCAGATAAGAGATTAAAAGCACAGTTATTGTAAAATGGCCAGCACACAGCTAAAGGACACCTTCAAGCCTCAATTTTGATGCAGCTGCCTCCAGCGCAGCATTAGATAGATATTTTTGCATTTATTTCAGGATAAGTTAGGTTAATCACAGTTATTTCCCCAGATCTTCCCTCAGATCTGTGTTTGTAGATATTTTGCTTATATATACCACCCTCAGCGATGTATTAAGGGTTGGTTGGTTGTTGTTTTTCTCATTCTAGACTTGTGCTGTAAGCCTGAAAGTTTCTATAATCAAAGATGCTAGAATGCTTGTTTCTGAACTACAGATTGTGGATTTGATGGCTTAAAGAGTATGCTACAGAGTTCTGGTGTTTCTACTTGACTCAATAAGTCCTTCTTGTCTCTGTTTTCAGTTTATATGTGTTTATGCCACCCTGGTTTTACCATCTAAATAGCAGGAAAGAAGAATAGCTTAGTATCAGCACTCTATTCTCAATTCCTGTCATTTCTTTATGTTTTCCTCTAAATTAGTAATGGATATGAATACATTGTTGATCATGTTTAAGCTAGTTCTCTCACTTCTGAATGCTGTTTAGGAATCCTTCATTGCTCCTACTTAACCTTCATCCACTTTCCCTCTTTGGCTGGATGAGAGATCCCTAATTGCCTCTCATCCCCTAACCTCCATTTCATCTTAATTCTATCATTAGATATTGTGCCATGTG
The DNA here is from genome assembly GCA_031772625.1 of Pinus tabuliformis. NCBI lineage: Eukaryota > Viridiplantae > Streptophyta > Pinopsida > Pinales > Pinaceae > Pinus > Pinus tabuliformis. Next base: position 1,497,797,767 of record CM062819.1, on the reverse strand, counting down.
TAACTATCCTACTCTATATTTCCCTCTTCTACCAAAGAAAACACACCCTTCAGTTCACATTCATTAACTCCATGCCCAATGGTCTGAACTTCTCATCCTTTGCATCCCAACTCTGCTTGAAAACATCTTCCATCCCACCAAACTCAAAAAAAACCATGTGCAGCATATCTAGCCTAAAATCATCCCTTAAACAAAGCTAAATCCTAAAGAGAGAGCCCTCTCTAACTACTGGTAGGCTAGGACCTCCAGTCCAAAGATTGGTTTGTGGTTACCTCGGGCGTATTCCCTTAGGAGTCAAAGGGAACAACCTGAGTGATAACATCATCAACCAAACAACATGCACTAAGTGGTTCATTATCCAAATAACAAGCATTAGTAATTTAATTGACCATCCAATGAGAACTTAGTGGTTCATCAGCTAAACAAACACTAAGTGGTTCATGAGCCAAATAAAAAGCATTATGTGGTTCATCATCTGAAAAACAAGCACTTGGTGTTTAAATAACTAAACAACAACTACTAAGTGGTTCATAATCTAAATAGTGAGCACATAGTGGTTCACCATCCAAACAACAAACACTAAGTGTTTAGTTATTCACTAATATTCATACTAATCACATAGACTTAAAAAAATTGTTCAACGGTCTTAAACAAAGTCACGACCCAGGGTCACATAGTTTATGCTTAAGGTAATATAGAACAAAATCAAAGAAAACTCTAGTGTCACTCATCATCCACATTATGCTCCACACTTTCTAGAAATTAGTCCTGAATCCTTCTGTCTTCTAGGAAAAATAAGGGTTCCCTTAAACTTGAATAAGAGAGAAAGAGGGAGAATCAATCTCCACACACAATTAGCAATAAAATCCCAAGAACTAATATCATAGAAAAGAGAGTACAACCCAACCAAAGATAAATATGAATCTTGAGAAGACCACCTTTTTCTGAGGACCAACCATTCACTAGTACAAAATGGCTAATTAGTTACTAAAAAAATCGCTAAAATTTTCATATAAATGACCATTTTTTAGTCGGTGACCAATAGTATCTAATTTACAGTATTTTATAACGTGACCAACTTTTAGTCATTTTTATCTTAGTTATTAATTAGTTGTCTGAATTTTATCATCTAGTAGTATATTTAGTCATAAATTTGGCCTTTAAGTTAGTTATTGATTTAGTCATTAATTGGCACAGTTAATGACCAAATATACAACTAAATATATTACTATATGATCCACTGAGAAAACTAATAAATGACCAAATAAATATGAGAAAAATGTTGCTCGTGTTATAAGATACTATAAATTAGCTATTAATAGTCATATATATGCAAATTTTAGTCACCATTTGAAAATAATTAATGACCAAAGAAATATGACTATTTTTTGGTCATGTTATAAGATACTATAAATTAGCTACTAATTGTCATATTAATGCAAAAATTTAGTCGTCATTTGTAATCACAAATTTATCATTTGCATTAGTCATTTATATTTTTTTGGTAGTTTCATATTCATTATATAAATTACTAATTATTAGTTTATATTCATTTCATTTACTTTCATTAATAATCATTATAAACGACTAATCTAGTCATGTATTCATTTTATTTGTGTTCATCATTAATCAATATCAACTACTAATTGAGTAGTTCCAGATTTATTTTATGTGGTTATTATTAATCAACACAAATTAATTAGTATGATTTTGTGACTAAATAAATAAAAAATGTCATACAATGTGCATATTCATCTAGTATGAAAACACGTAGTTACATATGTTAATTACAATACTAAATAATATCACGTCCAACTATAAATTTCAACAAGAAATTATATTATATAAAATGTCAAGTATTACAATACGAGTTTAAAACTTAATATTGGTTGGACTACAATTTAGACATGAAATATTGTTTCATCACTTCAAAACATTATCACTGTATTTCCAAGACATTGCAAGTGAATTCACCAACTTTGAAGAATTAACCATCAATATCTATCTGTGTGTCTTATGTGAGATATTGGCTCTAAGGGTATTATTAGAATGGTTCTCTTCTTTCTCTTTATTCATTTGTCGCTATAGTGTTATTGTCCTCCTCTTCCTTCAATTCTTGCTTCTTACCATCAATATTGAGTTCCTCTCCTGAAAATGAACATCAACAATGTCAATGCCATTTTTCTCCATAAAGGCAAGAAACCCAAACAAGTTTTCTTTAGTTGGGCCAGATAGTGGACACTATCTGGTTAATGACCTGTATAAACAAAGAAATTGAAACTTTAGTATACAAAAGAACTTAGTAACTTAGTATTCAACCTTTAGAGAAAGCTTATGCATAATCAAGCCAACTAAGTTACATGCTAAAAAGCTGAGAGTGTAAATAACTTGTGAAAAAAAAAAATATGAGGTGTGATATCTAATCATTGTCATTTTATTCACAACACATTTCATTCTCTAATGCATGAAATTGGTCAAGAATATAAACAACATGTGCTCAAATACCAACATGAAATTAAACTTTTCTAATAGTCATGAAATTTTATTAACACAAAATAACTAAAAGGATTTCAATGAATATCATGTAATACTAATCACATCTTGAAGCTTTGGATGTTTAAATGGACATGATACCAAGTATTTTCAATTTCATGGTTAAAAAACAAAACAAAATCAAAGGAAACGTTCAAAATACATTCAAACAATAAAGACAGAATATCATGGAATGGACATAGCAATTACAAAATATTTGTTTACATGTCCACTAGTGTCCTGTCTATCATTTCTATTTTTTTTTCGAAAATAACCATGAAGTAAAAGAATCACAACATTAAAAATAATAGGAATACCTACTAGAAACATTTCCATAATTGATGGTGCAAGTGCCTAAAGAATCTCCAACAACAAATTAATGATATCCAAGACATGCTCTACATTGTCTCCCCGTCCTTTTTTAAATCTCATTTCCTATAACCTACCCAAATCAAATTTAAGTAACAACTACGCGAAGGCATTGACATTTTTTTATATCTTTTATATCTATAAACTTTGAATATGATTTGTTTCATGAACATATTAATTCATATTTAAATTCTTCCTGTCATGAGAAGGTATCAGTCAAGTAGGACAACAGAAAAATCGACCTTAATGAGGTAGGAAATAGAACATATATGTAAAGAAAAAAACCATATATTACTTGTGTTCGAACTTTGTATATGGTGTATTCTTAGGCATATTTTTAAGATGTCCCTCTACCTTTACCAAAGAAGATTGTAGCTTGGGTAAACTCTATACCCTTTCATTCAACATCAATTTATGAAAAACAAATGTCACATGTTATTCTTTATCATTTCTCAACATGCTACAAATGATAAATTGAAAGTCACATAAAACCAAGAGAAAACCATTTCCTAACCAAAACAAACAAGCAATGCCTCTAATTAAACTTTACACCTAAAAAATTACTTTGCGATGTACTTAAGCTAAAGCTGAGGTTCTTTGAATCATCTTTAGGTCATATTTAATGTGATATTCATATGTTTACCATGATGTAAATTTGGTGTTCAAAGAAATATATAAATCCACGTTATTATCATTTCCACTATGGGTCCATTCTTAACTAGTTGTAACCCATAGTATCCTTTTCTCATGTTATCTCCACATACCCACCAAAAAGATAAAATATGGCAAACAAATGGGATTTTGGAATTGTTTCTAAAACTATGTCATTTACACACCCTTCCAATGTATCTGAGCAAATGTACCTACTTGAATTTCTTCTTCCATATTTATTTACATCTTAAAAAATATTCATTTCAAAAACCAAGATAACTCCAATATCTTCGAATCCTAACACTCATCCATATTTTCTACAAACCCTAGGAATTAGTACCCTCTTACAGTTAAAATTGTTAATGTATAATTTCTTGACAAAGAATAAAGAATGCTAAGAGCGTAATAATTCTCTCACAAGTAATTACCAAGATCCAAAATTCAACTTGCAATCGAATTTCAACACTCATTTGGAACCAATGATATTACTTATACATTCAACATTCTTATATATAAATATTAATTATATGTAAAAATTACTTTTCCTATTATGGATATTACCATATTCCAGATATTCTGAATATTTGTGAGTATACAAACCTTGCTTGTTAGAGACTCACTGAAACCTGCCAAATATTCAAGAGAATTAGCAACTCTTTGATGATAGCATCCAAAATTTGCATCATGGGGAGACCAAAGAAACGTTTCTCCTTTCGATTAACTATACAAGGACAAAGCATGATCTATCAAGGCTCTCAATTGCAACCTAACTTTATAAATTTGTTCCAGGTTGGATGCATACAAAGTCCAAGCTGAGTTTAGGCTTCATATTTCTCTCTTGCAATTTTCATTGAGTAAATTATTTGTCTTTTAGTGGCACATAAGATTCTGGAGCCTTATATATGGATTGTTACTTAAGTGACTACTCTGAAAGTTATTAGCTTTATTCAAGAAATCTTACACCTATTATTCAAATTTAAAATCTCTTCATTGATTAGTGTTAGTGAGGGTGTCTTTGCATACAAATTACCACTACACTTAAACTTAGATACAATGTTCAATATCTTTAACTCAAATGGGTCAGATATTGTTTCATGTTCTTCACAGGTTGTGTCTATAATCTTGTTCGACTTGGTTGTCTTAGGTTGTACACTAATTGTAATAGGTGGTAGAGGAATTAGCCTCAAGAGAAGAAACTCATATAAAGAAGAGACATTGAGTTTGAAAACATGTTACAAGTGAAAGAAATCTTCACCTGTTTTATTCTCGAGGCAAATTTTTATTCAATCCCAATTTGCCGAGGAGAAACGACAAGAGAAATTCATGCTTGGAAACTAGTTCACATGAATCTCTTTTGTAGAATAAACTAATTCAACTATGTATGGGAGGTAAATGGGATGATAAAATGAGGAATTTATTCATCTTTTATATGCAAAGATAATAATATTTAACATATATGAATAAGACTTTCTTGATTTTCAGTCACATACTAAAGATGAAAACATATGAGAAAAGTGCATTTAAGATGGACTAAATGGATAAATCTGAACTATAAAATTCTACATAGTTAGTTTGAAGACATCCATACAAAATGTATATTCCTCATGTGAGAAAATTGCCTTATAGGATGATTTTGTTAGTAATAAGGCAATAAATATTTTGTCAAAGGGATAGGCAATGCTAAAGTTTAGGGACCTCACAACAATTTGCTTCCTTCAACTCTATTAAAAGGAATATCATCCATCTGCACAGAGCAGAGTAGGGTTTCTACACCACAGTACTTACCATCAATGTAATTGAATATCTTACAGTGGGGCATATATACTTGAGTAACACTTTGGAACTTCCTCAATGTCATGTTCCTCTCATTCTTCATGCAATTGTGTAGTTGTAAGGATAAAAATAAAGGGTGAGATGATCAAATCGTTGAAAGGAAGGATCTGGATGGTATGACAATCACTTGGGCAAGAAAGGAAAAAAATGAAGGAAGAATACAACATGGCTTGAGATGAATGGTGGAAAAACTATGAAATGGGAAACTAACAGGTAGGTGACAAGGAAAGAGGGAAATAAAGGGGACATAATCCAATAAAGTTAAGAAACATAATTCGTTTATCTACAAATAAATAAACTTGAGAAAATATAAATGAGTGAATCTTAGTTGTCACATGCCAAAGATCAAAATAAATGAGTTTAAGATAGAGAAAATTCATCCGAGAAAGTTAAATTGTATATTGTTAGATTCCAAAAACATTCATAAGGAAAATATTTCATTTTCCAAAAAGAAAAAGGAATGAAAAGGACATGATTAAGTCTAATGAAATTCCTAGATACAAAAAGGGCTCAGAACCCTAAAATATTGTCCATATCATTGTGGAAAAAGAGACAAAGGGTTTCCCTGTGTGTTTTGAGCATTCAGAGTCTTGGAAAACTGCTATCATTACTTCATTATCCATTAACAAAGGTGGATTCATCCCTTGGATGTAACCTCAAGGCAAAAATACATAGCTCTACTCCTAGTCTTGTGATACCATTGCTTAAGTTATTTCTTCAGCCCCAAATCTCAACGAATTTTCACTCATATCATATGTCATAGTGTTTTCATATTCTACAAGAGTAAAAATGGTCTACCCTACATGCATATACTTGATGTGGTTTGTATTTCCTAGGTTGCTTATTAATACAAAATTCCATTTTTCCTTTCCTTGTTCATATTTATTTCCATTTCTTCCCATCTAATCTTGAACCAAAGTTTGATTAGATAGTTATATTGTCTATGTCAGTTTGGGTGAAGAGGGTAAATGCTTCCTCGGCCAATTGGAAAACTATGTTAAACCACATATTCCAGTAACTTTGGCATACTTCATTTGCGGCTACAACCACCCAAATGATATGAAATTGAACATAATTTATATTAGGAGAAATATTTTTTCAAGTTTGATTTTCCTAAGGGAAGATACAAGGAGGGATTTCTACTTTATTCATATTCATGAAAAAGTTGGAATTATTGAGAAAATTGTAGCTATTTAAGACGAAGGTTGAATATATATAATAGACATTTTGGCCCAATAACAAGGAGTGAAGGAACAATTCAAAGAGTAGATGCTCCATCATATGATTGGAGTAGGTGAGTGGGAAAGGAGTTAGGAAGAGTCAATAAGAAAGCTTCAAGCAGGTCTCCTGGTTGGTTCTTGAAATGTATGCGTTTCTATAATACAATGAATTAGAAAATTAATTAATTAATCTATTGTTGAGGTTTATTATTGAGTTATTTCATGTATTATTGCAGACTCTAAGTTGAATAATTTCCAGTTTAAGTGACTTGCTAAAACCAATCCTCACACAAGTTTACGAATGCCAAGAAATAGGACCGAATGGTCATATTTTCGAAAAACAATGTTGAATCTATCTATTTCAATAGAAATAATAATTCCTTGATGATTGCTTTTAATAATGATTGTCCATCCTCTAATTTTAGTAGCATCCAGATTGTATCAATTAAAACAGGGAAAACTACACAAGACATTAAGATATTTTCAGATATGCCAAAAACGTTTCATGGGTTTTGATATTGCAATTTGTAAGGACATGATTTAATTTTTGTCAGATAGAGCATGCAAATTTTTCAAATTGAATGAATACAAGTTTTTTTTTACCCAGCTATTTAAACATAATTTATTCCTAACATTTTAAGTCCTGGAAATATAGAGATGGTGATTTATTTCTAAGAAAGAAAATTTCATTAAAAAATCATTCCAAATACACTAAAGCACTTCACAAGAAACTTTTCATCTCTCTTGGTAGTGGATATCATGATTAGTTTGTTTCTCTCTGTGGCAGTGATTGAATACTTCACAACTATGTGAATTGGGGATGGAAGTTCTTAATGTATCTTTTGGATTCCTCTAAAGAATAAAATAAAATGAATTTCATGCAGTGTAGAAACTTTGCTATTATGAAAAACTATATCAATTCGTGCGCCACAACCAAAGAAAAAGGTTTCAATTTGTGATCTATCAGAGATCTTGGCCCAACCCCAAAAGGAAAAGCCACAAATGCATAGATCCTCCTTCATAACAGGAGAATACAAGAGTGAGAAAGGAGTTAAGAATAGTCCATAAGAAAGCTTGGAGGGGATTCCCCATCGATCTATCCTCCCATGCACATATGTAGATATTTTGGAATGAAAGAGCTCTGATCAATATTTAACTATATATCTATAATATTTCTCTAACTTCTATCTAAACACTAATTATTTCCAATGTAAAGTTCATTTACTTTGTAATCTATGAAAAAATACCTTTCTTTATTGTCTAAACCGTAATGGTTTCTTATCTAAAGTTCATATACTTTGTAATTTGTGTAAAATACCTATGGAATTCACTTCACACAATAGTCTTAAATTGGTGTTATATCAAACTTTGCTGAGGTATTCTAGCAAACAAAACAAAAAATATATGCTTCTTGTGCACATGAAATCATGGCTCAACACATACATATTTGCTCAGAATGAAAAAGTGGGGTTGAATTGTTCTAGCCACAAGCACGTGACCTTAATAATCCTCAGTTTTCAAACTTCACACATTTTTTTATGAATATTGTATGGTAGTTGAAGGAACCCAGTGTTGGTATTTTACGTTTTAGGGAAGGTCATAGATAAATGGGTTTACCAAGGAATGTGGACAAAATCCCTTCAAGGACTTAGAAACAATGCTCCTATATTGTGTTTGGATTCATGGAAGGTTGGAATATATGCTCTCTAACTTCATCCCAATGAAAATTCTGGGTATGGAAGCTTTCACTGATGCTTTGTATTGTTCTATCATTGCATCAATTGTGACAAAGTTAATGAACCTAAGGATAAAGAAACTTCATAAATTCCAATAGGATATGACACTTGGTTGTCAAGAAATAAACATATTATCTAAGATATAAGTTCCCAAGGTAAATATTGTGGAGTGTACAGTGATTCCTAAGTATTCAAAGATCTATCTAATCTGTATCGTCCATAGAAGTAGATGGATTAAGAATTGTTCAGAATCTATAGAGACAATGTCAAGAATGACAAGATCCATGGCAAATTGAAAGAAAACCCATTTCTAAAGTATTGTTTTAATTTTAGATTCACAAAAAATTTTAAACATCTCTACAAGTGTGGTCAGAAGTTATGAACATTATTTGGAGGAAAGCCATTTGGAATATATATTCCATGACTGTTATGCCACAAAATGGAAGATTTGATGATGCAAAATTTCTCCATGAAAATGCAAGAATGTGTGAATGAAAATCCCTAACATATCTTTATAGGATAGTGGTCACTTATCCCTTGAGGGTGCAGATAGAAGGAATAATGGTTATTCAACTATATCTAGATGCCTATAGGAGGTACATGAAACAATGCCAAAGAATATTAGAATGTAATCTTCAGATTAACTCTTTTCCAAAATTGTAGCACAACCTTCAAAAGATATCTATAAATGGAGGTATATACAGACAAAAGGAATTCAATCTTAAGATTAATGTCTTGAGTTGCAATGAAAGAAGTTATCTTCAAAAGTATATGGATTACTTGGGAAGCATGAGAGGATTTAAGATCATAATAGAGAGACATTAGTCTCAGAGGGAGAAGGTAGAATAAGAAAGTCTAAAGCATTAAAGACCATTTTATCTTCTACATAATGGTGTTGATTCATTTCTATGAGCCTTGTTGAGATTTGACATTATGGATTGTATGTCCATGGATATCTTCTTGAAAAAGTCTCCGCTGTTGAATTGATGAGACCTTCTGACTGGCACATTTGATGCATACCTGTCAAGGCTCAGTAAAACTAATTCAAACCTCCATATCAAGGTTGTGATGGATGAACCTGGGAATCTTCTTCCTTATGTGTTTGACTCCCCAATGAAAGAGTGAGTTGGTTGCTAAAATGAATAAGAAGAATCTTGGGTTGATGCCCTATTTGGAACCATAAGTCTAAAGTTTCCCTTGGGCAAGGGAAGAATGATTTCAAGATTCTATTGCATGTCTATGATCATCATGTGCAGGCAACCAATTGGGTAGCATGGATTTTCTGATTAACTTAGAGGTACCGATGAGAGGAAAAGCACAACCAGTGGTTAGTTTTGGCTCTCCAAGGATGATAAAAAATCAGTCTTCTAGGGCACCTAGTTATACTAATGCAAGGTATATGGAAGGGGTAAGGAACCTACATTTCGTCGATCTAGAGCTTCAACCAATTTAAGATGTCTATTTGGATGATCTCAATTTCTAGTTAAAGGATTTTATTTGGTGCAGAACCAATGATGTGTTTTTGAACATCCCCCATCACCCATATATTTTATAAGTATTGTGAATGTGAGATTCAGGTAGAAGCCTTCTGATTTCATTTTCTTGAGAGCACTTCAGACTACTACAAAATTGTCAACTTTACATGTTCAGTGGATGATATTGATGTGGGCTATTGTGTTTCATTTCAATGGTGTTTTACTTTTAATTTTTAGAAGGTTTTCATCCAAGAAAATGACAATGAGAAGTGGTTGTTTTTCAACCAATTGAGTTCCCAGGATTTATATATGGCTTCCCATTGCATATCATAAACTCCATCCTTCTAAAGAGAACTAATTGTTTAAGCTTTTCCAGCAGGAATGACCTTAGCCTTGACATCTTAAGTACCCAACTCTTGCAAAACAACTTGAGTTGTTGTCTAGTTATCTCTTGTAACCATGATTGGGTGTATGCCCATTTTATTTAGACCTTCTATGACAAAAACTACCTCCCTTTTAAATGGATAAAAAATGGCCAACATTTCCACTAGTCTTTTATCAAGGCCACCAAAATTCATATTCAGATATGTTATTTAATATCCTTTAAATAATCCTTTGCAAATGAAGGTGTAGACAGTCCATGCTCGGACATGAGCTTCCAAGTACCAACCAAAATATTTATCCCATCTATTAAACATCTTACATATTTTCCGACAAGAGCTTCAATTTTTTTGGAAGTTAATCAAGCAGTATTCTTGGTCCCAAGCCCCTTCATATACGTAGTTGTAGGTGGCTCACAAAAGAAATGAAAGTGATGTATGTAGTCTAAGACTACCCTTGTCAAAGGATGCTAACTACAAAACTCTGTTCAAATCAATTTTGTTGAATGTGTTTGAAGTGGAGGTCACCATAGCAATCTAATGAAATATTGTTTGAACCATAGTGAAAACAATAAATAATTTTAGATCTAAACCTCTATTGCATTTGGAAGAGTGGTGCAGTTTTTGCTAGCTTGGGAATCATTTTATATCCAACCTCTATCTAAAAACCACTAAAATTATAGAGTGAACCCTAAATCAATGCTCCAGGAAGTCTAGGGATTGTTGGATTAGTTGTGTAAATGGTCAAGATTAAATATGGCATTGAATTCTTGAAAAATATCACGTGTTTTTGGCGCTTCAATGATATTCACAATGACTATGGATTCATGGCTATATTTGGTGGGAATTTAGTAATACCTCCAGTTTTAGAATGGGAAGAAGTTAGAAGATTGCAATAAGGTCATAATTACATGGGTAAGGTTAAGATTCTATTGTTAAATATCACACCAAAGAGCAACTATTTTGAGAAATTATACTAGTTGCATATATGATAGAACTTTAGCCCTAGTAACAAAGGGTTTTCCTTTTGTGAGGGTACTTTTTTATCAAATACAACACACTATATTTTTTTGGCACGTGACAATGTGGTTCATTGGTTGTTTCACCAACAACATAAGAAAGAACACCAGACCTACTTGAGGGTCATCATTAGAGAATTGCGATTAGGGAGACACCTTGATATATATATTCCCCACCAAATGGGAGAGTCACACTTATTGCTGGCATAGCGACTCCATCCTCAATACAAAAAACATATGAAACTTTAGCACCAATATTCACAACACATGAAGTCAACATTTCATTTCCAAATGTTGCAGAAGAATTTCCTAGTGGATTATAGTAGTATTGAACTACAAGTCCCACAAAAATTGTTTCCATTCAAGATTGTCAAGTTTTTCTAAACCTATTTTCATCACCTCTGAGATTATTTTATTATTATTCTTTTTGTTTCCCCTCAAAATATGTGAACAATGCCATCTTCCACAAATCATTGTCCAAGATTCATCGAATTTCAAATCCACTTCCTTAGCAATGGAATCGTGTAAACCTTCAATCTTAAACTTCTAAGAAACAATAACCCAAATGAAAACATCAAAGATACCGATCATCTTCTTGAAATGGTTATGTGGAATGCAAACTCTCACAACTGAAGACAATATCTTCTAGACACAAAAGTCCACTGATAAAAAATGTGTAATATTTTATTTGAAAATGCTTCAATGTTTTCCGTTAAGTTCTCAAATGTGAGATTTTAATTACACTCTCTTTAAAAAGACAACAAATCACACTCTTGATCAAGATCTACTTCAAGAAAACAAGCATCACAAAAATTTGGTAGTAGTTTTAAATCCAAAATTCTCTTTTTTCCTTCATGGATCCTCTTAAATCGTCTCAAATAAATTTTAAACCACATACCTTTCTAAAGTCCCAAACTACTAGTAGATAATTGAGGTCGCTCATTCTAAAACGAGTCCTCCTTAGGCCCTAGCATTTGTTGTTGGTAAAAGAATATTTCAGTCAAATAAGCATGTTTGAAGTTAATAAAGTTTGTGTTTAGTTAATTAAAAAAGTCCTCTATTTCTACGTGGAGATTATGGCAGGCCATTAACAAATCAAAAATGTGTGGCCATTCAGTAGTTGGTAAAAACCCCACTACATTATGTGTATGGCATGCCCATTTGAACCTAATGTCAACTGCTAACATTTTTTAGTTCAAGTGGTGCTTCTAGGCTATAAATTAAATGTTTTTTTCCATATGAATTGAAAATTTACAACATACATCAAAATTTCTAAAGCTTTCACTAATCAACTGCAACTTCAAAATTGCACATGGAACCTTAACAGTGCAAGGAAAAAATTATTCATAGAATTCCCAAAACATTAACGATATGGTAAATTGTCAAACAAACCAACCTATGTGCAAAGATGCACATTTCATATCTCTTACATGGACCTACATAATGCATATTCATTCCTCGACACCGGATACAAGGAATTCAGCCCTTGGTTTAAAATATTGTCACTAGAGAGATTTTACAATTCTTGAGATGGATTACCTTAACTATGATAAGTAGCACAAACCAACAAAGATATGTAGTAATGAATTGAGGCCATTTTAGAAGGAAAAAAACTTCATACAAGTTTGGTTTTGCATCAAGCAATAAAATAGGGAAAGGCACTTCATGTCTAACACAAATGGAAACAATGCCCAAAAAATAGTTGGACGATGAACTATATTTGTATATACTATATAGTATTCACCATCAAGGAGATAAGAAAGACAAATTTTAGTTTTTCAATATTTTGTTATAGCAAGTTACTCTCCACTGATGAGGTCAATGATCAGTGTAAATCTCTTTCATTATTGTGCCAATATTCTTTATCAATTTAGCCACATCCATCATGTATCTATATAAACATGCAAAAGAATTTGTAAGTTGGATATTTATTACGTAAATGCATCTATTTGTTGAGGAAAATCATTAATGACAACAAACATATCATTACACTAATCCATCATGGAATTTTGGAGACATAAGTAGTACTTGAACTGAGAGGGCATTTCTAGAGATCAGAGAAAATCTCATGATCATTAAAAAAAATAGTGATCCAAACAAAAACAAAAAATCTCATGGGAATAATCTTAAACCAAAATCAGAGCCATATGGTCAAGGCACACACATAGAGGCAATACAATGATGGACAAATATTATTAAATATTTGATGATAATTTTTCATCCTTAAATCTCCAACACACACGCCATTAATCATATCTAACTTATTTATAGCACCCCTACTTGTTAGGTAGTTTAACCACTTAACCTCTAACATAAATATTGATATTGTATTGCATTGGTCACATATTTACCATATAATGTGACTTAAACATTAATGGCTCCTAACTTTAATTTTCAAGAGTGCTAAGGCCTTAACAAGAACCAATGCGATCAACCCAAAGAATCCACAATAGACTTAATGATCCCCAAGCCCAAGTATCCTCCTTGCATATTTCAATGAGAAGAAGATTAGATCAAATCATTCTCACCCAACAACTCATGGTCAAGAGAATACCTCCCATTTTCTCCACCTCTCCCACTTTCTCTAGTGGACCTTGGGTCATACATGTCAATGTCCTCTTTGAGATTTTTTAGCACCAAATTTATTGTTGATGCATTTCTCCTTTCATTATGTTTTCCTCTTCCTTCCAATAGATTAGGTACTTCCTATATTTTATGGAAAATCCCACCCTTATATAATTTTTGCACTTATTCTAGTGTGGTTGGGTTGAATAGGATTTTTATTCTTTTGGCTCTTTCTTTTAAACTCTTCTCCTCCAATATTTCTTCATCAGATCTAATTTGCATCATTCTCTTGTGGTTAGCCCTAGCCAATAAATTGTTCACCTTGGATAATGAACAAAAGAGGAACTAAGTAGGGATAGGCAGATGTATATTTTACAATAGTGAGAAAATTTTGGATCAATAATCTGTGACTTATTATTTTTCTAGAGTAGTCTCAAATGAGGTTACTCAAGCCAAGTGGGAAAAACTAAATGGAAAAATATGACTTTGGTTGATTTTCTTTTTGACTGGTTATATGATAAGACAATATAAGCGTATAAGGCTCTCACCTACCTGCTTTCTTATGGGATTTGGGGGACCTAAAATCAAATGATCTTTTATGATTCAGTTATTAGATCTGTAGAGGTAGCATGCAAGGTTAGAATGGCTTGAGCTGACAATGAAGTAATTCTCAAATAGATTTCTCCTAGAATCTTATTAATTCCATGTATTGACCATAAAAGGTCTTGAGGCTTCTTTGATGTAGCAAGTCAAGGAAACCCTGGTATATGTGGAGTAGGGGCTATTTTGACTCTATGAACTACCTTAAGCTGATGTATGATGTTGGCCAAGGTTCAAACAATCGAGTAATTTCAAAAGAGTCTTATATCTCTAGACCTCTTGTATAAAGCAGCTTCTCTCTTGTAGGAGGGTTTCTTAACTTAACTTGAATTTAGAGGAGCACCCTCATTTCAACTACAAAAAGAAATTTTTATTCAACTGGTCTTTTGATACCAAATGGTGGTTTTTTGTAGAGGTTTTGCAGATCCATTATAAGAACTGTGAGTTTTAAATTCTCATGATAAGTAAGATGTCCCGTAGATTTCTTTTTTATGGAATAATTTTCTATAATACACTACAAGAAGAATTAAAATTGTGGATTTAGTCTTCTGACTGGAGTAGACAATGCAGAGAATAAGAGAGGCTTGAGTCCGTACAGGATTGAACAATGTATATTCTGATTCCATTCTAAAAAATATCAAATATAAGATTTTTTTTGGTTTAGAAAAAATAATATTTTCAATCTCTAAAAGGGAAAGAAAATCCATTTTTATTGTTAAAAACAAATTACGCCCAAATTTGTGCTACTGCAGAGGAATCAAATCAATGTAAATGCCAAAAGAAAATTCTTCGAAGTTTATGAACTTACCAGATAGAAGTTTTTCTTCCTTGAGGAAATAATGTATGGATGTTATGAAAATTGGTCTGTCCAAGGGCACGAACAGAGCAGTGGAGTAGAAGGAATCGGTGACATAGTAGATTTTCATCATGGAAATCTATGACCCACACATCTATATTAGATTTGTGTTATGGAAATCGATCCCCGCACATCCAATTATTCATCTCTGACAATAATATATGGAATTTCGGTAAATATCGATGGGTAATTGACTATAACTATGTCCTCTCCTCTGTCACATGAATAGTAAAAAATAATTATGTTTCGACTGAGTCTTACATTAAAAAATACCACCTGATATCACTCTGAATAGTTATGACATAGCTATAATGCCAGGAGAGCTCCTAGCTCAGCTCAAAAAGTTTAATCTTCTGGCACATCAACCAACTCATACTCAACAAGTGAAAGATTGTTGTCTTCCTTCACAATGAAATAATCAACTAGTGAAAAGTTGTTTTCTTCCTTCACAACGAAATTTGTAGGCTCCATTGCCTCAATCCTGCCCCACTTGTTAACAATAAGTCTCATTGAACCCATAAACAAATAAATCTTCACATTACACAAGATATTTGTAGTTCCTTTCTTCATGATATCAACTTAATCAGTCCTCGCAGTGAAAAGAATCATCCCAGTTTCATCTCCTACGAGGCACTCTGTAATATGCATTTCATGGATCAGAGCATCACATCAAGTTTTTTCAAGAACAAGTTGTGCGCTCAACACTTTCACAACCAGATTGTGCCCAGATGACCCAGGTGTCAGTTGGTCAACCTTTGTGAAAACAAGCTTCCTGAGATTTGCATATGTAAGCCATTTTTCTTTGAAGTTATACACAATGCAATACACGTCTGAAACGATGGCTGTTAATTCGAATGAAAATTCGTGAAAATTTGACTATATCCACAGCAAGATGATTGAATCTACTCTCCTATCAAGACATTGAGAAGTGAAAACACTGAGAAATAAGCAGAGCACAATTTAGGATTATAATGTTGGCCACTTCTCTGTACTATTATGCTAATATTTCTTTTACTATTTATTCATGAAAATAGGTTCTCATATTTCGATGTTTTATGGCGCGAGCTATTGAAGAGATTCTCCTCCATCCGTTGATCCCTCAAAAAAACGAATTTGAACCCTGAAACCCTAACTGCTGGTGAATCACTGCCTCATTTCCTATGAAAACATAGAACAAATATGCAGCTAAGGCATGGAAAATCTACCTTATTAGAACCTGTGATTGCAATTTAACATTTCCCAAATCGTTCTTTTTAACTATGAATGACATGGTTAAAATCCCAAATAATGAAACTCCGAAGGCATTCACTGGTCGAAAACGCAATTTCTAATGTGACTTTCAACTTTCAGTTCGCTAGGCTCGGGGACCCAGAGGGAAATGGGCCCTATATACTCCTCACGAATACACTCTAACACCTACACATGCTTTTTTCCAATTATAAACTCAAGCTTGATTCTGAACTATGTGGACTCTACATCCAAGGTTCTCATTATGGACGGGAATGAACATGTCTACTCTAAGTACTTGTTGGATAATAAAATGCAAGAAAATAGATTTATTTCGGAGCTGAGGTGTGCAGGCCATCCCAGACTGTAATAGAGCACATCTTGACAACACTACCTGGAATAGATTGGATGTTGGAGAAAATATTCACAGAGCCGATACAACAAAGACATCTAAGCAATAGCTTTAATTCACAAGGATTTCTGATTTTACTTTCTTCTTTGGGACAGAGATTGAGATGAAGCGTAATATTCTGATGGAAAGGTATGAAATAGGGTGCCTAGTGGGGAAAGGACATTTTTTAAGGTTTATCATGGGAGAATCCTGAATACTGGTGAGGATGTCACCATCAAAGCTATGGACAAGCATAAAATTCTCAAGGTGAGGATGATGGAGCAGATTAAACGGGAAATCTCTGTCATGAGATTGGTCTGGCACCTAAACATCATTTTGTTTTACGAAGTCATGGAGAGCAAGTCCAAGATTTACATCGTTATGGAGTACATTAAGGGCGGGGAGCCCTTCAACGGAGTAGTCGAAAAGGTGAAACTGGAGGAGGATGAAACCAAGAATTATTTTCAGCAATTCATATGTGCAGTGGATTTCTACCATATCCGGGGAGTGTATCACATGGATTTGAAGCTGGGTAATTTATTCTTAGACGACAAAGGCAACATGAATTTATACGACTTTGGCCTCAGTGCATTTCCAGACTAGTTCATGAAGGACAGTCTTCTCCAAATGGCGTGGCGCCAAAGGTCATAACGATGAAGGGCTATGACGGTACCAAGGCTGACATCTAGTCTCGCGAGGTTTCTTTCCATTCCATGATGCAAATTTGATGGCCTTGTATAAGAAGATCCAGAAGGGGGACTTCAAATTCCTGCCCTGGTTTTCCTCCGACATCCAGTAGCTCATTCTCCAATTCCTGGATCCCAACTATGAGACAAGGATAACCCTCACCGAGCTAATGGACGTCGCGTGGTTTCGGCAGGGCCTCAAACATTCACAACCCTACTGTGATGACGATTACAGCCTTCTTCATGATGTTGATTCAACGTTATTTATTCCTAAGCTAGCCCACTTCAATGCCTTGGACAATATCGCTCCGTTCCCTGCTTTTGACCTCTCGAGATTTTCGAAGTAACACCCTCATTTGTTGTGGTGGAGCTTGGAAAGATCGAGGGAGACATGAAAGTAGGTGCCGAAAAAATCGATGTTTTGTGGGGCGATCTATTGAAGAGATCCTCCTGCATATGCATATCCCTCAATGTATCGAAATGAAACACTGAAATCCTTAAATGCTAACTATCGGTGAATCACTTCTGAATTTCCTGTGAAAACATAGAACAAATCGTGTGAAAACGTAAAACAAATCTGCAGCTAAGGCATCAAAGTTCAATCGATTTGAAGAATGGGAATCGAGGGAATTGATCAAGATATCCTAAAGATCGATCAAATGACCTTTCCATATATTCCAAAGAAGATTGGAGATTGATATTGTTGTGCAAAACTATTTTTCTAGGTTTTGTTTTTTTGGTGAAAATTAGATCATGGTAAAATATGTTTAACAACACGCCCAATTTTTAGAAAAATATGTTAAATTATGGGATGGTAGATCTATTTGTAGGCGCTCAATTTTGAGCAATGTGTTTTAAATTTATTCGAAGATTTTTTATATTTGTTTTGTTCTATACATTTTTTTTAATTGTGTGGAAAATAATAATTTTTTTCATCGTGAAATGTCATAAACGTATGAATGTTGATCATTTTGGAGGTGAAAATATGGGCACAATATGATGTTAGTAATCTTTGGTAGCTTACAACAACAACATATTTTCAATTTTTTTTTCATAGCATAGGCTTTTGCATCTACACATTGAGTAGGGTTTGATTCATGTTCTTGTGCACATCATTATAACCTTGCTCATCATATCATTTTTAGTAGTGCTCGCAAGTTTAGTGATAACCTATCTAATAGCAATTTCACATACATAGCTCCATCACTAAATGGAGAAGAAAGTGGCAAAAATATCCATCTAAGCTAGGAGGACCTACTGTGACACATTAGGCCATGATCGCCAAGGAGCATCATCACTAGTAGTTCACTTCCCATGAAGGATCCCTTTCTAGATCTTAAATGCCAGTTTGTTAGTTAATTCCATATTTTGTTGTTTCTTCTAGCCTTTAATTTGTATGCATGCCAAATTTAAGGATTGACTCTTCAATTGGTGATCTCTTTGTAAAAATATAAAAAATCCATTGTGGGATGAATAAGAACCAATAATTTTTATTTGGGATTCATTTATGATTTTCTTTCTCTATTCCCTGGGTATTTTTGTTGCATTTCTTTGTGGATGTTTGAGATAAATATGATTAAACCTCATCAGACTTATTCTTCTACTTGAAAATTTGATAGGTTTTTACAACATACTAATAAGACAATGAGTGACATACCTAGACCCTTAGTCGAAGGCATGTTAACATAAATCCAATTGTAATACCATTTTGAAAGAAATGAATGTATGTTGTCTCAGATATAGGCTCATGTGATTGTCCATGATTTTAAAATTCAATAATGTAGATGAATTAATCATTCACAACAACATTTAAACATACATAACATAAATTGAACATAACATTCAAGCATAAAATTTACATATTAAATAATAGAGTGATTGGAATATTTATCCTTATAAATGTTTTACACAACTAGCTAAAAATGTCAAATATTCCATCCAACTATAGTTTTTTTTAGACTAATTCTCTCTACAATAGGCCACCCCTAATATAGGGCTATGATTCCACAAAGGTGAGTATGCTCCTCTGGATGTATATAGTCAACACTAAGATACCAATACCTAGTAAATTAAGGGTGATGTGACCCCTACAATAATTCCTACTAGCCAACTCTATTTCCCATCATTTTTCACAATCTAAGGATGATATTTATTTCTATGTATCGTAGACCCTTAGACAATCCATCCCGTCTAGGGATCTAACATAGATTGGTAAGGAATCTCTTAGTTATGGGATTTAGGAAATATAGCTACTAGTGGAGCACTTACAATTTCAAATTTTACATAAGCACTTGAGTGATTTCTAAATGAGAACATGCAAAGCTATTTTTTATCATAAATATCAACACTAGAGATTGGCTTTCAACACAAATTGTATTTTCTCATTTTGTAGCACTGAAAATCTAGTTATTTTTGTCCTCTTGCTTTTTGAAATTTAGTTATCCCCTCTATTGAAATTCCTTTTCTTGTGCATGTTTTGACTCAGACAATTCAAAAGAAAAATTTACTCATCACATGTTCTCACATCTAGGTTAGATGACTCTCTCACCCACCTCTTACACGAATTCAATAAAACCACTCCCCTCATGAGTGTACTTAGCCCATGCTTCAATAACTAATTGATATGACTCTTCTACCAACCTCAAAAATGCATTCAATGACTCGTTTTAATAAGTCAAATGGGGATTATATGGTACTGACATTTAATTTATGCTAATAACATGGGATTTTATGCACATAAAATTTACCCTTGGACCCATTTTTATCCCCCTCCTTTATTGAATGATAGGTCCTCCATGAATATGTTTTTGTCGATTTTATAACCAGTGATGTATTTTATATTATTATTTTCAATGTAAATGATTACATATAATTTTTTCTTTGATATTGTGTCCATGACTTGTGGGACTAGCATGTGATATAATAAACCATAACCTAGGGCATCTAATCCATCAAAATCACTTGACGATCATACTAGGCCTCGACCACACCAACCCTTAACATGGATAACTTTTTTTTTTTATGTCTCCTCTCGACTATTGCGAGTTTCACACATTGGTCACCTTACATAATGAAACCATTGAAATCCAATAATGCTAGTGATATTTTGCTACATTTTTACATATTATATATCTTGTTATTTACACATTCATCATATTTAAAAATATACATTTCGAATCTAATGAGCAACACCACCATATAGGTCTACATGTATATACATACAAAACATTACATCTTCGCACTCTATAATTTGAAAATGTAGTAACTCCTATAGAATTTCCAAATGACCAACTCTCACTCCCCTCAACCTACATAATCCAAGGAAAAGGACTCCCTTATCTCCATCACAATCCTTTAGTTTGTCCCACTTAATTTTGTGCACTAAACCACTAGCTGGACATTAAAATATCCAAGCTATGGAATTTAGTAATCCTAGCTATAAAAAATGGAGTCTTTAGTCATTTATGCACAAATGTACATTCATATTTCCTCAATGGGTAGTCCTCCCACATAGCCTCTTCATGAGCTCCGATGTGGTATCTTCAGGATTGCAGTAGGTCCAATTGACCTTTACCAAGACAAAGCCTTTGTATAGGAGCACTTCTAATTTTGAGTCTAAGATTCATATTAGCTCCACCCAAAAGTCCCCTTTGTGCTCCACCTAGACCATAGTCTAATCAATCACAAGGTTATGATTAGGCACATACTTTTTCAATAAAGATACATGAAACACTTTTATGAATATTCATGGATGCAAGTAATGCAAGAATCTATATAACCAACCTTATCTTATCTAGGATTTCAAATGGCCCACCATATTATGCTACCGATTCTGGGTATATTGAAAAAAGAAATTAACTCAGACAAAAGATTAAGCACACATAAAAATCAGACACAAAATATTGGCGGAAAAAGGCTGAAGCCTCATGCTTCTCTCTCACTTTCATACATCACCAAATAATTGAATATAGTGTTACAAATAAATAGATGAGAGATAGTTTTCTCAAGATAGTGCGTGCTATCTTAGACACTTTTGGTTGAGATAATTTCTCTTTAGTTGAGATAATTTCTCACCAGACACACACCAATATAGGAGTTACCTAAACTAACTCCTATCTTAGAGGAACAACCGAAGAGTTAGGCACAAATTCCTAACTTAGAATATTTAATTTATTTATTTATTTTTGGATTTATTATTGTTTTATGAGAGAGTCTAACATTCCCCCCCTCAGTGATAAATCCAAAAATAAGAATGAGAACCATCTTTCAAGTTCTCATGTTGATCCTCAAAAACATTGCCTGAAAAACCCGCCAAAACTGGATGCTGGAAAAACCTCAAATCTGAAGAGAACATGAATCAGCTGCATGCTTGATTCATCTCTGAATGTTGCTTGACAACTCCATCACGTGCCAAGCTGCAAAAGGATCCAACTGTCCTTTGTTTGAAAACAACATCCGGTGTCCACTGACACAATTTGATGAACTCTCACTAGCGTGTTTGCTGATGATGATTGCCCACTGGCTGAAGATGTCGAAAAACAACTCAATGTTGCTTTTGCTATGATGAAAGCTTCTCACTGCTACTTTGGCTGTCGATCGCCCACTGGCGAATTTGTTGATGCTCACTGCTAATGACAAATTCCCACTGGCTGATGAAGATGCCCACTGGCTACTTCGCTGATGTTGTCGAGACTTTCAGTCTGACAACCACTTGTCAATTTCATTGACATTTTCCCCTCTTTGTCAACTGAAAGGAGAGACAATCTTCTCCAAAATATATTTGAACTCCCCCCCTTCAGGTGTAGGAGAGTTTCACTGTTGTACTCCCTCATTCAACTGCATGAGAGTACAATCATCTGTTCACTGCTGGCTGCACTATGTGTGATTGTAGCCGGTTGTAGAACTGAGAAAATTGTTTGACTGTGGATGACCATTCCCAAGGATCAATCCATTCATAATGTATCTTCAATCTGGCTGATTTTTGTTGGTTGCGACATTTTTCTGAGGAATGATTGGGCTTGCCACAATGGCAACACGGATGGAGATCAAAACATTGATCTTCCATATGACCAGCTCTTTGACAATGAGAGAATTTCGGTTGGACATGAACTTCAGGTTGCATGCAATTCTGTTTGTCTACAGTTTTCTCAGAACCTACTGAGGTGAGTTGTTCAAAAAATCCTACACTCATGAACTTAATTGGCTTGGAATAATCTGGGATATGTAAGTTGGTGTCATCAGTGACATATCCTAAGCCTCGTCGATTCTTGTTATTTTGAATTTCTTCCCAGGGCTTGATGATGGGTTTGGAAGAAATTTGATTTTGATCATGAACAACTTTGACACATGAAGTTGTTTGGATGAGTGATTTGGAATCAACATCATTATCTTCATCTGTATGGTTGAATGACTTGGAAGAAGCACTCTTTTTTTCAGCTCATCTCTTTGTAGTTGCGACTCTAGTTGAAGAAACTCAATGGTTTCATGTGTTTGTTGTAGATCTCGTGAAAGATCAGCAAGAGTTTCTTTGTTGATGTGAACCATGTCTTCATCACTGGAGATGATCAAACTATGAAGAATGTTTAACCACTGAATATGTTGCGCCATTTGAACTTGCTCACTTGAAGTCAGGCTCCCTTGTCGTAGATGTCGTGCTTTGAACAACTTTGCTTGATTTTGGTACTTGAATGACAAGCTCGCTTGCTATGGGACTTGAATGGCATGCTCGCTTGATTTGTTGCTTATTGTACTTGGTGAGAACACTTGCTAGAGTTGTAGAACTTTCTTGCTTAAACTCTGGAAGTCACGCTCGCTTGATGACGATCGCGTTTGCATGAATGACTTCACACTCACTTGAATGAATAGCCACGCTCGCTTGATATCGATCTCAACTTGCTTGATTGGTGTTAGAGTTGAACTTGTTTGGTTGCTTTGATGGTTGTTTCAATGATCTTCACTCTGGCTCACTTGAAGGTTTGAACCTTGTACAGTGTTGACACAAATTGCTTGAATGAATACTCACGCTCGCTTGTAGGAGATGTGAACTTGTGTGTTTCATTTACAGTTAAAACTTGTGAACTCACGTGATTGTGCTTAAAAAGAAGGGTGTCGAACACTGTCGAAAATGCACCCAAAAAAGCTTACAATGATTTTAATGACTCACTACAATGAATTCAGTTTGACTCAATTCAAGACTTGGGTGTCGGTTTCAACCGAGAATGCACCCTTACAATTCAATGTAATTTGAGTTTGATTACAAGTTCAATAATGTTGATGTAGACTATGCTCTGAAATGTTGAAGTTTACAGATTCATTGACTTGAATGTAGTGATGTAGACTTTGCTTTGAAACGCTGGAGTTTGCAGATTCATGAACTTGATTGTATTGAGTGAAATTGTTCGTTGAGGTAGAATCCCGATGTTGAAAAATTTGATTATTTGTTGTAGTGACGCAAATGCATGTGTTGAGCTTAATTATCATTCCTTGGTGCTATTTTGTTACAAGTGGTGTGCTTGCTTGCATTGAACTTTATGTGTGTTAAATGAGATCATTTATGTGTCAAAACTAGACACAAATCAAAAAGCAACAACATGAAGTATACACCATCATCAACACACTCTTCGTGTACCTAAGATCCCCTTATTCAATTTCGGGCAGATCTAGGACACAATCACCACAAATAATATGTCTTTATTAAATTTTGGAGTACATAAGCGCTCAGCTTCACAACATCTTCATGGAATCAAAGTTCTAGAATTTTTTGAAAGAAAAAAATGTCTTCAAAAAACTACCTGCACTCACTCACTCTCAAAATCACTCTCAAAGCAAAATATTGCTTCGGATTACAAAAAAAGAATTTCTCTCAAAGAATTCCACTTATCACTTTGAATACAAAATCACTTCTTACTTCAAAAAAAAACTTTATCACTCCAAAGTATTAAAACATGCCCTCATTATCACATACCACTCTTATTCCTCCAAGAACTTTACTTCAATATCACTTTATAAAAAAGTGAAAACATCACTTCAAACATTGTGTTCAAACATGCACCATGCAGTATTAAATAAACACACATATATATGCCAGAGACAAAATACTGGGGAAAATGCCTCAACTTCAATGTATTTCTCTCATAATGTTATTGTTAATGAACCCATTGGCATGAAAATCCTGTCCCTCTTCTTGATCATTGTCACCGTTTTCATCTTGGGCACAAGGAATGTGAAGAAAAATTCGACGGCGCAGATAATAACGAGTAGCAGCAGAGATTTCTGGATTCTGATTCCCATGGCTTAACCTGTATCCGTCTCCTTTTCATGTGTTCTCTCCACAGCGTAAAGAAACCCAAATGCTCCCACGATGTCTCCAATTTTTTTCACAGTCGGACCGATAAGAATGATTGTAAGAAATCAAGTGACATCTTAATGAAACGATCGGAAGACTTACCAATCAATGTAAGAACTGTTCCAATATGTAACTCCTTCATTGTCGTCTTCCATTTCTGCAGTGAAATATTGTGGTGTCGGCTCTACAATTTGTTTGGAAATAGACGTTGACAGAAATTGGAGTGTTGTGGTGGTGGGTGATATTCATGGCCAGTGGCACGACATTCTCAATCTACTACCCATGTGTCAATGTGCTATTCGGCTTACAGTTGACAAAGTGCACCATGAGAACCTTCTCTTAATCCAGCACTGATTCTTTGACGATCTGGTAAAATCTCAGATTGGATGACACAATGGGCGTCGTGAAGTGCTTAATATAAGCTCTGACACCTTCACTCAGTAGACCAAAATAACGATGTTTTCATCACAGTTATCACACGAAGAAAACGTTCTCACACTATGGATAAAAACTCCAAATAGTTATGCCTGCAACATTTCATCTATGCAATACTTGAAGACTTCATCTCCTTCTCATACAACTAGGTTCATCACAGCAACGACAATTGATCTTCAATCATTGACCTTTTCATGAACTCTTATTGAATTCTAGCACCAACGAAGTTCCATAGCTCCACATATTTGCCTTTGGTATCTTCTTATAAATTGTGATTTTTAAATCAAGCATGGAATCCACCTTCCATTATTTTTATTCTCTCCAGTATATGGGCGATCTTCTCCTCACATTCTACATTAGCCACTTGTGTATGCAGCTTTTTTGAACGTTCCTCAAAGTTGCACGCATATTTGCACGCAATTGTGAAGTGGCTTCACCTATATCTTCACAGGGCTTGGACGTCGATTGATGATCCAGCATCGGACAGATCCATCCAGACACACATGCAAGCCTTAGAATAGATCTTGTGTGAACTCGTTTTATACTAGATCATCTTTCCAAACTCGAGATCAACGTAAAATCTTGGTTATTTGGCTGCAACGACAACCGACTGTAATAGTATCATATTATACAGACTGCGTCAATCCCCAACAGACCGACTCTCTATTCGTAGTACCTTTCACTTTAGCATCATCTACCTTCCCAACAATACATCTCCAATTCGATGGATAGCCTTCAGCTCTGATACCACATATTGAAAAAAGAAATTAACTCAGACAAAAGATTAACCACACATAAAAATCAGACACAAAATATTGGCAGAAAAAGGCTGAAGCCTCATGCTTCTCTCTCACTTTCATACATCACCAAATAATTGAATATAGTGTTACAAATAAATAGATGAGAGATAGTATTCTCAAGATAGTGCGTGCTATCTTAGACACTTTTGGTTGAGATAATTTCTCCTTTGGTTGAGATAATTTCTCACCAGACACACACCAATATAGGAGTTACCTAAACTAACGCCTATCTTAGAGGAACAACCCAAGAGTTAGGCACAAATTCCTAACTTGGAATATTTAATTAATTTATTTATTTTTGGATTTATTATTGTTTTATGAGAGAGTCTAACAGGGTAGCTTCCTAATTTTAGTGAGCTCTTTTTAGCCTTCACTTTGAAAAACACATGGCCAACCAATCTTAATTATCTATGCATTTTTCCTTTTTTTGGAAAATTTATACCTATCGTATGTATCCTTTATATTTTTACTTATCTTTAACATATGTTCTTACATCTCTTTTATAATATATATCCCAACAATCACTTTCCTTTTTATATAAATTTCCACAATATTGGATTCTTTATCAATCAACTTAATTGAAATAATATGTGTGCCTTTTGTAAGCTTGTCCATCAATAACATGATGGAATCATCTCACCTTGTTATCCTTGGTAGCTTGGTGATAAAATTTATGGTAATAATTTGTCATCTGCATTTAGGAATGGAAAATGGATATAGAAATCATGTTGGATGTCTATGTTTAGCCTTTACCTTCTAACATCGTTTGGCAATGTAATCAACCACATTTTTCATACTTAGTCAAAAATATTGGATTCTTATAGGTACAATAGTTTTCTGGTACAATAGTGTCCAACATATGGTGCATCGCATAGTTCTCTTATCACTAAATTTCTTAATTCTTGAGAATTAGGAACCTAAACTTTTGCTCCTTTGCAAGAGGTTTCCATCCTCTTCTAGCATGTAGTCTTTAAATTTTGGCGTGAATTACCTTGTTGTAAGCCTTTTTAAATTTGTAAATAGTGTTAGTTTGATCCTAATCTTCCAAAATTATCCTTTTTAAGTCTATGTTGTATATGCTAATAGCTATAGCATCATTCATTACATGCACACTCTTAATGTTGAGTGTGTTAACCTCTTTATTCTCTTTTCCCAAAATGTTGATGATGTCAAAGTTAGATTCACTAGGGAATTACAACCATCTAATTTGTCTATGTGAGTATTTCAAACCACTATGGTCTATTTTCAACGTAAAATTTCATCCCATTAGATAATGTCTTCACATTTTCAATGGATGGATAATAGTTGTAAGCTCGAAGTCATGGGTAGCATAATTTCTTTCATGTTCTTTGATTTTCTTCAATTCATATGACATGCCTATCTTTCATAAGGGGTCCACTAATTCTTTATTTACATGAATTTATGCACACCAAAAATATCCTCATTTGGATCTGCAATATTTAGAATAGGTGCCTTGGTTAATAAATATTTCAAAATATTGAAAATTATCTTCACAATTTGTAGTCCATTCAGTCTATACACATTTATGTTGCAACAAAATAATTGAATGTATAATATTATAGAAACCTTCAATAAATATCATGTGGTAATTAGGTAAACCCATAAACATCCTCACCTTTGAAATATTCTTTGGTGATGGACAACCTTTGATGGATTAATTCATCTTCCCTAGGTCCATTGTTATGCCCTCCTCTAAGTCATTTTGAACTAAATCATGGATTTTCCTTTGATAGAAAGTGCACTTTCTCAAATTGGCATACAATTATTGCCCTTGCAACACGTATAACACCATCCTCAAATGTCACTCATCCTCCTCTTTCGTCTTGGAGTGTATAAGAATATCACCCAAGAAGGCAATAACATATTATTTTGTATAAACTCTAAACACTATATTCATCAAACATATAAAACTAGCAATTGCACCACATGTTTCAAAGTAAACATTGTAAGGTGGTAGCATAGGAAACAATAGCATAGAAGAAAGAAAAACTTTTATGCAATTTTATTTCTTTACTAACATTTCTTTTTTATCATATGTTATGTTTCAGGGAGATTTCAATGAGGCCAATATTCTAGAATATCTTCAAAATGAAGGTAATGCGCAACATCTTAACTCCAAAGGATTTATGAAAAATATATTCATTAAGATTCATGAACTATTACAGGTAAATGATTTAAATCAAACATTTCATAGCAAAAGTAATCTCATATCACCTTTTATTCACAATGCAATGGATAATAGTTTTTGTTAGAAGGGATTCAAGATAATGTATGTGCATTTTGAGTCATTTTTATGTCAGATGTTGTTATGACTAGAAAATTTTGTCATTTTGAGTCATTTTTATGTACTTAACATTGCAGATGGATTTAGAGACCCTCTTAAAGGGGTCTCTAAATTTTAACACTACAGATGGACTCAAAGGCCCCTATGTCTCTAAATTTAAGACTATAGATGGATTCAATGAAGGGGATCTTTGATTCCATTTGCAATCCTAAAATTTAGAGACAAAACGGTATCCATAATTTTAATTCTATAGATGGATTCAGACACCCCTTTGTCTCTCAATTTTAACAATGCAAATGGATTCAGATACCCATATAGTGAAATGTAACACTTCAATATAAAAATTGCATTATTCCATTTTCAGAGTGACATAATTAAAAATTACTAACATATATGAGTAATTCATATACTTGTTGTACTTTTTATTTGGTCATATTTTTATTCTTGGACTATAGTAGTCATTTAAGTTAATCATTATTAATTTTATCTCTTATTATCTAGTCATATATTTTAGTCCTAGAGTAAATTAGTCATTTAATTTAGTCACTTATTATCTAGTTGTATTTTTTTATCTTGAGACTAAATTAGTTGTTTAAGTTAGTCAATTTTAGTTCGGTCACTGAAAATTGCTCAAATTTAGTAGTAATTCACTTAAAATAATTGCCGTGACTAACGTTTTTAGTCACCTAGTCACTAATTTCATGATTTTTTACTAGTGATTGCTAGTTAAACAATGAGTTCCTGATCAAATTATGTCCATCCCAAAACAAATATGAAACCCCGAGAGAGAGCCAACAGCAACATGAGAGAGCTAGAGTGAGAGTTCCCTCCATTATGCGTATATATGTTTTTCTTCAATAACCCAGTGTGTTTTGGGAGACAATTAACTTGGATCTTTAGTTTTGTCTTTTCAATTGTTGTCTCTTTGACTTACAAGGGGAGAATGAAAATCGACACTTTCCTCTCATTCCACTGTCATAATCCAACCTCATAATTACTTTTAGTAAGCTCTACCAACCCTAGTTCACCCAAA
Source organism: Pinus tabuliformis (assembly GCA_031772625.1). Lineage (NCBI taxonomy): Eukaryota > Viridiplantae > Streptophyta > Pinopsida > Pinales > Pinaceae > Pinus > Pinus tabuliformis. The sequence continues at coordinate 1,497,768,309 of CM062819.1, read as the reverse complement.
TCTCATCACAATGAAAATTTTCAAGTAATGGCTTTCTAAATTTGTAAGTGATTTTGAAAATTAGGTTTGGATGTTTCATGGCATTTCAAAATAGGTGAGAAAGAAATATGTTTTCTCTTTGTTGGAAGATCCATAAGGCTATCACATTTTCAATTATTTTAATTAATTTTAAACAATAACTTTTAAGTTCTTAATCATGTATTAAAAAGTTCTCCCAAATTGGTATTGCATTCACATCTACTATTACAAAAAGAGGTGGTGAAACAAAGGGATGTGAAAAATATAACCTATACAATTATGCTTTATATAGTAAGTTATGGTTTGAGGAAAGATAGGAAAATATATAAATATTCTTAAATTTTATTAGCCAATTAAAAATCATTTTATATAACCCATTTTATATAATTAATTGGAGAACTTTAACAACATGTATATAAATATAACTTGTTTGATATGACACTTGTTCATATAAGATTACTTTTAATTAATCAATTTAATAAAAAATTCAAAATAAATTTCAACCTTTCATTATGAGACTATGAATAGTTTAGAATATTAGGTGCATAGGACATTTGCTTTTTCTTGTGAGTGTTGAAGCTAGTTTATTGATTCTTAACAGGTTTTTCCTTCTCTTATTTTTTGTAGAACCTATCTTGCTGTGTACTAAGTATCAAATGATTAAGGATCATGTTTATGTTAAAAAAAAATAATACATAGTTTTTTTTTTTTTAAATTAAATTAAATATTTATCTAATAATTATATATTAAGATAAATATTTATTAAGATAAATATTTATTTGGTTTTCTGTGACACATATTCATATGGGATTGTTTTAGTTAATTAATTTAATAAAAATAAATAAAAATAATTTTTTTAGTTAATTAGTTTAATAAAAAAAATCAAAATATATTCCTACGTGGCTAGAAATCTATTCAATCAAACCCTCTTTTACACACTTAACGCAACAAATAATTTAACCTGATGTTTTCATAAATTTAAAAGATGAAGGAAATTCCGGCTTTATACTGCGAAAAAAGCTCAGATTGAATCAAATTGTTCGCGATCTGCAGGTTTTATCGATCTTTCAGAGATCCAGGCATAATCAAATTTTTTCTGCGTCAGTTAGTTGATTAGTCTCGGCGGAACAAGGTAGACCAAGAAATGTCACTAGTTTTGGTTATTCACATACATTTATTCTCAAACAAAACAATAGGGAATCATTCTTATTTATGTCTACAGTGGTTGTAACTATGGACATTCATTTGAATGACTCTTAATATATGTAACAATAATACGGATTAATACTATAGCTTATCAATACAATATTCCAAAAATCTAAATCTAGTAGTCAAAATATTTCATATATATTATATATTTTATTTTCTGTTAATGGTTCTTTTTTTATATAATTAAATTGAAAAAAAAAAGTCATAACTATTTGTGACTAATAATAAAAACATTTTATGCATATGTAAATTGTGGAAGCACTATTAGGAAATAGACATGCCTATCAACTGGACAAGAGATATGTCATATCAGAACAACATGAAAAGTAAATCAATATAAAGATACATTATTAACATAATAAAATTGATTTGAATAATGATTTTCATTCTAGAATAAAGAGTTCCATTCCACTTACTTTTAATACCAACAAATAAATTGTTGTAACAATATTATAGATTTCATCACTATATGGACATAAGGCTCCATAAAAGCACTTAATCCATCAACAACCAACTACTAATCAACCCTTTGCATTATACCTATCTTGGAGGATGATCTCATTCAACAATTGAGATTGTTATCACATAGCTATTGGTATTGATATCTTCTTCTTCATATCAAAAATCTCTATCACTTTGTCTTATCAAAACTAGGTATTGCATCCCATAGATTCATTCCTTGTCTCTGTACCTTTGTTGTAATTGTTTTCTCCTCTAGATATCCTTCTGGTCCCAAAAATAGGTGTTTCAACCTTTATTACGTGTTTGTTAACTTTGCCCCTTCATTTCAGCCATCAAAATGAAGGGGCCAACAAGCCTTAATCACACTTGCAAAAGCTAGCTCATGGACCTTCTACACTAGTATAAATTTCTCAAATTCTTGAAAGTCCTTTTATCATTTAGCTAGGAGTATGTTTTGTCATCCCATAATGTTTTAGCTTGTTCTAGGTTTCATTCAAGTCTCATCATGTAATGTACCCCAAATTCACACTATTTTCTTTTTCGGTTCATTATCATCAAGTTTCTATTGGATTAGTATCATTATTGTGTGCATTAACTCACTTCTTCCTTTTATTTGTATATATCCATCCATTCAATGTTTTTTTACTTTGATTTCATAATGTTACTCATGCTCACATTTTCCACTTTATGCGAGAAGGATTTTATTCCAAGAGACCCTCTTAATTTTGCCAAGAACAATACTCATACTTATGTAAAAGGTTAAGACTTAAATGTAATAAGGTGGGTTTTCCACCTTACCGCCACACAATGCAATCCCTATGTTATTGTTTAGTGCTATTATGTGTTGTTGGGGCTCCTTACCTAGTTTATAGTCATGATCATTTGATAAAAGGGCTTATGAGAGTATTTTGAACCCACAAACTTACATTTAAAAGTGGATATACCTTGCCATTACATTGATGCTTCAACCTTATGGTTGGAAACTAATTTTCCTTACCCATGTGGCAATGTGTTATGCGAACTTTGGCTAAGTGGCTTCTCCTATAGTGTTTGACCCTGATCCACGCATGTGAAACATCAACAAGGGATGGGATAAATCACTTGGATTGATCCAATGGTGGGGAAACTCATAGTGCCATTCTAGTAGACTAACCTACCTCTAGGTTGATTCATTTTCTCTGCTCATTTGGTCATGACTGTCTCTGTGACCAAGGACGAAGGTTTCTACCTCATGTTCTTTGGCTCGTCTGAAAAAATGATCTTCCGAAAATTTTACCCTATTCTCCTCTTCGTAGGCAATTTTATCAGACAATTTGGTGGCTTCCAGAGTGTTGTTTTCCCTTGGTGGTCTATTAATTCTTCATGACGTAATTACTCCTAAGTAATTGTAGCTCATTTGTTTTCTCTTCTCTATTTTAGTTATGTGAAATAGTTTTTTCTAACTACTAGTGTACTTAATATCTTTTTCAAGTTCCATTAGAAACCCCTTAGTAACTTTGACATTTTAATAACTAAAATCTTACATATATATGTGTTCTTATTTTCGTTGGTTTCTCTAGCCCTTTAAGTTATTAACCAAACTATGATGTAATGGCATGTTATTCAAGAAAATCTAAATTTCAACTCAATGGTTAAGGATTTCCTATTATAAAGAGGGAATTCTATTACATCTCCATTTGAGTCCTAAGTTGAGATTTTCCATGTATTGTTCCATGCATGAACCCTAACCGTTTTGGGGTTTTTCCTTGTTTCTAAAGGTTTGCCCTCAAACTACCAAGGATTCCTCCCAAGGAAGGGGAAAATGGTATCCCATCGATTTAAAAGGTGGTTGTGGAACTACCATCTAGATACATTATAACTTGAACTTCTATTTGTGTTTTAAGTTCCTTCGATGACTAGTTATACTTATTTATCAAAGGAGTTTTTGTACTATGATTTTAATATATTATTTTTCGGTTGCAGAAACCCACATTTGTCACGGAGTACTTGATATTTTGCATTGGCTTTCGTGTCAATTTTTTTTTACAGGAAGCATACATATATTATTCAACCATGACACACGGCATGGAACAAAAGCTTGCTGCTTGCCATCAAGTATAATTTCATTGCAGTTAGATATATTATGTTTTCTATTCGAATACTCAATAACTTTAATTCTTAGGTTTCCTCCTCCTTTATTATTATTATATTGATTGTAATAGTTTTATGAATAGGCCATGGTAGTTATAGTATTATTATATTGATTGTAATAGTTTTATGAATAGGCCATGGTAGTTATAGTAGATAAGTGAACTAACCTACGTAATTTTATAACCTTATTATTTTTGTTTTCTTTCTGTTGCGGTTTTATTGTAAACCTTGAAATAACTTACTATTTCTAGGATTCTTTTCTTGTTTTCTATAGGTTTGAACTTCAACCCTATCATAGGTTGATCCAATATTAACTTTTTTGTTCGTGTTCTACAAAATTTGTTTCAAGTAATAGGTTTTCACTACTCTTTTTTCCTTCTCATTGTAGGGGTTCCTTCCATTCTAATGGGCTTGCTATGGCCACAGATACTTTGTCTTGCTTTGTGGACCATAATTTGGTGCACTTTATTGTTTTTAAGCTATTGTACTATGCTACAATTCTGGACACTTCATGTTGGTTAATTTATTGCATTTTAGCTGATTTTTTCTTTTATTAATACTCATTTTCATTTTTGTAAATGATGTCAACCAATATTTTATCAAAAAAATCATATAAACTATTAAATTCAAGGATTTTCGCTTAATTTGAGTTTTTTATATATAAATTATGCATTGGATTTTCAACAAAATTTTAGATCTCATTGTTTCTATTATGCTTCATCTTAAAACTTATGCTCCATGGCTTATCTTTCCATAAACCGTTAGCCTCAAATCCATTTGTCATTGTGAATGCTTCTTTAATATTATAGATTAGTTAATACTTTCTAGTTGTTTAGCTTCTCTAATTCCAAGTTATTTTCTACCTCCCATCTTGTCAGAATCACAATAGAAATCTACTAGAAGACATCCATGCATACCAATGTGATAGTTATGTATTATAAAATGTTAATGAATGGGTAAGACCTATAAACAATTGTATATAACATAATGTTATCTTGTGTTATAGTTGTGTATTATAAAATTTAATGAATGGGTATGACCTATAAACAATTGGATATAACATAATGTTATCTTATAGGTTAGGTATAATACCTCTCGAAAGACTTATTTTATGAATTTGATATATTTTATGACTTTTATTTATTTCGAGAAAATGGAAAAGACATGTTTTGAATTATTGTTTTTTTTTTTCTAACATAAATAAAAATGATAAGTAATGATATTTTATGTTATAATAAGTAATTCTATGTTAGAGGCTAACATGAGATATTATCCTTTAATTGTCAAGGAAAACGATTGAAGTAGTTATGCCTAAATAGGTAGGAAAAAGGGAAGAAATGTACCATTTTCTTTCTTTTGGTTAAACTTGTATTTTTTTGAGGAAAGAAAAGAAAAGAAAATAGATTAGTATAGATTGTAGAACACCTTAATAATATAGGGTGGGAGAGAAATACCCTATGATGGAATCTGAATGAGAAAATGTGGGATATAAATACAATCTCGATAACCCTTACAAGCGGGAGAGAAATATCGGTAAACACAGGATGGAGTTTGCAGGACACTACATAGGGTGTGGAGAATACAAATCCAAGGATCTTCTTTGTTTTACATAAAAGTTAGAGGGAGAGCTCAAGGAACTGCTTTTACAAGATAATTCAAGGCAAGGAGGAATGTGGAAACCTATGGCCTATTTTTGGAGGAATTTAAGATAAGTTCTTCTACTTGAGTTAAGTAGAGTTTTGAGAATAAATAAACTTTCAACACAACAAAACAGAAAAATATGTTATTTCTACGAACGTTGTGATTGTAGACTAGAGACAATAACAAGAAATTAGAAAAACTTGTATTAATAGGTGAAAGTAGAAGAAAAGAGGAACAAGTGTACATTAAAGTAAAAGGAAAAAAAGTTACTATGTTAAATAAAATTGGATGAGAGGAAAAAAAATAACTTTAGAAGATGTAGTTCTATAAGGCAGACAAAAGTAGTAGCAAGAACTAAAATTTCTTTACATGGTGAAAGACTATTTTAAAGAAAAAAAAATGTGTTCTATTATTGAATACATTATTAAATTATATTGTAAAATGAGTTTGGAGCGTTGAACTCGGGTTAAACCCTTATGTCCTTTAGAGGAACATGTTACCATTAGATTTTGATAAATTTGGTCCTTATTTATGTAGGATAAGTCACAGAGAACAAACAATGGTTTCCCATTACAAGTAACTACTGAATTCCTAGACTAAAAAATTATATATAATAATAATAATAATAAAGAAGAAGAAGAAAGCCTAATGCTTAAGCCTTACAACTCCACAAGTAAAAACACATGTTGAAATTGTCTATGTAATGTAAATAGAAGTAAAAGAAAATGAAAACCCAACATTTACAAATGACCTAGAATTTTTGTATAACTTGGTGAAAGAATAACATGAAAATTATGCCTTTATATTACCTAGAAGTTTCGAGTAGCTTTTATGTATGGTAATAGATGAAAATTAAACTAATAATTATGAAATAGAAACGAGTGTGATAGTTCACTAAAAACAAATAAGAACTTCGAGGGCTAAAATTTGCCACGCATCATGATTAATTTACAAGAAAATATTTGTAAAAAGTCTATGGAAGTAAATATGTATACACATGTATATATAAAAAACATCATTTGTCCTTTTATAATAAAGCATAAGAATGTAATTAAAAATTAAGAATATATCTCCAAATTATTTCTGGAATGAACTATGTGAGTGGCCATGGAAGGCTTTAGAGAACCCATGCTAAATGTTTACAAAAATTGATAAGAAAAAAAGGAAGGGTCATAGCCATTTTACAGCTACTGTCAAAAAATTATAACACTAATGTCATAGAGAAACGACCCTTCAAAAAACTAAAGATATTGTAGAATTTTTAAAAGATTCCATTTAAAACTAGTGCAAAGGCCATGACTTCATCAAGTGAATATGGTATCAAAAGAAAGATACATAAAAACCTGGAAGCCCACATTGGCATTCGAAAGGGAAAACATTTGTCAAGCTTCAGGAATTCTTTCAACTGTTATTGAACTCAAATTGCAGGCATAGCAGTAGAATTTTTGTGAGAATAATTAGCAATGAAAAGATCCTTGTATTGTATCACATTCACAAAAAAATGCTAAAAATGACCAATGATGGAAATTTTACCTGTGAATAGTTGACTCACAATACCTTGCCTTGAACCCACCTTGCAAGAAAATAGGAATGGTTCAAACAATGAAAATAATAAGTAAATGGGTAATTTCCAGTGAGAATAGAGCTTTGAGCTTACCCTAAAGGTTACGGTAGGAACCTCCTTTTTATTTTCGTCAATAATGGACATGAAATCTTAACAAAGGAAACGTAAGAACAATAATACCCTCCCTTGGAAGAGAATCCGATAACCTTGCCAAGTACGCAACAATAACAATGAGGTTAAAGGGTTTGCTTCATGAGAAAGAATATATATAGTTCTATATCAACCATTAAAAAAATTAAGAACTCCAAGAAAATAAGACCTATCATCAAATAAATGTTGAAAATGTATAGTCGACATTCTACAACAAATCTAAAGGAATGCATTGGTGAAATGGTTGGAATACAACTGTCAAGAAACAATAAAATTACAGTAGGGTTTGAAGCTTTCTAGTAGAGGTCCAAGCTGCCTTTGACGCGGATGCAAATGAGACCGTGACTACAGGGTTAGGTAGGGTAGTTACCTTAACCCCCATTCCGAGAAATCCATATCGTCCATAGCATAGATTCAATCTGGATCATTGTTAAATGCCAATGTGTTCATACGTCCATAGCATAGATTCAATCTGGATCATTGTTAAATGCCAATGTGTTCATACTGCACATAGGATGTAGGGTCCTTCACCGTATATCAAGTCCAAAGACTATTATAGTGTGTTAACAATGGTATAACCCCACGTGAATAAGTTTATCTATGCTCGGTGTAACATATATATATATATATATATCATTGCAATAAGTAATGTGGACATATAGATGATGTGGTTTGTGGCATGCGTCTCAGAGGACGATGTATGTAAGTATATCAGCTATAGTGGTTGGTGTTATAGTGTGTTAACAATGGTATAACCCCACATGAATAAGTTTATCTGTGCTCGGTGTACAAAATATATATATATATATATATATATACACTATGTCATGTCATTGCAATAAGTAATGTGGACATATAAATGATGTGGTTTGTGGCATGCGTCTCAGAGGACGGTGTATGTAAATATATCAGCTACAGTGGTTGGTGTCTAGTGTGGAAACTATGATAATAATGGACACCAATGTTATGACTGTTATGTCTGTAATTTTTAAGTAAAATCACGGTAGTGGTGTATAATGTGGAAACTATGAGAATAATGGACATGAATGTTATGAGGGTCATGAATGTTATGAGGGTCATGACTGTAATTTTTAAGAGCATGGTAGAGACAGCTTATCCAAGGGAATATAAATAAGAATATTCTAGTTATATATGATTATGTAAAAAAGAGAAGCTTAAATTATAAATGGGGAATTTCTTGGAAGCATATTGATGCACGAGAATTTAGTTCAACATTATTATTGTATTCTAGTAGACATAGGGGGGTCTTGTGTTTTAAGGAAGTCGGTTTCCTAAGTATTGAATTAATCTAATTATTTAATTTTTTAAGTGATTTTAATGAGAATAGGAATTAATTGAATATTGTGAGGCATAATTGTAAATGTTCTCGAATGTAGGAGAACATAAGAAATTCAGGATAGTTGAGTGATGAGAGGATTGAGAATTGATTGTAAATCTCAGATTAGGAATTAGTTCATGATTTTGTGGATTTGAGAGAATCCTTAGGGATGAGAAAGAGATTTTAGGAGAAGCTTATGGATCTAAACCAGGAATTGGTTTTAGAATTACCTTTTGTATAAATGTACGCCTAAAAGGCATGATCAGAGGTTAGAGAGGTTAGAAATAGAAAGTTAGATAATTAGCTAGTTGATGTAATTGTAAGCCTATGAGCAGATGATGATCAGAGGCTATTAATTAGAATATCAGGCCAGGGAGTGACAAAGAGTCTCATTATGTAATTGTTTGTTGATATTATATATATGCACAGTGATTCAATTGTTGTTAAGCATCAATGGCGAATGATGAGTGAGTTAGTATATTCTGTGTAACAGAGTTGCAGGCGGAGTTCGACGATTACACAGAGAGGAACATGACGAGGAGGATCATAATGGATCGTTGAATCCATTAGAAAGATCAAAGCCAAAGCTCAGGAGGAAGTGTGTAGTGAAACAACCAAGGGATCAAAACTTTGAAGAAACCCGAAACCATAGAAATGCTAAAGAAATAGCGTAAAATCATAAGCAAAGAGAAGAGCGGAGAAGTGAAGAGGTGATGTACAGCAACCGTTGGATCTAACAGATCAATGGACCAGATCCAATCGCAGAGGAGATGGAGGAATATCACATCGGCGGAAACCCTTCAAGTGTTGTCAGATGGCCGAAGGGAATAAGCGATTGCGATCATGCGATTAATCGTCAACCGTCGGATCGCAAGCCTGATCGACGGTTGAGATATAATCACATATCGCAAAGGTTAGGAGCTGAAGGACGGTGCGATAACCGATAGCCGATAGCGATAAGCGTTGATTAGAGATCGGACAGATCGACGATCGAAGGTCGGGTGTTTCGGAGATCGGAGATCGGAGCAACAATGCGGAAAGACTTGGTATTAATGGACCCGACGATAAATATGAATGCGGGTGTATAGATTTTGAGATCTGCTTATGTGTTTCGAAGCGGGATTTCATGTATTTCCTTTGTATTCTATTAAAGTGTTGTGCCTGAGTCTTTTAAGGAGCCTTAAGCATTATTTAATTGCTTCTAATAATCTCATATCAGAGTCAGAGGGGTGATAAGATCATATATGTGGTATGACCATGGCAAACTGCGATGAGCGATTGCGATAAAGGAAATTCTTGGGAAATGTGCAAAGGCTGAGGAGAGGCAGAAAAAGGTATGTTATGCATATTGTTGGAAACAATACTGAGAGGGTGGGGGGTGAATCAGTATTAGCAAATCAGACACTTTTTCATTTTCATATTCAGATTCATATACGCTACTTCAGTTAAGGATATCCGTGTATATACGCAATTGTGTTGAATGCAACAAGCGTACATCCAGTAAACTTATGATTTAGTTAGTTCATCTTCCATGAGTGCATCAGAACATTATTAACCATATGAACAGTAAACAGGTGCAGTAAAACAGAACAGATCATCACACATAAGAAGCACACATGAACACCATGATATAAGGTGGAAACCCAATGTGGGTGAAAACCATCTGCTGCAATTCGTCTCTATCTTCTTTTAATATGAAACTTCTTTTTACTATATTTATGTATTGGTGCAGTCTTATACCAGTATGCAGGCTTCTACTTGCAGAAGGCTACAACCTTCTCTCATTCTCCAGACTCTCCTGGAAGGGAGATGCAACCCCCTTAGCTCTTGTACTAGCCGAAGTACTAGTACGTAGGTGCTGGCCTATAAAAGGCTACAACCTTCTCTTTCTTCCAGGGACCACGTTTCATAAATTTTCAGACTGGATCCATGAATACAAAACAATCGTCACTGTAATACAACCATCAACTATACCTGCATCATCAATCTCTGAATCACCCAATACTGAATCATTGAAACCTTGTCATCACACCACAGTTACCAAAACATAGACCAGAGCCCAGAACTCTGCAACAACCACTAGAATCAACAGCAATCTAAAACATCAAATCTCATACTATATATGCTACTTTGCTGTGTCAAACCGGCGTGTATACGCCCTTTCACCAGAGAGAACCCATGTACAGATCTAAAGATAATTACTTATACCTTCGCTACAATTTCCAACTTTAGACATACCCAAACAATAAGATATAAAGGATAAAACTTGCGACAGTACTCAGATCTACTCATAATCATACCATATAATGATAATACATTTTAGTCTTCAAGATCCCGGTCCATCAACCTTTATCAACCGCATAGGAGCCTCCTTGATTCAGATCGAGCCAAGCATCACAAACCTAGTATCTTAGATCTCACCGCTCATCAAATATTCAACGCGCACTTGCACACCCTTGGCCTAATGATCTTCTCCTTATATAGGTTTAGTCTTCTCTCAATACCATGGTCCAAAACCATATAGAACCAATACCTTGGACCCAATACCTGGGGTCAACACTTCGGACCAAATACCATGGACCAATACCAAAAGACCATGGACCAAAACTTAGTTTTCCAATATGTACGCCCTTTTCCTTATGTGAACCTGCGTGTGTATGTATATGCGCCTTTTGTTCTAATAACCCGCGTGTATACGCACTTTAATCAAGGTGAACATGCGTATACCTCTCTCTTTACCTGCTACATCTATCATCTGAGTGAGTTGCCATCAAGGACAACACCTGTATCATACCTCTGAGTGAGTTGCCATCAAGGACAACACTTGTATCATAATGCCAACAATCTCCCCCTTTGGACTTGATGGCAACAACCACACCAAGTCACTCTCCCCCTTTGACATCAAGGGCAAAGGGCGGACCAAGATATTCTCTTCTTTGGTATACCTTCTGCTATCCATACTCCCCCTGAGTACTTGCTGAAATCTCTGATTGAGCTCCCCCTTTGTACATGCCAAGATGTACAAATCCGTCCATGCTCCCCTGAGCACATGCAAGGTCTACAAAAGCATAACATGACTCTTTATACATACATCAATCTCCCAACCAAGTGGGAATACACCAATTGTTTATACAAGACTCAACAACAAGAACCATTACATCATCCATCCCATGCATAGTGGGGTAACAGAATACAGCATATGACTCACAAAGACCAAGGACCTAAATATGACCATGATAGTCATCAGCAACTATCATACACCATAAGCATCAGCATCCTGTAACCTGTAATACCATTCTTTTGATCAACCAGCAAGATGTATCATTTAGTCACATAAGCATCATCACCAAAGACTTCGAACCATAATGCCAACAATGCATTATTTGAAGTATATGCTCCCCCTGAGCCTGTGCCAACCATCATATACCATGACCAAACCATTTCTTGAGTCTGTTTTGCTACCTTTTTCTTCTGAGCTTCATATACGCGACTCTGCAGCCTCTAGCTTGTGTATATACACAACTTATCTTCATTATATCAGTGTATGCAAGATGGAATACTGAAGGTCTACACTTCAGTTTCCCCTGTGTCTGTTATGTCAGATAACTGAGTTATGTCACGCCTTTCTGTCTCTAATTCTTTCTTCTTTAATTCCTGGAATTGTGATGATGTATAATCCTCTTGCTTTGAAGTTTGAATTGTGCTCCTGCATTCCCTTGCTTTATGTCCAAACTTGTTACATGCATAACATCTTACATGTTTCATGTTCCTTCTATTGCAATCAATTGCTTTGTGGCCAAACATATTGCAAGCAAAACAATATCCTTTGAAGTACCTAGAATGTGATGATCTTGTGTGACGGTCTTGAACCATTCTACTTCTGCATCTAGTTGCAACATGTCCAAGATTATGACATACATAACATTCAACATTATTCAATGGAGGAAATAATCGTCTATCACTTCCATAGTTAGGAGTAAAAGATTTTCTTTGAGGAATTTCTTTCCTTGGCTGTTGATGAGGTTGTCCTCTCATCTCCTTGTTGAGCATTTTAGAATTCTCATTAGAGTTCCTTGCCTCACCTTGTGAGCTAGATTCACCTTTAACAAATTCATAAAAGCCAAGACCAGTTTTGATAGTAGGGGATGTTTGACTACCAAGAATGTCATCCAAAATCTTAGTACTATCTTGAAATCATAACAGTTTATCATTTTCTTCTAATTTACTTTTTAAGATATTTACCTCAACCTGATGTTGTTTTTCCTTTTCCAGATACTGCTTCCTTATGTTTTCTTCAGCTTTTCTTCCTTTTTCCACTTGTTGCCTTAATTCAATCACTTCATGTTCTTGTTCTTCAAGAGCTTCGTAATTCTACTTCTTTGATTCTTTAAGGTCTTCTTTTAGAGAGAGGATCTTCGATTCAAGTCTCTGAATTGTTATGATCTGATCTTTTACTATATCCTGCAATTGCTCCCTTACTCTGGTTACTGACTCCAACTGTTCTTTTAATCTCGTAACTTCTTTTGGTTCCACATTCTTATCTTCATATGCCATGAGAAGTCTAATGTCTTCATTACTATTGGATGAGTCATTACTTTTATCATGGATATAGTAACTTCTATCAGACCTCTTTCCTTTGTTGTGAGGACATCTAGCAGCGTAGTGACCAACTCTACCACATGAAAAGCATTTGAAAGGTAGCTTACCTTTGAACCTTCCAAATCCCCGTTCAAGATTCTTGACAAAATTTACCTCATCTTCTCCTTCTGAAATGTATCTTGATTCATTTGCTAACACTTCGAATGCGGCTTCTCTCATTTTTGATGGTCCTCCTTTTCTCATCTCAACAACAGTTAAGATTCTGTGAAGCTGCGTCATAGTGATTCTCTGCAGATCTTCTTTTTCTTCTATGGTAGACACTTTGGATTAAAATTTAGTAGATAGGGATATTAAAACATTTTCAACTAAGACAACTTCCTTAATTTCTTCACCTAGATTTCTCATACAATTGACAATCTCATCTATATGTAGAAAGTAATTAGCTATGCTTTCATTACTGTGCATTTTGAGATTTTCATACCCTATTCTGAGAGTTTGAAGTTTTGCTCATTTTACCTGTTCATCTCCTTCGTAGCTTAGAATGATTTTGTCCCATATTTCTTTGGCTAATTTGAAATGCATGATCTTGACAAATTTTGATTGTGACAAACTTCCCAATAAGACAATAACAACTTTAGCGTTGAGTTCGTATTGCTTTCTCTCTACTGTATCTGTAGGAATTGCTGCTGGATATTTGTATCCTCCTTCCACGATTCCCCAAACATATGTTCCAAGAAACTATAGATATGTTGTGGTTCTTATCTTCCAGTGGACAAAGTTGCTCTCATCAAAGATTGGTGGCCTAATGAATGCCTCTCTTTCTTGATTACCCATTCCGATGGATCTTTCCTTCAAGCGATCAAGCTTCTTCTAAAGGACCTGCTCTGATACCAATTGTTGGAAATAATACTGAGAGGGGGGGGGGGGTGAATTAGTATTAGCAAATCAGACACTTTTTCATTTTCATATTCAAATTCATATACGCTACTTCAGTTAAGGATATCCGTGTATATACACAACTGTGTTAAATGCAACTAGCGTACATCCAGTAAACTTATGATTCAGTTAGGTCATCTTCCATAAGTCCATCAGAACATTATTAACCATATGAACAGTAAACAGGTGCAGTAAAAGAGAACAGATCATCACACATAAGAAGCACACATGAACACCATGATATAAGGTGGAAACCCAATGTGGGTGAAAACCACCTGCTGCACTTCATCTCTATCTTCTTTTAATAAGAAACTTCCTTTTACAATATTTATGTACTAGTGCAGTCCTATACCAATATGCAGGCTTCTACCTGCAGAAGGCTACAACCTTCTCTCGTTCTCCAGACTCTCTTAGAAGGGAGCTACAACCCCCTTAGCTCTTGTACTAGCTAAAGTACTAGTATGTAGGTGCTGGCCTACCGAAGGCTACAACCTTCTCTTTCTTCCAGGGACCACGTTTCATAAATTTTCAGACTGGATCCATGAATACAAAATAATCGTCACTGTAATACAACCATCAACTATACCTGCATCATCAATCTTTGAATCACTGAATACTGAATCACTGAAACCCTGTCATCAAACCATAGTTACCAAAAGACAGACCAAAGGCCAAAACTCTGCAACAACCACTAGAATCAACAGCAACCTGAAACATCAAATCTCATACTGTATACGCTACTTGACTGTGTCAAACCGGCGTGTATACGCCCTTTCACCAGAGAGAACCCGCGTACAGATCTAAAGATAATTACTTATACCTTCGCTACAATTTCCAACTTTAGACATACCGAGACAATAAGATATAAAGGATAAAACTTGCAACAGTACTCAGATCTACTCATAATCATACCATATAATGATAATACATTTTAGTCTTCAAGATCCCGGTCCATCAACCTTTATCAACCGCATAGGAGCCTCCTTGATTCAGATCGAGCCAAGCATCACAAACCGAGTATCTTAGATCTCACCACTCATCAAATATTCAACACGCACTTGCACACCCTTGGCCTAATGATCTTCTCCTTATATAGGTTTAGGCTTCTCTCAATACCATGGTCCAAAACCATATAGAACCCATACCTTGTGTTAGAGTCGGTCCTTACAGCCCTCCGTCAGAGATCTTTTCGCTTTTGCATATCATTTTTAGGTGTCTCGCTCGTTCCACTTCATTGCATTTCGCTAGGGGCATGCCATTTACTGATGAGGGGGTCTGGTTGTCTTGTGTTTCCTCATGCTTGTCCCTGTAGGGTTATTCAAAAATTTCTCAAAAATCACCGAAGTACATGATCATTGCATTCATCGTCATAAATGATTAGTTTCGTTAAAAAAAAGTCTTTAGTCCTAGAGTCTAGGGTTTTCAGTCCTTTGCATACATGTAATAAAAGCCCGCAGGCCATGAGGTTGGTTTCAAAAGATTCTCATTTAATATATTTTCTCAGAAAGCATTTGAAAAAAAAATTAGTCCAAAACTCTGTTTTGGGACTAAAAATTGTTATTGTAAATAATTGTATTTGTTTCATCTCAAAAAGTTTCAGAGCAAGCCTCTGATCTTTTCCAAAGCCAAATGCCGGATCCCTGTGAAAGTCAACAAAGTATTATCAGTCCAAGACTCAGAAAAAGCAAGGAAAAGCCAAAGAACAACATTATATTAAGTGATCGAATGACAAAGTGCCAAACATTATAAAAGTGGATTAGTAAACAAATTTAAATCAAATCTGATTTGATGAGATATTTTCTTCACATATAAAAGGGGCAAACAATTTAATTTGTTTAAAAATCTCAAGGCAGAAATCATGTTTGTGCTCTTGAAGGCCGAAGCCATGTTTTCATAGCCGTGTAAAGTGTTTGGAGGTGTGTGCTACCCATACAGGGTGTGCGCTACACATATAGTGCGCGCTACGCACTTGGCCTCACCAGCAAGTGCTAAAAACCACGGGCGCTATGCACTTGTTGTGCGCTACGCGTTGGGTTCGTCCGCTACGTACACAGTTACAGCACCAACAATTTTTGCTAGTGCATCCACATCTTGCCAAATCGATTACAAAGCTTGCAAGTAGGTTTTCGATGGCTGCTCAATAAATTTTGAAATGTTTGTAGTGTGTTTAAGGTGGGAAAACTTAATGTGTGGGGTGTAGAGAGGTGAAACTGTTGGCATTATGAGATAAGTGTTGTCCTTGATGGCAAACCTCACTGATGACAAATCATAGTACAGAAGGTCAGCAGCAAGGAATTGATGATCAGACTATAAGAAGAAGAGAAAGTTCATACACGCAGGTTCATTAAGCCCAAGTCGCGTGTACACGCTGGTTGGCTTCAGCAAAAGCGCGTGTATGTGGAAAAGTACCTTTGGTCCATGGCGGTTATTCCTTGGAAGTGGTGCCTATGGTTTTGGACCTTGGCGTCTCGGCGGACGTGCTGATCCCTAGTTTTGAAGTTGATGGTATTGGATTTCTATGGTTTTGGCTCTTGGTATTGAACAAGGCCTAAGGCTATATAAGGAGAAGGAAATCATTAGGCAAGTGTATCTGAAATGTCTTGAATATCTGATGAAGCATTAGATCCAGTATGCAGGGTTATGGGTTGATGATGCATTGCTTGATCTGAGCTAAGGAGAGATCTCACCGGTTGATGGAGAACTAGATCTAAGGAGAGATCGGGATCAAATGGTTTGAAATGAACTATCTTTATGATGCTTATTCTAGATCTATATACTGACGCATGTATTATTCTATAAATGTTATGAGTATGACTGATGTCTGGTACAGCTGCAAGTTATGAGAAATTATTTTTAGATCTGTACGCGGGTTGTCTTTGGCAAAAGCGCGTATACACGCGGCTTTGATTCATCAAAGTAGCGTATACATTGTAAAGCTTGATATTTGAAGTTGCAGATGGATCTGATGGTTATTACAGAGTTCTGTGTCTGCTCTGTGTTCTGGTGACTGTTGTTAACAGGGTTTCAGTGATTCAGAGTTTGATGATTGTTTTGAGCTTCAATGATAGTTATGGGTCCAGTATGAAAATTGGATGAAAAGTGGCCTTACAGATTATGTGTTGTGCTTCAGTGTATCCAGTCTGAAAATTGATGAAACGTGGTACCTGGAGGTGAGAAGATTGTAGGCAAGCACCTACGTACTAGTATCTAAGCTAGTACAAAAGCTAAAGGAGATCTTTGGAGCATTGTAGCAGGTAGCAGCCTGCGTACTAGTAAATGGATCGGCTAGTACAAGAGCAAAGGGGGTTGTAGCTCCCGTACTGGTATAAGACTGCACCAGTACAAATATTGTAAAAGGATTTTCTTATTAAGAAGAAGATTGAGATGACTTGCAGCAGGTGGTTTTCACCCACATTGGGTTTCCACCTTATATCTTTGTGTTCATGTGTGTGGCTCTTGTGTGATGTTCTGTTCTGTTATTCTGCACCTGTTTACTGTTAATATGCTTAATAATGATCTGATGCATTTACTGAAGATTAAGCTAACTGAATTATAAGATCTCTGGATATACGCGAGTTTCATTAGACACAGTAGCGTGTACACGCGGGTTCACTTAATTGAAGTAGCATATATGTTTCTGAGTATGAAATTGAAAAGTTTGATTGATCTGATAATACTGATTCACCCCCCCCCCTCTCAGTATTATTTCCAACAATTGGTATCAGAGCAGGTCCTTTGGTAGAAGCTTGATCGCTTGAAGGAGATCCGTGGAACAATGGGAAAGAAGCTTAAGAAGAAAGCTCATAAGAAGAAGAAGACATCTCAGAAGGACTATGACAGTGGGAGAGTCGATTGGGGATTAGGTATAAGAAGCTCTTCAGATTCAGAATCATTATCAGGTATGAATGTGTTATCCTCTGATGTTCCTGCTATATTTCCTTGTGAAAGTGATGGAAGTGATAGTGAAACTACTGAACATGCTTTTATGGGTGAGCAAGAAAAGTGTCAAATAGAGGCAGTGTTTAGAAGGCTTGCAGACAAAGTTAAAGATCAACAAGATCTATTGAACAAAAGGGAATGTGCTTTCAAAGAAGAAGTTACCAAACTAAAGGCCCAAATAGAAGAAGGAAACAAGGTAAGAAAGCTACTCAAGGACAAGGAAGACCAATGTCAAAAATTGCAGCATGAAGTGACATCATTAAGAAAAGAAGTCAACGAAAGAAGCACAACCATCAAGAAACTCAAAGATAGATCCAGCTACTATGAAAATCTTGAAGCTACAATCCCCTCACTAAAAGGAGATCTTGAAGAATCAAAGAAGCAGAATACAGATCTACTCCAAGCTATTGCAAAACAAGAAAACGAAGTCACCAGCTTAAAATCTCAACTAGAATGTGCCTTCTGAGTTCGTCAAATGCAGCAGGATCTGAATGAAGAGCAAGAAAAGGAGATTCTCAAACTAAGGCATCAGTTGGAAGAAGGAAGGAAAGATGGAGAAGACATGAAGAAGCAATGTCTAGAAAAGGAGGAACAACTTCAAGTTGAGGTAAATATCTTGAAAGGTAAATTAGAAGAAAAGGATAAACTTTTGAGATTTCAAGATAGTACTAAAGCCTTGGATGATATTCTTAGTAGTCAAAGGTCTCCTGCAATCAAGACTGGTCTTGGTTTTCATGAATCTGTTGAAGGTGAATCTAGCTCACAAGGTGAGGCAAGGAACTCTAAAGAGAAAACTAAAATGATCAAAAGGGAGATGAAAGGTCAACCCCATCAACAATCAAGGAAAGAGACTCCTCAAAGAAAATTGTTTACTCCTCCTATGAATAATGTTGAATGTTATGTATGTCATAATCTTGGACATGTTGCAGCTAGATGTGGAAGAAGAAGGGTTCAAGACCATCATGTAGAAAGATCATCACATTCAAGGTACTTTAATGGATATTGCTTTGCTTGCAATATGTTTGGTCACAAAGCTGCTGATTGCTACAGGAGGAATATGAAATATGTAAGATGTTATGCATGTAACACGCTTGGACATATAGCAAAGGAATGCAGGAACAAAGGATGGACATCACACCAAAAGGAGAAAACCTCATCACACTTGAAGATATGGAGGAAGAAGGAAGTACAGTCAGCACAATGTACTGAGACACAACACAACACAGACATATCAGACTCAGGGGGAGCTGAAAGTGTAAAACTTCAGTGTCCTGAATCTCATACGCAAGTTTCTTAAAGGGAAGTCGCGTATATACGCGAGTTAGACACTGAAAAGTCGCGTATATATCAGTCTGAGGAAAAGCAGTGGGGACAGGCTCAGAAAAGGGATCTGACATGATTCAGTCCATTATTTGCTCTATTGATTAATTGTTACAGTCTGTTGAGGATGTGTAAAAATGTTTTGATACCTGTAAGATGTCTAGAAGTGTTTTGACCCTAACTTGATGATGATGATGTTTTGATGCTTATTGCTGATATATGCATGATCAGATCTAACAGATGGCACAGGTTGAGGGGGAGCATATGCCTTTAATAATTCATTGTTGGCATATTCCTTGGTGATGATTCTTATATGGCTAAATGATATATCTTGCTATGATGTGGTTGTGAGTTGTCTATGATAAAATCTCATATGATTCTTGGGGTTACATAGTTGATGATCAGATCAGATTTATGGTTGATTCTTTGATGATGCATATATGGTGCTTACATGGTGATCTTCATAAGGACAAGGAGAAGTACAAAGCTTGAATATACATCTTCCTCACTTGATGATGGGTCACTCATATACTGTTGTTGTCATATGCATAAAAATCATACAGTTATGATGCAGGCACTCTTGTGGATAAGGATTGTTGCTGTTGATGATATCAAGAAGTTTTGTCAAATGAGCTTGAGCTCAAGATACATAATGCTGATACATGGATGACTACTCAAAGTTGCTTTATTGGAGACATGGTGATGAGTTCTTATCTATATGATGATAGGTTGATACTTACATATGTTGATTGATGCAGATGTTCCCAAGTAATGATACTTGGATCATGTAGATCTTGAAGTTGATGTAATGGCTATGGTGGTTTCACATGTAATGTGAATGATTTCATGATGATGTTTAAAAGGAGGAGTTGACATCTATGTTCAGACATACCTTGCTGCAGGACATTTACAGTTTGCTGATATGAAAATGGTTGTACGCGAGTTTCATAAGGCCTATCCGCGTATATACGCTTGTTTATGTGGATGAATACGCGTATATGGAGTTTTGAAGGAAATCAGCAGGGACAGATGTTGGTTGCAGAAAGTCTGATATGGGTCCGACAGAGATCATCTGGCACAGATTCAGGGGGAGCAGATAATCTTCCAATGATGCATTGTTGGCATTATCTTAAAGCTTTTGGTTCTAGTTCACATTTGTTGTTGGTTTCAAGTGGAACAAAAGCGAAATTGGTTGCTGATCTGAATGGTGATTATCAGATGCTGATAGTAACTTTCATAAATCTTGGTCTTTCGTCTCTATGTCATATATCTCTTTTGTGGTATCTCTTTCATGGTGTCGAGGTCATGTAACGGCCTATTTTGGTTTCCCCACTATGCCTGGGATGATTGATGCAATATTATTGGTTGTCATATGTAAACTTTTGATGTATCCCCACTTGGTTGGGTGGATGAGTCATTTTTTTTGTATATCCTCACCTAGTTGAGAGATGGATGTATGTATGAGTCTTTGGTGATAGGAAGGTCTTTTATGATGTATAGAGTCATGTTCTTCTTGAAGAACATCTTTTGCAGATCTTGCCTACAGTCAGGAAGAGCATGAACAGCACACTTCAGCAGTATAGAGATTCATCATGTACTCAGAGGGAGCATGGACAGATTGGTACACCTTGGCATATACAAAGGGGGAGATTATTCATAGATTTCAGCAGGTACTCAGGGGGAGTATGGACAGTGGAATGATTCAGCAAAGGAAGAGAATATCTTGGTCCACCCTTTGCCCTTGATGTCAAAGGGGGAGAGTGATTTGGTGTTGTTGCCATCAAGTCCAAAGGGGGAGATTGTTGGCATTATGATGCATGTGTTGTACTTGATGGCAACCCTCTCATAGAAGAATATCTCACTTATGTATAACTGGATGTATCTTCAGAAGAGATGTCAGATGTGACTGATGGAGGACAGCTCAAAGGAATCAGATGATAGTTCTAAGTGTAACAAGTCAGCTTTGCCATCAAGTCCAAAGGGGGAGATTGTTGGCATTATGAGATAAGTGTTGTCCTTGATGGCAAACCTCACTGATGACAAATCATAGTACAGAAGGTCAGCAGCAAGGAATTGATGATCAGACTATAAGAAGAAGAGAAAGTTCATACACGCAGGTTCATTAAGCCCAAGTCGCGTGTACACGCTGGTTGGCTTCAGCAAAAGCGCGTGTATGTGGAAAAGTACCTTTGGTCCATGGCGGTTATTCCTTGGAAGTTGTGCCTATGGTTTTGGACCTTGGCGTCTCGGCGGACGTGCTGATCCCTAGTTTTGAAGTTGATGGTATTGGATTTCTATGGTTTTGGCTCTTGGTATTGAACAAGGCCTAAGGCTATATAAGGAGAAGGAAATCATTAGGCAAGTGTATCTGAAATGTCTTGAATATCTGATGAAGCATTAGATCCAGTATGCAGGGTTATGGGTTGATGATGCATTGCTTGATCTGAGCTAAGGAGAGATCTCACCGGTTGATGGAGAACTAGATCTAAGGAGAGATCGGGATCAAATGGTTTGAAATGAACTATCTTTATGATGCTTATTCTAGATCTATATACTGACGCATGTATTATTCTATAAATGTTATGAGTATGACTGATGTCTGGTACAGCTGCAAGTTATGAGAAATTATTTTTAGATCTGTACGCGGGTTGTCTTTGGCAAAAGCGCGTATACACGCGGCTTTGATTCATCGAAGTAGCGTATACATTGTAAAGCTTGATATTTGAAGTTGCAGATGGATCTGATGGTTATTACAGAGTTCTGTGTCTGCTCTGTGTTCTGGTGACTGTTGTTAACAGGGTTTCAGTGATTCAGAGTTTGATGATTGTTTTGAGCTTCAATGATAGTTATGGGTCCAGTATGAAAATTGGATGAAAAGTGGCCTTACAGATTATGTGTTGTGCTTCAGTGTATCCAGTCTGAAAATTGATGAAACGTGGTACCTGGAGGTGAGAAGATTGTAGGCAAGCACCTACGTACTAGTATCTAAGCTAGTACAAAAGCTAAAGGAGATCTTTGGAGCATTGTAGCAGGTAGCAGCCTGCGTACTAGTAAATGGATCGGCTAGTACAAGAGCAAAGGGGGTTGTAGCTCCCGTACTGGTATAAGACTGCACCAGTACAAATATTGTAAAAGGATTTTCTTATTAAGAAGAAGATTGAGATGACTTGCAGCAGGTGGTTTTCACCCACATTGGGTTTCCACCTTATATCTTTGTGTTCATGTGTGTGGCTCTTGTGTGATGTTCTGTTCTGTTATTCTGCACCTGTTTACTGTTAATATGCTTAATAATGATCTGATGCATTTACTGAAGATTAAGCTAACTGAATTATAAGATCTCTGGATATACGCGAGTTTCATTAGACACAGTAGCGTGTACACGCGGGTTCACTTAATTGAAGTAGCGTATATGTTTCTGAGTATGAAATTGAAAAGTTTGATTGATCTGATAATACTGATTCACCCCCCCCCCCCTCTCAGTATTATTTCCAACAGAAACCCTATGCTCATACCAGATTCATTCCTTAGGGTTTTAAAGACATGTTGGTGGATTTGTGAATATTTCCTCAACTTGTATGGTTGATATAGGTACCTATCTATTGTCAAAGTGTCACTGCCCTCAAGCTGCAAATTATCATTTTACCAATGCTGTCATTGCCCTTGTATTACCACTGTCACTTCCATTGTTTCATTATGGTCATTATCATGTTGTTTTCCCATTCTCCATGGATGAAATATAGTCCCATACTCATTTGACAAATTTTAGCCAGCATTGCAAAGGCTGCACATTACACTTTTTGCTCATTTGTCAAAATTTCCTTGTGATCAAAACAGTGACTGTTTTATGCCAATCCACTGAAACAGAGTTATTACCATTGTGGCTTGTTTCCTATGATGCTTTGGTACATATGTAACATATTTGGGTTTTGAGTATACATTGAAATTTTGATTTCACCACACCTATATCAACATACATATTGCAGACATCTTGTTTTTAAAGCCATGTCAGACACAGATTCAGTTTATGAGCAGGAGTATGATAGTGATTCCACAACAGAGGGTAATGTGCCACGAAGGCCTTACAGAGGTGGCAAAGGTGGTAAGAATCTCAGGGAAGAGCCTACTTCTTTGGTTCAATTGTAGGCTTTCCCGCTTGCAATGGATTTTTTTCGCTATCAGTCATGCTACCGCTATTGTGAGTTAATTTCACAAATCCAGCATCATCGTGAACTAGCTCGTTTGTTTGTTCTACATTTACATGATGGCCATGTAAACCTCGCCGGAGTTGACTTCATTCTGTCACCAAAGACTATTGCACAGGCCATTGGGATACCAAATATTGGAGAAAAATGGAATAAACGTCAACAGTTAGAGAAATCCTACTATGAGCCATACATCAAACCTGGGTATATGAGGCACCTAAGTAGGGTTTTTCCTTTCCAATACCTGAGTGATGAGTTTGCACCTTTGATGAAACTCATCATTCGCTATTTCAGTTGTGAGGGCAGATTCTCGCGTCTTTATGCATACCATGTCCGTTTGTTGATGCATTTCACAAGGGTACGTATGATGAACATTCCATACTTAATGTATCGCAACATAGAGAGGATGGTGTTTTTTGTACAAAAGAAGACCCCAGCACAGCAGCATAGAAGTATTTATCATTATGCGCCGATCAAGATCGTAGTGGTTCATCAGTTGGCACAACAGAGCATTACTTGGGAGGATTTTATTTATCGTGACTTTTTCACAGTGCCACAGCCACCTCCAGAGATAGTTCATGATGAGGGAGAGCCTTCACATCAATTTTACATTCCTGAGACCGACCATGTCAATGCTCCAGTGTATGTGACATATCAGCGAGGCCACAGGGCCTTATTTGCAGCTACACGACGAGTACTATCTCCACATGGCGTGGAAGGGATCTCGCCCTCTTCTTCAGTACAGGTACAGGTACAGGTTCAGGACAGGGGCAAGAGGTCAATACATGAGGAGGGTCATTCAGGAAGTCATGATGTTGATGTTACATTGAGTGATGTGGATAGGAGCTCTCCTAGCTCGAAACTGAAAGAGATCATCCAAGAGCGGAAGGCCGAGATTGAAAAATTGAATGAGAAGTTACTGAAGGCAGAATGTCTGATCAAATATTTGGACTAGTGCAATAAGCACCTAGAGGATCAGCATACGCTTATAGAGCTGTGACAAATCCGAGAAGACCGAAGGTTGGCCCGAAAAAGACCTGGCGATTTGACACCTGTTGAGTGGCAATTTTGGCTTGAGAAAGTCAATCGACATCTGGAGGAGTTGTCGGCGAAGGCCAATAGAGACAAAGACATGCTCTGTCACATGAAACATAATTATTGGGCTCTCATGCATGTCGGCAAAGCAAAAATGAAGATTTTGAAAAGGAGGTTGAGCAGAGCACTAAAACGGCGAAAGAGGCTGGATCCACTTCGAGTTTTGACTGAGGCTTCACTGGCTGGGCATGATACATGATGGAGGGTCTTCGCTCTGAATTTGAGCAAATTCGGAGAAATTTTTGTCATTTTGAAATTTTTGGTCCCAAAAAACAGTTTTTTCAGCTACATGAGTAGCACGCCCACGCGCTCGCTTTTGATTGGGACATTTGCTGGAGGGAAACTTTATATTTTTGGGTTTGTCATGGTAAGTTATGCATGCTCAGTTATTACTGAAACATTTCATCAAATTTTGGATGATCAAAAGGCCCAAAAACACCATGAAAACCACTTTGCTGCCACCTTTTGCAACAACAGGAAGTACTTATGGGAGAATGCAATTTTGAGGGGGCAAATGAGCTCCAAATTGGGAAATTCCACTTGGGCTGGATAGCAGACATCCAGAGCTTTCCAACCAGATATTGTGAGCTTGATTTTGATATCAGGAAGTGCCCAAAATAGGATGAAAGGTGTGCTATGCATAGAGATCAAGGCGCTACGCATAGAGGGTTTTGGTCAAATTTTCATCCTCCAGCTCAGGAATTCGGCCAGTTTTCACTAGTTTCACTTCTTGATGTGATTTTTGACCCATCTTGATGTAATTTGATGTGTATGAGGTAACTTGGCACTTATTTACCTTATTCTAGATGATTCATTCACAAAATAGCAAAAATTTAATGTAATGAATCAGTTTCCTTCTTTTTAGAGGTAGGTTGTTTTGGTCACCTAGATTCTTGCTCCATGTTTAGAATTAGTTCAAACTGCTCCTAGAAGGAGTAGCTCGACCCCTAGAGGTTAGGGAATGGGTTGGCTTGATCTATATATGTAAATTTTCAGTCAGTAGCAAGGGTTGGACTCTTGGGAAGATTGTGGCACACTATTGTACATATTTTTCATATTTTGGCTAAGGAAGGATCAGAGGTTCTGCAGCACCTATTGGGCTTCTTGTGGCTTTCAGTTCTTGATGGTGTTATCTCTCGGTTATTGTAAGTTTATTCATGTTTAAATGTATGCCATTCCCTTCTTATGCTTCTGAAACTAAATGAATGAGTAAATGAGGTTGAATTCATTGTTTACAGTGCTCTTCCTTTAAATTTGTTTAGTTTTACATGTTTTCGCCAGTTTGGAGAGGATCCATGTTCTCCTTTGCCCTCTTCAGCTCCTTGTTGTTCTGATCCATCCATACACCTGATGAAAAACAATAATACTACTGCCTACCTCGCCCAACTCGAATTCTGCAAAGATCTGACCTTATCCCCGGACCCAAAATTGGTTTTCCTGTTTCTCCAACAAAAAACTCAAAAATCTAAATCAAACTTTCCTATCTCCTTACTAGCCTAAAATCAGTATTAATTTTGAGTGATCTCAACCCCTTTCAAGACCTTTTGCCGAGATAGACCCGGAGAGAGCCCTCTCCTGTCCTCGTAGGGCTAGCTACGAGGATGAGCTTGGTTTGATGTGGCCTTGAGTTTTGCCTTCCTCAGCCTGAGGCAAATTTGAGCGCTAACACCTTGGACCCAATACCTTGGGTCAACACTTCGGACCAAATACCATGGACCAATACCAAAATACCATGGACCAAATACCACGGACCAAAACTTAGTTTTCCAATATGTACGCGCCTTTCCTTATGTGAACCTGCGTGTGTACGTATACGCGCCTTTTGTTCTGATAACCCATGTGTATACGCACTTTCATCAAGGTTGTTATAAACATTTTTGGGCCCTACAACCCCGAGCATGAAATGTCCATAAACCAAGGGCTCCTAAGTCCCTAAAAGTGTTGTTCTAACCCCTAAAGGAACAAGGTCAACAGATTACAACTTCTCCCAGAAGTTCTCCATGAGAAACTGCTCAGAATTGGTCAAAACAGGATCATTGCAGCTGCTCCACTGGCTAAGTGTGTTGCATCTCACCCAAATACACTGTGAGGGTGCATTTCATTTCAAAATTCCCTTCTGTGGGGTGTGATGGGCAAGAAATGACAAATGGCAGTGTCATTCTGCGAGGTGGAGAGGCAATGGAAGCTTCCAGAATCTTCTCCTATGACACTTGCCTCACTGAATTCGACCAAGGATGAGTAAGAGGCCATCAGTCTCCAAGTGGAAACAATAACTATCAGAGAGAAGACACTAATCAAATCACAAGCTGACTCATCCCCCTTACAGATATCTATACATGGATCCCTCATCCCAGAGATCCAGAGGCTAGAATTTTGCATATTGTAAGGAATTGTTGTTGGTCTCTTGAGACAAACATCAGATTGTTGGGTGATCTAAGCTTTGTTTGAGGTGAAGAGGGGCTTCTTTGCTGGGAGGTTGATGCTAGGTCAGAACAACTGGTTGTAACTCCTCTTGGCTCTTTTCTTGTTTATCAATAAAAGCTATTTGAGTTTTCCTCCATGCTTTTGTGTCATTGATGCTTGTTACATTGGTATGGTCAATTTACATTTGATCCTAGATTGTTTATGATTATAGATCCATGTCTTTGTATAGTGCTATGCTTCTATGATCTTACAGGCACTTTCTGAAGCTCGGCGTGCAAGGGAGCAGGTAGCTGAGGACTATCAAAGAAGAGAGGGATCAAATCAGGAGATTAGCGCAAGACGGAGGTTGGTCTTTCTGTTCCTCTCTATCTATAATTCATAAAGGAAAAACAAAAGTAGCTTTTCTCTGTTTGTTTCTAAGGCAGCTATCACACCTTAGTGGGATAGAGCAGTTCTATATAGACACTTTTCCCTGTAACAAAATGGCGACTCCGCTGGGGAGCTAATCAGTTTGTTTGTTTATCATTCTTGTTGTTTGTTTCATAAACTTACAAGTAGCATTCGAACTAGATTTGCCATAACAAATGCAAAGTAGACAACTGCTACTTCAATCCATCTATTGGATCTGTTTATGATTTAAACAACTGATTCAAAAACTATCTGATTGCCCTTTGTGATAGCTCTTAGATCCTCCTTAGATCTACCCCTGATTGTTGCATTACTGATTGCTTTTTGCTCGGCCAAAACCCAAGACCTGAACAACAAACTGTGACCCGGAACCCGAACAGAGTCTCGTTTCTGGCCCAGCGCAGGTAATGTTCAAAGATTCTAAATTTCAGTGCACTGCCTGAGTGGACAAACTGCGCTGCATTTCAGATTCTCTGTGTTACAGGTGCGCTGATCAGACTAGCTCTGTGCAGTTGTCGCTTCTGCAGTTCATTCTTTCCAGTTCTATTCTTGAATTTTGTTGCCTGTAATCAGTATATGTCTGTTTGAAACCCCTTTTCCTTACTGTTATTTCACCTCCTTTGTACAAAAGAACTATAGATGTTTTTGTGTGTTTGTTGAGTCATTTACAGTTCTCCTTTGCAAAAGTAGCGTAATCGTATTGTCGCCCTTTGATTTGAAACTGTCGCAAGTGTCGATTTCAATCGTAGGAAAGAGTTTAATTGTTGTTGATGGTCGATTATCCTATTACTATTTCTTTTGGTCTGAATTTGTAATTTTCTAGTGTCGAGAACAAGTATTCATTTCAAAATCGTAAGGTGTTGTGATCGTCTCCATTTTTTTATTTCGAAAAGAAACTTGTTAATATTTGTCGCTTGAAAAGAAATTCAGATTTGTGCATCAACTTTCTTTTTAGCATTCATATACTAAGAAATTCGAAAAACAAATACATGCATGTGCATTTGCATATAGACAGTCTGATTGGCTTGATTTAGGAAAGTGCATTTAGAGTGTGCTGTTTGCTCTTTGTGAAAAGATTCTGTCTTTCTTTTCCCTAGTAGCTAGGATTTTCATTGCATAAAGGAGATAAAAAGTTTGTTTATCATCTTAGATTGCATTTTAGGAATTACATCTACATCTTGTGGTGAACCCGAAAGGAAAAATTCATAAACAAGATCAACTTAAAATAAATTCAATGAATCTAACAACGCTTTGGAACTTAACGCAAAACATTTAGAAGTCTAGGCTAGAGAAGTATTCCAGCGTCGTAGAGCCTGGTAACTGTTGTTCTCACTGATGGTTGGGTGATTCCTCCACTTTGAGATGACAAGTGCCAGTACGGACTTGTGCTCCCACGTACCGTCGAGTATATTTTGGGAGACCCCAATAGGCTTAATCCTTTATCCACAGGAAGCCGTGTCTGCCGCCCTATCGATCGCAATGCACTGAACATAGCATTCGGGAAGATTGACTGTCGTACCGTAAAAATTATTCTGCAGTTTTGCGATTGGTTTGGTAATCCCTCTACCTAGATTTCCAGAGCAGTCCCTTTCGTTCCTTTTCAGACTCCTTAACGGAAAAGGTCCATCTGAGCACTTGTCACTTCAGGCTCATTAAAAATCGAAGGAGACTAGAGTCATCTTTTGTTTTCTCTCGACTCTTAAAAATTGAAAAAACAAGTCGTGTCAAAGCGTCTAAAATTTATTTTAAATGGAATATTCATTACCCTTTCCTACGTTGATCTTGGGTTGAGAAAATGGAATCCACCAACCAAGGAATTCCCCTTAGAGGAAATCCTAGTCCCTTCTCCTCTTGGGGAGATGTTGGTGGACCCCATATGGCCACATTGTCACTTCCAGGACTGACAATTGGTTTTCCTGTATGGCTCTTCTCAACCTCTATCGTTCAGAACACCACAATTCCTGAACAATCGAATCAGCAACTAGACGAGTCGAGAGTTACCCACCAACCTTCTACTTCCTCTAATTCTTCCTCTCCTCCTTCCTCTTCGCTTGATGGGGCTGGTAAAGCCAAAAGTCAAGTACCTAAGTAGAAGAAGGAAAAGAAGAAGAAAGAGAAGAAGAAGAAGGAGCCAAAAGCTAATGGGGGCAAACGAGTGTCGTCTAGCAAAAATCCACACACTGCGCTGACCAGGCCTAAATCGCCATGTGTCATTTTCAAAGGAGACCACTATCACAGAGATTGTCCTTGCATCCCTCAGATCTTAAGGGACTGGTCTCCTCATTTGCACAACCTGGTGTCGTCAACCTCTGATGATCATGTTGAAAACACACCATCGACCAGTGAAAGTGAAGCCCCAGGACAAAAAGGAAAATATAGATTTCCTTGTAAATTGTGCGAAGGCGATCATGCCGTCCACCATTGTCCCTTCTTAGACGAAGCTAAAAGAGTTTTGGACGATCGTCCAGTTTCACCTTTACGACTTCCTCCTGGATATAAAAAACTCTTGCCGAGTCTGTCACTAGTCGAAAATCCGGCTGGCCCGCTCAGGTGGTTGGCCGAAGCATCTGTCATTGAAGATAAACCATCTGAACCCATACCAGAGGAAAGTAAAAAGGTCGAGGTGGCAGTTGACCCGGTCTTGCCTTCAGAGGTTCCATCTTCAGATGATACAATCACTAAAAAGAACAAGGATGACACTGTCCAAATTCTTTTCATAAGCACAGACTCCAATGAACATGGGGGCAATTTACACGTGCCTTTACCGCAGGAAGGTAGTTCGTTAGAGTCGTACCCGGCCGTCTATTCTGTCCCACCTCCAAGCAACCTAGTTGTCTCCTTCGACTGGAATCAACTAGGTAGACCCCCTTTACCAGCTATTATACCATTCCGAATCATTGTTCAAATATATAGAATGGTTATGGCTGGTACCATCATAGATGAGGGGGCTTCTGTGAGTATCCTTTCCTCGACTGCTTGGAAAGCGCGTGGTTCGCCATCGCTTTTTCCTGAGATGAGAAATCTAACAGGTTTTGATAAAGGAACCAGTCGACCGTTAGGGATCCTTCCCAATGTGCCCATAACATTGAGGGGGAAAATCGTTCACATGAACGTGATGGTAGTTCAAGGACCCCTGGATTACAATCTACTCCTTAGACGAGACTATATTTATTGCATGAGAGCCATTGTCTCATCACTCTTTAGAGTGATGTATTTTCCGCATGAAGGAAGAGTGGTCAAGCTCGTAGACCAGCTTTCATTTCCCAGATCACACATAGCAAATAGTCATATACCATCCCTAAATGGTCTTTTCACGAAAGAAATGTCTCAATGTCCAGTTCGTCCACCCTATGAGCCCGAGTGATTCGGGGGGATATGACTAAAACCCAGGGGGCATGCACCCTGGTCTGCTTCGGCAGGAAAACTTCGGGTATAGGGTAGGTTTTCGTGAGAGAATATGACCTCCGTACTCCCATCCGTGATTGGAAGAGGGAGTTGGACTGGAATAAGATCCTCTTGTCAAAGTTATGTGAGTTGGCGGGCATCACCGCTCATCTTTGTTTATTTCAGTAGACAACGCCGAATAAGTGTTTTGTTTACGTGCTAAATAGAACAATCTTTGGGTAGCCTGAAAGAGGTATACCTTTCCTGATAAAACAAATGTTTTGTCAGCTCGAATAAAAGGTGACATTGAAACTCTGTTTTATACCTGGGGGCATGCAAACCTTTTGGCGTGCAAGCAAAGAGCGACTATTTATTTTTTATATTTATAGGACCTCTAACCCTTTAAACTCGTAGGATTGGTCATTTCCTAGCTTGCATAAAGAAAGGATGTGGGGCAAAACTCTAAAAATTGCCGTTTTTATATGAGACATTCTTATCACACGACTGGACTAATCCAACAGTTTTAGCACATAGTTCAAGATCATTAAAAAATAAACATAAGACATGAGCAAATGTTTCCACCTGCGTTTAATCTCGTTAAAAAATGAACTATTCCCCGGTAAATAACCATCGTGAATGTAGTACTTCAGCATTAAAGCCTTGGTCATGTTTGCACCGTCACCTCCACTTTTTCATTGGCCAATAATTCACCTCCATTTGACTGTTTACCCATTTTGAGGAACAGCTGCGAAGAGTGATTTCACTAGCCATCCTTGTGACACTGCCATGATTGGAAAATTCCAAACCTTACTTGGAATCAGCTGCTACCTGTTTTATCACTCGTTCCTCAAAAGACGAGTCTCCTTTAAGCTCTTTTCAACTAACTCGTAAAATATGAAAAGATTGTCGAGCCATTGGCCTCTCCA
Organism: Pinus tabuliformis; assembly: GCA_031772625.1. Classification (NCBI taxonomy): domain Eukaryota; kingdom Viridiplantae; phylum Streptophyta; class Pinopsida; order Pinales; family Pinaceae; genus Pinus; species Pinus tabuliformis. The sequence goes on along the minus strand of CM062819.1, from coordinate 1,497,736,563 downwards.
GCTCGTTAAAGGGACAGGAAGTGCCATCCCTCCTCTAGATTTTAATCTTTTTGGACATGAGGGATTATTACACAAAAAGATCGAGCGCTTGTTTTGTTCAGCTCGTTAAAAGTATTGAAAATCCATCCCTTCTGTATTGTTTTATACTTTTTCGGACTTAAGGGATTAGGTGACGAAAAAGGAATTTTGGAGTTGCCTTTACGTTCCTTTTTAGACTCTCTAAAATTGAAAAGGACTGAGTTATCTTTGTCGTTAAACTCGTTAAAAAAGATTAATAGCGACAAACTTGTTTATAGACGAGAACAAGTTTCACTATCGCTAGGCTCGTTAAAACATAGTGATGGGTTTGCCTAAAGGGAAAATTATAGAACAAGCATATGTTATCCTCCTCAAGCTTGACAAAAATAAAGAGGTACTGGTCAGCAATGACTGGGGAAAATTGGGAAAAAAACTTAAAGAAACTTTGTTGGTACCAAGTCGCTCTTGAACATGACACTTCCACTCCGTGTCCGAGTCGGGTTGGGTTGTTTCATTCACCGGTCACATCACCATGGTCACGCCATACCATCCACATTTGGGGTAAATGCTACCAATCCATCACATCAGTGTCGCCGATATGTTCAAGAGAAGTCATTTAGAGAATTCACCTGTGTCTCACCCACTACCATACATTATACTCCATTTTTTCGTGACCGCCACCCTGAACCTTATATCACCAGATCGTTTTCACCTCCATTAAAATCATTTGCTCCGTTCCGTGTCATTGATGTGGGATTCATTAAGGCCCTCCTGTGATGGATCACTTCTTGTCGACATCAGCTCATTATCCAAGAAGTTGATCTAGGAACACCCCATTTAGTACTTTGAAGCTTGCATGCCTCAATGGCAAGTTTCTCACTTCCGGCGACAGGTTTACATCAATGGCCTTCGACCGAAAGATTTTGTGTGGTGTTCAACGCCAAGTCCTTTATTCACACCACGTGAATTTTACTGCAGTACCTTGAGGGTCATTATCGTTATCGGTGATTCCTCTCGCGCTTGTTAACAGTTTACATCATTGACTGGTAATCAAGCGATGTCTTTCCATGTTCGACTTCAGAATACTTCTCACATGGATCGACTTGTACTTTGAGTGAAGATCGGATGATATTGAAGAGCCCGGATCTAGTTTCATCCATCTAGGCTGTGATATATATTCAGGGAAATAAAGACATTAAATGTACATCATTGCTGCACAGATAATCATCCACTCAAAAGGATGATGGCTCTATCAGAATCATCAGTCTACAATCAGACAATTGTCTGGCCTATGCACATGAAAATGAATTTATAAAGCTAAGCATGGGAATGCCCGCCTCAGCTAGATCATGAAAATAGTATGAAGATAATGTATTGTATTGTATCTTATTACAGGTCTCCTCCCAGCATTGAAATAACTTTGGATCCTCATAATAAAGCATTTCACCTGACACCAAAAGATTAACGGCCTCATACTTTAGTGGGCAAATGTTATAGACATTTTTGGGCCCTACAACCCCAAGCATGAAATTTCCATAAACCAAGGGCTCCTAAGTCCCTAAAAGTGTCATTCTAAACCCTAAAGGAACAAGGTCAACAGATTACAACCTCTCCCAGAAGTTCTCCATGAGAAACTGCTCTAAATTGGTCAAAACAGGATCATTGCAGCTGCTCCACTGGCTAAGTGCATTGCATCTCACCCAAATACACTGTGATGGTGCGTTGCATTTCAAAAGTCCCTTCTGTGGGGTGCGATGGGCGGGAAATGACAAATGGCAGTGTCATTCCGCGAGGTGGAGAGGCAATGGAAGCTTCCAGAATCTTCTCTTGTGACACTTGCCTCACTAAATTCGACCAAGGATGAGTAAGAGGCCATCAGTCTCCAAGTGGAAGCAACAACTATCAGAGAGAAGACACTAATCAAATCACAAGCTGACTCATCCCCCTTACAGATATCTATATATGGATCCCTCATCCCAGAGATCCGGAGGCTGGAATTTTGCATATTGTAAGGAATTGTTGTTGGTTTCTTGAGACAAACATCAGATTGTTGGGTGATCTAAGCTTTGTTTGAGGTGAAGAGGGGCTTCTTTGCTGGGAGGTTGATGCTGGGTCAGAACAACTGGTTGTAACTCCTCTTGGCTCTTTTCTTGTTTATCAATAAAAGCTATTTGAGTTTTCCTCCATGCTTTTGTGTAACTGATGCTTGTTACATTGGTATGGTCAATTTACATCTGATCCTAGATTGTTTATGATTATAGATCCATGTGTTTCTATAGTCCTATGCTTCTGTGATCTTACAGGCACTTTGTGAAGCTGGGCGTGCAAGGGAGTAGGTAGCTGAGGACTATCAAAGAAGAGAGGGATCAAATCAGGAGATTAGCGCAAGACAGAGGTTGGTCTTTCTGTTCCTCTCTATCTATAATTCATAAAGGAAAAACAAAAGTAGCTTTTCTCAGTTTGCTTCTAAGGCAGCTGTCACACCTTAGTGGGATAGAGCAGTTCTATATAGACACTTTTCCGTGTAACAAAGGTTAACATGCATATACCTCTCCCTTTACCTGCTGCAGTATGATCTGTCATCTGAGTGAGTTGACATCAAGGACAACACCTGTATCATACCTCTGAGTGAGTTTCCATCAAGGACAACACTTGTATCATAATGCCAACAGTTTTTACGTGTATTCTCTTTTAGTGCTGATAGAAGGGTTTTAACGGTTTCCCAATTATAACCCAAAGTTGTAAAGTGGGGTTTGGATATACAGTCGGCTTAATAAAGGTTTATGAGGATGTATTAAGTCTAGATAGAAAGGATTGGATAGGTTAGACTTTGTTAGTCTATAAATAATTCCACAGAGTTTAAGAAAGGGGCCTTAAACCTTAAAGATTGATGATTTGACTCCTTAGAGGGTTAAATTCCTGGGCAGAAAAAGGTTTATGCATAGGTCTATATGCATACTGTGGGTAAAGCAAGGGTAACCCTGCGTCATTTGGTATTAGAGCTGAACAAAGAAATCATGTGTGAAAGTTTCTTTGGAAGAATTTAAAATAGAGATATGTGGAAAGAAGTGTATACAGGCAAGGAAGATTAGATTCTAATCTGACAGTTAAGCTACCAGAGTAAAGTTGGGAGATTGGAACATAAAGAATCCACAGCGATTTTTTGAGTAATGGAGATTCACTCGGATGTGAAGAGTTGATCGAGATTGCTTGAGAAACCATGCAGGTATTGTTTTATTTAACTCTGATTTGAGTTTTGCTGGATAAAGAAATAGATTGAAGATTGATAGTTGCAGCTAATGAAGTATCTCAGCAAAAGAATATCAAGCCTTAAGAAGCAGTAATGAAGGAAACTGTTAAGGATTTCTAAGTGGAACAGAAATCAGCAAAGGAGAAATTCTTGCCGATAGTTAAGCTTTGCCAAGATAACGCTGGAAGATTGGAAAAAAGAATCAAATTCTAAATCTAATTGACAGTAGCTGGATATTGAAAATTTGTGTAGTGGAAGCATGAAGATTTGTAGAAATGGTGAGATCCTGAAGGTAGGTGAAGGTATGCAAATTTGTCTAATGATTAACAGATATTGAATGAATCATATTTAGAGCAGGATTACAGTAGTTAAACTATAAGAAGGACTTTGTAAGTTCTTGAAGTAAGAAATTTTGAAGATACAGCTAAAGGATAGTGGAAAGGACAGTCCATTCAAAAGTGTAGGTGAATGGGAGTACAACATCAGACAGATATCGTAAAGATGAGGTGATATGTTCTTATTTTAATTTGAATTGAAGATTGGAGATTTGTAGTCTTTATATTGATGCATAGGTAGCAACAGAGGAAGGTGAGAAGATTGCAGCAACCTAGAGCCAGGAGTGCTTAATTGATTCCAAGGGAAAGAACCAGAGAAATGCCAACAGACTGAGCTCAGAATAGGGAAGCTTAGTGAGGCATATGTAGCAAGGAGGAGACTTGTTACTACAGGAGCATTGTTGCAGCTCAAAAAGGTAATTCCACAAAGGATGTGGTAGAATTGCTAAGGAATGAAGTAAAAACTGGTAAGAGTTTCTAAGTGAAAGCAGAAATGTGGCAGAACCTTGAGGAATTCCAATAGAGATTGGATAAAAGAGGACAATTGTGTTCTTGGAAAGTATAGCTGAGTGAAGCCTAGAAGGAGAAAAGAGAATTGCTCAAAGGAGGTTCCAGAGATAGAGAACCAATTGCTTGCCAAAAGACCAAGTATAGAGGAAAGCTTGGTGAGGTAGGTGGAAACAGGGCAAACTTGTTGTTGTAGAGGCTTTAGTGTAGCTCATAGTGAGTGAGTGAGGAACTCATAGAGATGGAGAGGATGATGACTAGTGACAGTCATAACAGAGGTTCTGAAAGAAACCACAGCCAAGGACAAAAGAAAGGAGATGCCAAGGCAAATGGCATACAGAGACAGTTAAGTAAAGAAGAATATGAGAGGGAGAAGGCTGAGATAGCAGTTCAGCTTGAAGTATTAATGGAAATGTTGCAGAGAAATGATACGGACCAGAAATATGGTTATGTCATGAGAAAGAAAGTGAAGTGGCAGAGGCTACAAGAGAAGAGGGAACAACAGGTGAATATGCAGTTAATAAAGGAGCTAAGGGAACTTGAACAGATTATAGATGCCAAATTGAAGACAGAGAAGCTTGAAAGAGTTGAGCTACAGCAAAAGGAAGATGCTAAAGAAGATGTTGAAGTTTCGATATGTGAACCAAAACATGGACCATTACTTTTTGAAAGTGATGAAGAGATAGAAGAGTTGAATCATATGAGTGATTCAAAGCAGCCAGAAAACTTGATGACTAAAGCATCAAATGAGACCGAAAGGTCTTGTATTTTTAAAATTAATGATTTCTGTATGATTGCAGGTTTGGAAGAAGATAGGCAGTCTTTCAAAGCTGTCAAAAATGTGAAATAAAACCTTCCAAAAGATGAAATTTTTGAAGCAAAACATGACAAGGAGACTGGAAAAGAATCAGTTCACTATAGTGGACAAGTGTTGCAAGAGATCATTGAAACAAATGATGAGAAGGAGAGATTAGCTGACAGTCTCAAGAGTTCTTTGAGTTTGAATCAACATACTGATGTGCTGACAGAAGAAGAGAGATCAGAGCAGCATACTGAAGTGTTTCCAAAGGAAGAAGAGGTACAAAAGCCTTATATTTTTTATTATGATGATTGTCTTATAATTGAAGATTTTGTTGCAGAAATTGGAACATATTTGGCACAGGTGGATAGCCAAATGAAAGAAGAAGAGGAATAACATCTACTTAAGGATGTTAAGAAAGATTTAGAAGAGGAAGAAGGACCATGTGATGATGGGTCAATAACGAATGAAGAAATGGAAGATTGTGTGAAATTTCCAAAGTTTACTCCAAGTAAAATCATTTAGTTATATAGAGAATTAGATTTTCAGAGGACGAAGTTAGAAGAGCAGAGGATAAATGTTCAGGATAAATTGCTAAAGAAGGATGACAAAGAAGTTGTCATAAATAATAATCAAGAAGAAGTTGACAGGTACAGAAAATAGAAGCAGGAAATTGTTCTGAAAGACAATATAGCAGCAACTGAAATGGTGTAAGATAATAGTAAAGAAGGTAAGTATGAAAAGGAAGCGATTAGGATAAGTGAAGAACAAGAAAAAAGGAGAGTTCATCAATCAAGAGATGAAAAAAATCAGCAAACTGAGGATATACTGGACAAAGAAATTGAATTGATAAGAAGGTTAATGATGAAAGTGTCTCAGAAGAAGACAAAAGCAAGAAAGGAAAGGAGTAACAATAAGAGGAAGACAATAGTAGACTATGAAAGTAGCGCAGGTGGAGCATTGCAGCACAAGGTATGGAGACCTGGAGAACAGCAGCAGACAACAGCAGTAATAGAACAATGGACAAGTAAATACAAGTTACAAAATAAAGTCTAGGATTCAGGAGGAGTCAATTATCCAGACTTATGACCAGTAGGTCATAAGTTTTCTTACTTGGGGAGTCTGATATAGGAGAATTTAGCTCAAAATCATTATTGTATTCTAGTAGAGATAGGGGGTCTTGTGTTTCAAGGAAGTTGGTTCCCTAAGTATTGAATTAATGTAGTTATTTAATGTTTTGAGTGATTTTAATGAGAATAGGAATTAATTGAATATTGTGAAGCATAATTGTAAATGTTCTTGAATGTAGGAGAACATGAGAGATTTAGGATAGTTGAGTGATGAGAGGATTGAGAATTGATTGTAAATCTCAGATTAGAAGTTAGTTCATGATTTTGTGGATTTGAGAGAATCCTTAGGGATGAGAAAGAGATTTTAGGAGAAGCTTATGGATCTAAACCAGGAATTGGTTTTAGAATTCCCTTTTGTATAAATGTAAGCCTGAAAGGCATGATCAGAGGTTAGAGAGGTTAGAAATAGAGAGTTAGATAATTAGCTAGTTGATGTAATTGTAATCCTATGGGCAGATGATGATCAAAGGCCATTAATTAGAAGATCAGGCCAAGGAGAGATAGAGAGTCTCATTATGTAATTGTTTTTTGATATATATATGCACAATTTCCATTTGTATAAGTGTGTTGTTAAGCATCAATGGCGAATGATGAGTGAGTTAGTATATTATGTGTAACAGAGTTGCAGGTGGAGTTCAACGATTACGCAGAGAGGAACATGACGAGAAGGATCATGATGGATCATTGAATCCATTAGAAATACCAAATCCAAAGCTTAGGAGGAAGTGTGCAGTGAAACAGCTAAGGGATCAGAACTTTGAAGAAACCCGGAACCATAGAAACGCTAAAGAAATAGCATAAAATCATAAGCAAAGAGAAGAGCAGAGAAGTCAAGAAGTGATGTACAACAACCATTGGATCTAACAGATCAATGGATCTAGTCGCAGAGGAGACAGAGGAATATCGCATCCGCGAAAACCATTCAAGTGTTGTCGGATGGCCAAAGGGAATAAGCGATTGCGATCATGCGATTAATCGTCAACCGTCGGATGGCGAGCCTGATCGATGGTTGAGATGTAATCACATATCGCAAAGGTTAGGAGCTGAAGGATGGTGCGATAGTCAATAGTTAATAGCGGTAAGTGCTGATCGGAGATCGGGCAGATCGGCGATTGGAGGTTGGGCATTTTGGAGATTGGAGATCGGAGCAACAATGTAGAAAGACTTGGTATTAAAGGACCCGATGATAAATATGAATGTGGGTGTATAGATTTTGAGATCCGCTTATGTGTTTCGGAGCAGGATTTTGTGTATTTCCTTTGTATTTTGTTAAAGTGTTGTGCCCAAGTCTTTTAAGGCTTACACATTATTTAATTTCTTTCGATAGTCACATATTGGAGTCAGAGGGGTGATAAGAGTGTATATGTGGTATGACCATGACAAACTACGATGAGCGATTGTGATAAAGGCAATTCTTGGGAAATGTGCAAAGGCTGAGGAAAGGTAGAAAAAGGTATGTTATGCATGTTCTTACGTGTATTCTCTTATAGCACCGATAGAAGGGTTTTAATGGTTTTCCAATTATAACCCAAAGTTGTAAAGTGGGGTTTGGATATATGGTCGGCTTAATAAAGGTTTATGAGGATGTATTAAGTCCCGATAGAAAGGATTGGAAAGGCTAGACTTTGTTAGTTTATAAATAATTCCGCAGAGTTTAAGAAAGGGGCCTTAAACCTTAAAGATTGATGATTTGACTCCTTGGAGGGTTAAATTCCTGGGCAGAAAATGGTTTATGCATAGGTCTATATGCATACTGTGGGTAAAGCAGGGGTAACCCTGCGTCACATATTGAAAGAAAAACTATTTATATGTCAAACAGAAAAAAATAAAAGATGAGAATATCAGGTAGTTGATGACTTCGTCCTTCCTTAGGCAGCAGAGAGTAGTTGGGAGTTAAGGTTTCATGGAGGAAGAATGAGCAGGCCAGGAATAAATCCTTGGATTAAACAATCGGACAGCGGAGATCGGATTTGAGGGGGCTATCGGAAGCAAATGGGAATGGATGAACGACGGCCGTTGGATTGGGACAGGAATGATCCAATGGCTGTTGAGCGGTGGAGATGAGTGTAGGTTAACAAGTAGGGGGACGTATAGGATGGGCGGTTCTGCACGGCGAGCCGTTGCCCCGCACCGCCTACCGAGGCTCGGCAGTTTTCGTACCACGGGGCGCGATCCTGTAGTAAAGTGCCGTGTGGCAGCCAAAAACCACTGCCCCCGTAGGCTAACGGGCGAGCAGGTCACGGCGGGAAATGGAGCAACTACCTTTGGATCTAACGGCGGATGGCTGGATGGTAAGGAAATTACGTGGGGTTTAACTGTATGGAAAACAAAGAGGACACCGTTGGATCGAGGCGCGATCAAAGGTGGGGATTAAGGCAGAGGGATAACTGAAAGCACTGAGTCATATGGCTGGGTCATATGGAGGCTAAGGCTTGGCGCTCGAGGGTCAGAGAAAACACAAGATTACACAGAATTTTATAGGAAATGGGAAAGCGGGAAATGAAGAGATTTTAGAGGAAAACAGAGACAGCGAGGCTAAGAGGGTATAAGGAAAATGAAAAGGGGAGGAGGGGAAGACTGTTGCAAGCTTTCTTTAGCACGAACAACACATCAAAACCCGAATTTGTCCTTCACCTGCTGAAGTTTGTAGCAGCGCTAACATTGGCTCCTTCTGGGGATGAGATCCTCCCTGCGAGGTCTCAAGAACTGCAGACCAATGCCTTCATACAAAATCAGCTTAAAAAACCAGTGCCTAGTATGCATTGGGCATGGAGTCAAACTAAGTCTACACTATAAAGAACACAATTACAACATTTAGGCTTGAAAACTTAAAACTTCATAAACTACCCAACTGCTGGGCCATCAAAATTGTTTCCTGTCATCCGGTTCATCATAGATCAACAAAACCGGATTTAATTGATCCTATACCTCAAACAGTTTAGGACATTTGAGCTTAATGGGTAGATATGGATCAAACTTTATCTCCCTTTTGTGTATTTTCCTCCTTGGATGTTCTTCATGGGAGCCTCTGTACACCTGTTTAATAACCATTGTTGTTGTGTACTTGTCTGTGTCTTTTGTAGTCTGCACAACTAATATGAAAGATGCACTATTGTATTCTTGTGCAGGGGACACAGAGATATTATCTGCTCCTTTATTTTTCTTAAAACAGTCCTCATCCAAGGAGGGATTCCAATATTGTGCCTCCTCTTCCTCTGTCATCTAAAAAGTTTCCCTTTCATTCTCTGTGGAGGCCATGTGAGCAGGTTTCGAAAAATCAAGACTGAGATGATCAGATTCAGCCTTGAGTAGTGAATTTGGTTTTGCCTTAGTGTTTAAGTGGCAACTTTGAGGGCTTTCCTTTTGAGCAGACAGAGAGACAAAAGATGATGGGGAGCCTACTTCTCCCTTATTGATCACTGGGCTAAGCACAAAAATAGGCTATAAAAATTGCAGATCTGCACAGCCATGTGAAGATGAGCTAGCTTCGGGCTCAAATTCTTGGAGGAAGGTACCTGCTACTGGCTGTTGATAAGCTTGTTCTTCTGCAGGTACAACAAACTGATAAGCAGTGCTATTGGATATTGCTTCGTCGTAAGAAACCCTGGTTAGGAAAGGAGCACCTTCAAAACCATGGACCTCCTCCTCTTCTTCAAACAGCTCTTCTTCCATGATTATATTCTGACAAAGGGTCTTCACCCTTTGATCTTCGTTTGCATGCCTGTTTCTCTACAAAATCTGCAATTGCTCCTGTGCTCCTTTATATGGATTTGGGGCTGGAAGAGAAATGGAACAAGGAGCTCCTGCTTCCTTAAAATACTACTCAGCTTTTAACTTGGAAACTTTAGCGGCCAAAAAACTCAATCATCCTAGCTAATTCATCTATCTCAGGTTCTGAGGATGATGAGGATTCACCTCCCTACCTTCTCCTTTCAGCATCACCTTCGAGTCTTTCTACAGCAATGATATTTTCTTCTACTTCAAAGGCTGCAGCTTGCATATCAGCCAAAGAAGCACACTTTCTTTCTCTTAACAACAAGAAAAACTGACAATCAAAAGCATTGGCATAAATAAGCATGGCAGAAGCAGGGGTAAGTCTTACTTCAGTTGGCATGCTGTTGTACATATGGTTGAATCTGATGTTGAAATCAGGCAGCAGCTCACCATTTTCTCTCTGCAAGTTCCCAAATTCATCATGATAAAAGAGCATATCTTTATTATTCCCCTAGTGCTTTAAGAACACATCATCTAGGGCCTGAATGTCTGCAATAGACCTAGGGGGTAAATTTCTGAACCATTTTCTAGCTTCCCCATCTAGGCTTTGAAAAAAAACTCTCATCCAGACATCCTCTTCATTAATATCTAGATTATCAGCATAACAATAAAAATATTCGAGGTGCTCTTCAGCTGATACTCCTTCTTTACCAGTAAACTTTGGAATAAATTCTTGATAATCTCCAGCAGGCATGGCATTCAAAGGGGTAGGCAAGACTAAGGGTCCATACCTAGCAACAACTATTCTTTCTATCTTTGTGGGTGCTTGTTGGTCTGCCATGACTGAGGCAAATGGAATGATACTGGTAGATTGAGTGGAATAAATCAATGAAAAGAATGACAGAAACAGAGGAATATGATGGATAGCATGGATGCTTCTTTCAATTGAGGTCCAAAAGGGAAACGACTAACAAGGAGTTGTATGAATCTCTGAAGGTATTTCTACACTGGCAGAGATACATAAAAATTACTTAAGGCTTACTTGACCCTGATGCTCCTTACTACGATATTTTCTTCTGCTGAATGATCTTTTCAGGATCAGGCACTGGTCAGCTGATGATTTCTAAAGATTTCTCTGAACATGTCTCACAAACTGAGCCAGAACCTCAATGTGGAGTCACCAAAAGATGGTCCTCCTCTAGTGGAGTCACCAGATAGATGATTACAACCAGAAAATGTGTCCAAACCTTGTCTATCATCAAAGATTGGAACTGTGTCATTTTCCTGGGGAAGCTTCGATTCTCCTCTCCCTGGCAACGGCGCCAATTAATGTTATCACCCCAAGAAACTCTCCTAGGTTGTATATTAGAGATGCTCGGGAACATTACAAACTCAACAAAAATGTTGGAAAAATGGTGGATGAATGAGAGAAATGTTGCATATTCAAGCCATATAACCACTTCTACTATGCTTGATCCCAGACATGGGTGAACACCCCCAAACTACAAGCCTTTAGACCACCAATTACTCATAGTTTAAAGAAAATGTGATGATGGAGAAGACTGACCACTCCAGAAGATGCACAGGACCCTGTGATGGCTAGCTCCAACCAGTTAAAAGGTCTGTAAATCTATTTCCTAATGCAAAGAGAGGATGACAGCTCTCTGGCACTAAAACAATAGAAACCTGCATACAAATTCAATGATACATGCTAGATTCTAACACAGAGGTGAGATGACAACCCCTCTAATGCTAAACATCTATAGCATATGAATAAATGCATAATAGGCACAGCCTGGAACAAATAAGAAGAAGTGGAAAGTGAGCAACTAACAACAAAAGAAGCTTGTATTAGCTGAAAATGAAGACCAGACGGTGTAGGTATCACAGTAGTTATAGTCTCCAGAATTTGAACCTTACAACAGAATAACACTCATCAACCTATTACATTATGTCTTCTTAGTATATATAGAGGTTGGATACAAAATTGTTGTGCAATGCTATGCGTGGAGGGGTCTTAATAAGCCACCAACCACGTTTACAATTTAGATATGGCTTTTAATACAATATGCTGACACCCTCGAGTATTGCAGTTGATTAATTGTAGTTGTTGAAGCCTTAACTGTGCATAGAGTAGGTAGTTAATGACTTCGTCCTTCCTCGGGTAGTAGAGAGCAGTCGGGAGTTAAGGTTTCATGGTGGAAGAATGAGCAGGCCAGGAATGAATCCCAGCCATTGGAATAAACAATCGGACGGTGGAGATCAGATTTGAGGGGGCTATTGGAAGCAAATGGGAATGGATGAATGATGGCCATTGGATCGTGGTAGGAATGATCCAATGGCTATCAGGCGGCGGAGATGAGCGTAGGTTAACGAGCAGGGGGACGTACAGGACGGACGGTTTCCCCGCACCGCCTATGGGAGCTCGGCAGTTTTCGTACGGCACGGCGCGATCCTATAGTAAAGCACCGCATTGCAGTGAAAAACCACTTCCCTCGCAAGCTAATGGGCGGGCAGGTTGCGGCAGGAAATGGAGTGATTGCCTTCGGATCTAACAAAGAATGACCGGATGGTAAGGAAAGTACGCGGGGTTTAACTGCATGGAAAAAAAAGCGGACACCGTCGGATCGAGGTGTGATCGATGATGGGGATTAAGGTGGAGGGATGGCTGAAAGCACCGAGTCATATGGCTGGGTCATATGGAGGCTAAGGCTTGGTGCTCGAGGGTCAGAGAAAACACAGGATTAAACTGAATTTTATAGGAAATGGGAAAGCGGGAAATGAAGAGATTTTAGAGGAAAACAGGGACAACGAGGCTAAGAGGGTATAAGGAAAATGAAAGAGGGAGGAGGGGAAGACTGCTGCAAGCTTTCTTTAAGAATGAACAACACAGACAGACCCGAATTTGTCCTTCACCTGCTGAAGTTTGTAGCAGCGCTAACAGTAGGAAATGGAGATTTTCAGAGTGAGGTTACAACATTGGACCTCGGGGTAAGAACAGATCTCCATACATATATCATATGTTCAACATGCATATATGATGGTTGACAGTTGTTATATGCATTTAGGTTATGTACATGCCTGTCATTCTATTGTTGTTATGGTTGCATGCATGATAGATGCTAGTTAATGAGTGAATTCATATGCACATGCATCAGATATTCATTCATGAAAGTTAACTTGTTGTTATATGCATTATAGTCATACAGATGATGATTATGGTGATTGAATTTAAGATCTTGATGTTATATGTACTGTGTTGATCTGCAAATGGTTATGGTTATGATATTCAGGTATGAGTTGATATACTTGTGATATTATGTCATACTAATTTGGACTGACTATGCAAATGTGATAACCTCCCCTAGGATACATTCAGTTATGATTTTGGTTATGTCATCTACTTTGCTTATCTAACATGGTATGTTTACAAGATGTTTGAATGTTTGAATAATTGCATGATATGAGTATGTTTCTATAAGGTTTCATGAAGAAATGATTAATTGCTTTAAGATGGTTGTACAAACACATTATCCGGTGAGACAACTGATATGCACTTGAGTGTCAGTGGGTGCTAGTTGCAGTATTATGATTAATGAGTGTGAGACTTGAGTTGATTATGGCATGACTGTGAATCTTGGTAAAGGTTGATTTCAAATTAATAGACAAATGTCTTGACCTTTGGAACATGTGACTCACATGTGCGAGTTGTTGATTTGTCTTTATATTTAACAAGATAATAGTTGATTTGTCTTTATAGTTAACAATTAGGTGATGTGATAGAAACTAATAAGACTCAGTTACAAGAAGGTAAAAGTTAAAATAAATAAAGGAATTGGGTGAGAATTCCTTTGGCTGTGTTTTGCAACCACAATTCTAAGTTCCTCAAGAGATGATATATGTGCAGGTGTTTAGTTGCAGGATAGCCTATTGGGTAAAAGAAGGTAAGATAAATGGTATATTTCTATATTTAATTATACACTGATAGTTGTGTGTGTATGGAAGTACGATGCAGGGAATTGCATGGGAAAGAGACTACCATGAAATATTGAAGAAGGTTCAGGTTGAGGTTTCCCTTGGAAGAATTGAGAACCATGGGGAATGAGTCATGTTGTGTGTTGCTAGTCTTGTGCTTTCGGTATTTTGTGATTTGGTTGTGCTTGGTTTATAGTTTTGATTATGTCTGGTGTATGGCCATACCACTTTGTTTGTGGTTTTGTATTGTTATTGGTTTCATGTTTTACTTCCTATTTTCTTCTTTTTCCTGCCTTTCTTTATGGGTCTTGGAATTGGTTTGGGAAAGAGGAAAGTTAATGGAGCTCAGGGAGAGCTGAATGAAACCGAACAGGTAATGAAAGACTTATATGAAGCTCGTGCATGAGTAAAGGCAGCTAAAGGTAAGGTAATGAAAGCTTATTGGATTGGCTAAGTCCATGGGAATGAATGGACAGTGGCAGGAAAGACATGGGAAAGGTAACCAAGAAAGGAAAATTAAATGGGGTTAAGGTAACAAATGTCTTGGTTATGTTGGGAACCCTTGTTCTCAATGTTGCCTATGTTGTGCAGGGATAAAGGAAGTTCTCTTAACATTTATCTTATGATATTTGTTAATTATGTTGTGATTATGATTAGGATGATATATATATATATATATATATATATATATATATATATATATATATATGTATGTATGTATTATGTCTGTATGTATGTATGTATGTATGCTATTATTTAATATGGTTGTCAGGAATCATTCTTGTGGAGGAATGATTACTTATGCAGGTGAATGGCATGAATGGATTCCTATTTTATCAGGAATAAAGTGGGAAGAGTAGCCCTGACAGATTTATGACATCAATATCATTTTGATATGAATTGCTATTGTGTAATTATATTATGTATATGTTTATTCTATGACAAGTGATGTTGGAGGATACATAAGCAGAATCAAAGTAGTACAATCTGTGACATGCTGGGACAATCATGGATAGTGGAAATACACTAGAGGAAAGTTTGACTGGTAGAGAAAGTGTGGTCTCTAGATGTGCAGTACTACTGTTGTGTATCTGTTGTACATGTTGTACCTATAGTGTTGAGTGCATGGTGATTATGTGGTATTGTGTACATATAGTGTTGTGTACATGTTGCATATGTGGTATTGTGTAATTTCGTGTTGTGCACATGTTGGATATGCAGTGTTGTATACATATGGTGCTATGTATATGTTTTATATGTGGTGCTATGTACATATGGTGTTATGTTCATGTTGTACATGTGGTGTTGTGTGCAAGTGGTGTTGTGTACATTTCCTGCATGTGGTGTTGTGTACACATTGTGAAGCTGGTTCCGTGTACATGCGATGTTGCGTACATGTTCTGCAGGTGGTGCCGTGTACATGTGGTGTTGTGTACACATTGTGAAGGTGGTGTTGTGTACAGGTGGTACTGTGTACATGTTGTACATGTGGCATTGTGTACATGTGGTACTATTGTACATTTGATATTGTGTGCATTTCCTACATGTTGTGTTATGTACAAGTGGTGCTATGTGCATGTCGTATATGTTGTGTTGTGCACATGTGGTACTGTGTATGTGCATTGTGTAGTCATGGTATCGTGACATGCATATTCATGGTATTGTGTGGTGTGTAGGTGTATGTGTAGTGTTGTACATCGGGTGTAGGTGTACGTGTGGTGTTGTATGTCATGTGTAGGTGTATGCATGTGATGTACACTGTGTGTATGTGATTGAATTAAATGCATTGGGTTCTTGCCGGGTTCGAAACTGATCTGGCGTGTGTATGAAAAAGATAAAGAACAAAGGCAAAAGTAGAGAACCAATTGAAGAACAAGTATACGTATTTTATTTCAGTTTTAATTATGCATGAGATCTATGATTTTGATTTATGATGGTTACATGTCATATATGATTATGATGGTTGTGTTTTGAGATATTTGGATGTGATATGCTTATGGCCAAACATATAATTTGACTTGTTGTGACAAGAAGTAAATAGAATTGAAGGTGTATCTTATTGACGATCTACCAATGAGGTATGATTTAAATTTATTTAAATTTCTTTTGAATGTAATAGGAATTATGTGCTTGGTACATGAAAGCATGGAAATGCCTAGTTTTGGTGGTTGGAATTGGTTGTCAAAGAATTAGCAACAACAACAAAAAGGAATTGGAACAGGCAGTAGTATGTTGGCAAAGCACTTCAGGAGTAGGGAATTGTGGGACACTGGTACCCAATAGTGTCCATTGATTGCCATAATCATGCTATGACCAGTATGATGGTTTTGAGGTGGGGATATACCTTGGTCTTTGGACCTTATGATGTGAGGAAACCTTTCCAAGGGATGGATCGCTCGAGAAATGGCATGTCAGGGAACTTGGAAGGTGAGCGACTACAGAGAAGGGGGAGATTGAATTTCCTAAGGGACTATGTAGCAAAGAAGGGAAGGCTAGGGAATGAATTTTTTTTGGTAATTAGCATTTCCATATGGAATTAGATGCACATTAGGAGTGTTCCCTGGAACAATGAGATGGTAACGATTCACTGAGAGAACAATTAGCACAAGGATTGTAGTCATGGATATTTGATGCAAACTTTGACTTTGGTAGTGGATTCTAAACTTCATGAGAAGGAGGTGAATCTCGGTATTACTTTGAGGGTGGAGGTGTGAACCAATGGATTCCCTTGTTGTTGGTGTTGGATATGTATCCTTCATTGTTTGCTGGTTGAGGCAAAGGAGTTTTGGTATATGTACATATTTATGTATGGTTATTATTATAAATAATGTAATGAGTTGTGTTATAAAGATCCAGAAAAAAATATGATTTTCATGTTTTCAGGAGGATTCCATTGTAAATACTACAACAAGTTGTGTTATAAAGCTCCATAGGTAGTATATTTTGTTTTCAGTAGTTTGTTGGTCATAGGTGTCATAGAGAACTGAGGACAATATTACCCTAAGGGGGAGGGGTTTGTAACAACCCTCAGTTATAATTTCATGTAATAAAGTTAATAAATGAAAAAAATAAGACCAAGGTCATGGGACACGTATTCTGGTGGGTGTTTGTTTGGTTTTTTATGGCTAAGGAAATTAGAAAAGGAAATAGAAAAGGCTTTGAAAAGGTAAAGAGGCATTAATTGACATTTTATTTATGATAAAAGGCTTCTGAGGATCAGTTCATGGATTTTCTCAGTACAACCTTTTGGTCAGTTTATTTTTGGAGTTGTCTCTCTATTCTCTTTATTATCCCATACTCTTGCACACTTAGAGAATTCTTGGAGCACTCTAGTATTGGAGAAAGGAAGGTAGAGGAAGGACAAAAAAGAAAAGGGAAGCAAGGATCAAGTAAGGAAGAGTTGGATCAAGTGGCTACACTGAGATTACTTTGCAGGTATCAAGTTACATGTATGGCTTCCTTGCTAGTTTTGGCATGCATGGTACATCCATGTGTGTATTTAGTTTTCTTACTATCATTTGTATGGGTTATTCTAGTTGTGATAGTGGTTTTAGCCTTGCCTTGACATTTCTGGATAGCCATGGTGTGATGGGGTTCTTTCCTTTGGTTGAACTTTCGATTGTCAGATAGTTTTGGAACTAGGTGAGGTGGTCTCAGGAAAATTCCCAAGGGCATAGGAATCCCTTGACCAGTAATGGTAGGATACATAGTAAATCCTGAGGGTGGATACAGGAAGATTCCACAAGGTATTGGTGAAGAAACCCGAAGGCATCCAAGCTTGTTTAGGGCATAGTGATCCGTTGACTGGTTTTTGTGGGATTGTGGTAGAATCCTGGTAGTGTATTTTTATTATTTGGCATAGGAATCCGTTGACCCGTGATGGTGGGATTGTGGTGAATATTGGTTTAATAGGTGAGGGTTTCGAGCCTAGGAGTCCCTTGAACAATTTTGGCAGGATTGCGGTAAATCCTAAGGAAGCCCTGGTTGTTTTGTTGTGAGTACCACATTCATTCTTAGAATATGGCACGAGGGTAATTAGCAAAAATAAAGATTTGGTTCAATCCAATCTATGGTCGGGTGGTACATGGAAGCCATTGACTTGGTTGGCTTTTACATATGATTCCTCTTATATTTTATGAGTAAATGTATTTGTTATGGTGTGGATTTGATAGCTATTCTATCATTGTTATTATTTTGGTTATATGTTGGTTATAAGCATGGTTTTATGAGAGATTCTAGTTATGGATTTTATCATGTTTTTATTGGTAAATGAATGGTTGATGAATGTAAAGAATAAAAAGTGCTATTGTAGCTAGCTATAGAGGTTTTAGAACCTTTATCAGATATGCATTCATGACCTGTAGATAACATGTTCACAAAATGTTTGACGAAATATTTGTCATAGTTAAGCTTAGTTAGGTCAAGTTATTATCTAAGTTTTATGTTAAATGCTTTGTCTTTGTGTCATTTATTGTTCTGGAAAGTCTCATCAAGTTCTGGGAAGTGGTTTAGAGAATAGCTCTGGAAAGGTGACTTAGATTCTGCGTCGCAGGCACAAAACTAGGAAAATGGGATTGTAGTTGCTAACTTCCAGGATTATGCATGCAACTGGAGGCCTACAGTCAAATTTATTTTATATTATTCCTATATCTTAGAGTCTCGATCACTGAAAAAGAGAGTTACTTTAGGATTTGGGAACCTCGAGGCGTGTTTTACCTCTAGCAGGTTTGGTACCTCTTGAGGAAGGTCAGTAAAGGTTTGGTTTGTTGATTCCACTTCCTTAACTGTACTTAGGAGCTTGGTTCATGTCATAGTAGCCCTCAACTCATGTTTACCCTGGAAGGCCAATGAAAGTGGGTAAATGTGGGAGGGGTAGTTACACTTGTGGTGGGAGGAGGCAACAATAATCCATAATATTGAAGAAAAGGTGGTTGAGTGGGAGGAATTTCAATGACTGTTTAAATAAAATATATATAAAAAAATGATATTTTATGACAAGACCAAGGAATTCCATAAGTTGAAAGTGGGGAAAGTTGTTAATTTTCCTTAGGGCTATATTGTTATTTGCTTCAGATAATTGCATTTCATCATTTTCACATTTAATTCACTCAACAAAATCATAACATTATTAAGTTTTACAACATTATTAATCAACATATGTAATTATATTGAAAGAAAAATATCATCATAAATGCAATCGAACATAATGGAATAATAGAAGAGAAACATTCACACATAGAGACACTGGGATTTGTCAGAGACTAGGGAAAACCACACTACAGGGAAAAATGTTTCAAATTCTTCTTCTTATTAGATTGTCATTGAGTGATTAAGCAAAGAGAGAGATAGTGGTTCATATCTTCAACCAAAAAAATATCCAAAAAGATCAACTAAACAACATCCAAGAGATTAAACCAACAATGCTAATAATCGAAACACTGGTTTAGAAGCCTATAGACAATTGCCATCAATTGTTGGAATATGTAGTCTACTGTGGTTAGCTATCAAAAATAAACCCTATATCTCAACCACATGGAGTAATATTTATGTGTATGGATAAGAGATTCCAACCACATGGATGAGCCACTGTGCGTACAATTATAACCAAAAATTTCCTGTAGGATGTCTCTGGCTAGGAACCAAAAACCCTATATCATTAGTGTGAGCTTTAGATCCTAAAATTTTAGACCTGTGCAAACCAATCTCGGTGAACTGCCTCAGACCTATGCGAGCCAAACCAAGTAAATAAGAATACATGTAATCTCCAAATGAGGGTCACTTGAATTATTTTTATAGCCATCCAAGGGTGTCCAATTTCTCTTTTGGGATGGCATGTCCTTTTTGTGCACATGTGGGCTTCACTTCAAAAATACACTTTCCCATGTCCAAATCTAGTGCTTCAAAGATCAAAATTGGCCCTCTTGAAAAGAGGAATCTAGTCCCATGATTGTAATTTGTAATTGAGCTCCCAAATTTAACAATCCCTCTCAGTTAGGGAGAAATTTCAACTACATCATGTAATGATTGCAAGTATCCTGTGATCGAATCATGTACTATCTAAATTATCTATCCATCATCAAATGTCATATTTGTTCATCTTTGCTAATATTTTCACATATATTCTCATCCCTACTCATACCTAGTCATGCTGGCTCATATCTTCGCATCCCTGCTCATCTCTGGTTATCTTTATATGTTTCCTCATGTGTTGAACACTCTTGAATCTAAAAGACGAATAATTTGATATTTGAGGGGAGCTCAATCTACCACCCTCTATATATAGGGGAGCCACTTCTACCACCCAGAATCACTGGGAATGGGAAGCCAATGTTGCTATCTTAAAATATTTACCAGTGAGGATCGAATGTTACGACCCAAGAAACTCTGCTAGCGAGGAGCCAATGTTACAACCCAAGAAACTATACCAGTGGGGAGCTAATGCTAAGACCGAGGAAGCTCTACTAACGGGGAGCTAATGCTACGACCTAGGAAAGTCTGCTAGTGAGGAGACAATGCTACCACCTAGGAAACCATAGACAATACGAGGGATGGCACTTACCTTAGGATGTGAGCATCTTGCTTATCCCACTACCTGGCGATATTAGGAGGGATAAGAGTTACCATAAATGGTAAGGATCATGCGTATCCTATTATCTATTGATCTTTCCAACATGACCCTGAAGAGTTAAGTGGTAGAACACCTAGATCTCTAGCCTGATCAAGATGGCACTTACCATAAATAGTATAAATCATGCTTGACTAAAGAATCCAACACCCATTGACAAGATGGGTGGGAAAGATAGATTCTAGCTAGGGTATACTATGAATCGATGAAGATAGGGGTGATACATCTTCTACCTTATGGGAAATGGATAGGGGAAATATCGTATTGTCTAGAGATCCCTCAACCCCAAGGGCCCTACATATCAATTCCTCGCCATGGTGTTACATGTCAATTTGTCGCCATGACACTTGATTTATTTATGGGTATTTTTACCATCTGTGAACATGTTTGATTGAACTCCCTTAGAAATCAAACAATAAAAAATATCTTGAAGGAGATGAGAAATTTGGGCAAAATAGCTGTCACACCATGACAAGTTTCACCTATGTTGATTTTCCTATTTTTTCCCATGCATTCAATAGAATTAACTCTGAGAATAGTGCAAAGATGCGCTCTGTCTGCCACTATAAACCTGTGCTGGTGAATTCAAGAAAGTAAAAATAAAAAGTACATTCTAGAAACATAGTTGGTCGAATATTTCCCAACTGAAAGCTTCCAGGTGATAACTATTCGAACTATATCCCTCAGATGATGCATCTTAATCCCTTTCCTCATGGAAACCTAATCCCTCAATTAAGGCATCTCACCCTCCTCTATTGGATCTAAAACTTCTTCCTCTTGGATTATAAAATGAATAGAGGGTAGAGGGTTAGAGGATGTTAGAACTCAGAGAAGATAAAATTATGTTGTTAGCTTGAGATTGGAAAGCTTGTCATATAAGGAGGAGATTGAAGGCATTTGGGAGGAAACTCACGACGTCAAAGCGAAGGTTGTAAGGCTCTTCTTTATCTTTAATTAATACAAATGAACATTTTCTCCTATTGATTTGTCTTATTGGAATGATGAATGGTTTATAATTTTTTACAATGTTTATTAAGGAAAATTAAATTCCTAATTTCTTTGATCATTAGGTTAAGTTTTGTTTGGATTATTATATTCCATATGCTTTTGATCCTTTTATCGACTTTGGTTGCAGGTATTGTCAAGCATTGACAAGTTTAATCAAATCACAACAAGGGATATTCATAGAGAATTTCATGAAATAGGTAAGAGGCTCATCCATTAGCATTATTTCTTATAATTCAAACAAGTCCAACCTAGGGAAAGAGTCAGTTCAATTGTCTTTATTGTTTCTGGTTTCCGTCAAGGATCTAGGGAGATCACTTTTGTCTGCAAGAGGGAAGATCGCTTTTGTCTGCAAGAGGGATTTGTCCTATGTAACAAATTGGTGACACCACTGAGGAACGAATTTGTTCTCTTTCTTTTCCTTAGTTTTGGTTTCTGATCCTTCTGATTGATCTCAACCTAAGTCTTTATGAACTAATGAACTTTCAGATCTGTATGGTTGATTTCTTGAATTTTTGTTTTTTCTTCGGTTTATGATATCTGTGTTTTTTTCGTTCACCAATAGAGCACAATTTTGCGTTGGCTTTTCCTTAGAAACTAGGCACATGCACTTTGTTTTGTATTGCTCACCTATGCAGGGCATAGGAATATTTGAAAATTTGGTTTTTGCTTCAACTCAGAACTGAGTTATATTTTCTGGATTTGTCATTATCTTTATTTGGACTGTTTTATGTCTCTTCTGAATTCGTTTAAGTGCTTTGTTGATATTTTTTGAGAATTAGGTAACTTTGAAGAAACTTTTTAGGGTTTTTGCTGGTTGGTTTGTCGATTGTTCAAAACAAGATAAGTTGTCCTTCTACTTGTGATATCCTTATTTTGTTTTGTCAAACACACCAGTTAACTTTAATTGTTTTCTTATTTGTGATCAAACGCATATTGAATTGCAAATTAGGGTTTATTGAGATCTAGTGCTTTTGTGAAGAAATTGTTGCTTAAAGTTTTGGGAATTTATCTGAATAACACTAATGTTATCATTAAATCAAAGCATTCATAGGGAAAATGTATTTTTCCTCCAACTCTCTTGATTGATTTCTGTGTACTTGAAATTTTTGAGTGATAAAAGATAAAGAGTATTTTTGGTTTATTTGATATTTAGGGAAATCTAGAACTTGGTTTGTTTTCTGCATTTTCATTGCATTAAGATGAAATTGGTTGTTTTAGGAAATTTGGAAAAGTTGTGAGTTTTTCAGTTCATTTCAAAAAAAATCAAAGAAACTCTTTCTTTCCTCTAAATAGGATTTCATCGAATTTGAAAGTTGTCAATTACATTTTTGAGTGCATTAAGGTTTTGAGTCGTGTCATAATGTCATGAGTTTCACCTTCATAACCTATTGAGTAAAGAAAAACTTAATAATACAACGTTAAGTAACATTCATCTAGAATTTTACATTTTTTAGGGCTCTTACTACCTATAGTAGCTTAAGTGTAGGTCTTTGGAATAAGGAAGGAGGTAAACTTTCCAAAGCTACAAGAAAACAATAGAATCTTGAGTTAGGGAGAGAAAATCCAATTATTTCAATTTTTCTCTGGGAAGCTATTCTTGTACATGAGTTAAGCATGAGATCAAATTGAATCTGGTGAAGTGGTCGTACCCACTTCATCAACCAAGATATATTGATTTTCACATATTACAACAGTACCGAAAGGTACTTGGGATCACTTGAAAGTAAACCTTTGATTGATCATGTGGAGGAGACTTCAAATGGATTAAGCTTGTTACACTTCCCTGGTGTCTATGTCCGATCTATGACTGCCCCCCCAAGGTAAAATTGTTATATTTGGTAAACTTGGTGACTATAATACTAGGGATCTACCTAAGTTGATGGAAGAGGGAAGGTCCTAATGTACCTGGAATAGAGGTTGACTAGATTCAATTGGACTTTTTGGAGGGTAATCTTTGCTCGAGATGGTTTATAACAAATTTAGTTGCACTAGATTGTTTCATTAAGCAGGTTGTGAGGGTAATTGGTTCCAAACACTCATTTCTGTAAATATTTTCACCTTGATCACTGGGATGCTGAATTTCATCACCAACTAGTAATTATTGATCTCTGTGAAGAATTAGTTTGTATGGTTTGAACTCCTAGATTTTTAGCGTGTGTTACTTTTTGTGTTTTTTTACTTTTTAGAGACTTTAGGTGTAATAGAGACTTTAGGTGTAATTTAGATATTCTGTGATTTATTAATTGAAAAGTTTTTAACATGCAGGTGGTGTGGCTTTCTGATTTAATATTTAAATTGTCCTTCACTTGGCTTATAGATTTGTCTAACATTAAGATGAAATGTACAACCACCCTCAATTAAGTTTGTCTTTTTCAAATGATGTCAAATGCCATTTTGTTTTTTTTAATAATGCCATCCTCTAAATCAGCTCTTGGTGTAATGATTTCCCTGCTTTCTTTTGAATTTTCACTAGGGTCTTCATTATTAGCCTTGACTATTTGAGAATGATCAACTTTTATTTTCTTCCTCCTCTTTTCTTCTAGATAAGTAACATCCTCATCATCTACTATAACAGAGACATTATTGGGCATTTTTACTTTTGGTCTTTTATGGCTCTTCTCCTTTCTAACGTCAATTCTAATGTCATGCTCAGTAATGGCAACATATTCTTCAGTGTCAGTTTCAACTTCCTCATATTCAAAAGCAACATTTCTACCTTTGCTAGATTTATCCATTATAGGCATTCTTTGTTGATCCGTTGGATGTAGTTTTGTAGCATCATGGATTACTATTTTTTGCTTGTTTGCCATATCTTCTTCTGACCCTGAGTGGAAACTGCTCACAACATTCATAATATCTTTATCTATAAAATAAATGTCTCCTAACATAATTGAAAGATTTTCAATAAAATTCTATCAAACAAAATATCATATGTCAATAAAAACTAAGTTATAAAAAATATAATGATACAGTTACAATAACGCAAAACACATAAATATAAATAACAAAACTTACAATATCTTGTGCAATCTCATTTAAGATTTGTTTACACATCTTTGTAGATTAATATGTCGCGTCATACATTGACAATGCAAACTGATATTTAATATTTCCATGTGACTTGGGTGGTTTTGTAAATACATAAACAACTTCAGTGTCCAGTATCAAAAAAATGTCTAATGCTTTTCCCAACACCTCATAACTTCCACTATCATTAGCAATATCAATGTATTGATATATCTGCAGATGTTGTTCACCTTCTCTGTTTTTCACAAACCATATCTGTTACGTATGCTTCACTTCTTGTGATTTCTTCCAGTAAGAAATCAACTTCTTGTCCTTTAAGGCACTTGATTGATTTGTAGTTATTAGCTCAGGTTTGGTTCGTTCAACAATATTTTTTGAGGATCCACCTCTAGTTTTAGCAATCTTTGGTCTAGAAATATTCACAGAAATTTTCCTTGATGCCATTTTCCTGCAAAAAATATACACATATATATAAATCAGTAAATTACAAAAAAACCAATAGCTTAAGTAAACAAACAAAATGAAACAAAATCTAAAAACAAAAAAAGACCAGAAGCATGCACATCAACCCCCATGACAAGTTGGATGTTAGGTTCATACAGGAAAAATAAATAAATAAATAAATATATATATATATATATATATATATATATATATATATATATATATATAGATATATATATATATATATATATATATATATATATATATATATATATATATATATATATATATACATCCCTTATAAAAAAAAATCATTTTTTCATTTGTCCAAGGTCCCTTGCCAAGCCAGGGGCCAATTCTAAGAATCGCCCCCCTGCATGCCAGGGGTCGATTATCAGAATCGACCCCTTGCATGCCAAGGGGTTGATTCTCAGAATCAGCGCCCTTCCTGCTAGGGGGCCGTCGTGCCTTAGTGTCATGTCAAGCCTGTGCCTATGGGTAGGCATGCCCGACCATGGGCGTGCCCACCCGGGGCAAAATGGCCATGTGGCCTGCTGGGGGTTGATTCCCAGAATCGCCCCCCTAGCCTGCCGGGGTGATTCTGAGATCGACCCCCTAGGAGGCTAGGGGACCATTTTGTGCTTTTCCCAGTGTGGGCATGCCCACCACCAGACTGCATGCTTGGCATGTGAGTAGGTGCACCTACCCACGGCACGATGAAGTGCAGTACGTTTGTCGTGCTGTGGGCAGGCACGCCCATAGCCGAGTGCACCCGCCCACAGGCTAGAATCGACCCTCACCCATGGTGGGTCAGACCGCAGGGGCGGGTGCGCCGACAGGCACGCCCAGCCTTGTGAGTGCCTGCCCGCGACAGAATGGCCCCCTAGTAGGCTAGGGGGCTGATTCTGAGAATCGGCTCCCTAGCCTACAAGGGGGCCACTCTGCCTCAGGCAGACACGCCCACAACCAGGCCCACCACGCCCACTACTAACTTAGTGGCCCCCTGCCTGCCAGGGGGTTGTCAGGTAAGCCTGGCTCATGTTAATTTTTAATTTCTAAAAGAAATATAAATTTTATTAATAAAAAGTTAAATATTATTTTATTGGAATTTGTTTTTTGTCTAGTATTTTACGCGAACATAACAATCCAACTGACACATAACTACTAGTAAACCTATGGGAATTTAAGACTTGCACTCAAGAAAATGTAAATTAACCTTTCGAATGTGATAGTATTCCATTGAATGAGTCGTCGACAACAATGTAACTGCTCCACAAAATCGCTCCAAGTGTTTTAATGAACCTTGAAAAGCCTTGATGTGATGTGAGGAATGGTAATAATAAAATTTATGATATAGCGGAAATTATGGAATTGTTTTACCACATGGTGAATGTGGTATTAATTTTTTTTATAAAAGCTTTAACATATAAATCATGTTATGGTGATATAGTAATTTATTTTAAATGTGTGATAGAAGATATAATAAAAACTAAAAAGAAATTCAATTGTCTAGTAAATGTTATATGGTTTAAGTAAAAAATTAATTTAGGTAAAATATTTAGTTTACAATTTTAATTTAAAGATTTAGTTTAAAAGATTAATTTCATAAGAAAATTTTATTTAAAACTTTTCAATAAATCGTAGAAGAAAAATTTGGAGGGAAAAATTTCAGCGAAATTTTTTAGAGGGAAACTTTGGAGTGAAATTTTCATTCTTTAAGCTATATATTATCATTAGGAGAGAGTGCATTTGTATCATTCAAATTCTTCTATTTGAAAGGCATGGATTCTTCTGATAGTGAAGTTTCGCCTTGTGAAGCATCAACATCTTCGTCATGTAACAACTCTATTCATATTGATGAATATACTAGAAATTATTTCACTATGAATAGAGAGTCAAATTTTCCACATAGTTTTAATCCCAAGGACTATGAGAGAAACATTGATGAAGGACAGGGTGAAGAATTTAAAATAAATAAAGAGTCATGATTTCCACGTAGTCCTAATCCTATGGACTAACAGAGTAGTAGTGATGAAAATCATGATGAAGAATTTCAAATAAATAAAGAGTGGTGGTTTCCACTTAGTCCTAATCCTATGGACTATGAGAGCAACAATGATGAAGAGTATGATGAATAATTTCCAATAAATAGAGAGTCACAGTTACCAAGACAATCACATAGGATACTCGGGGACCCCCTTGAGTATACAACAAGTCAGTTAGAAAAGGTAAAAGCCAAAAAGTCTAAATCATTGGGATCCAGAACTGCAGCAAAAACTAAAACTTCTACTATTATAGACTCTGATGTAAAAGGAACTGAAGTTAATCAACCAGAAACATCTACTATCTTAGGCCTTGAAGTGACAAAAACTGAGCTTGACATATTTAGAAATTAGTATCACACACAGGAGGAACTGATTTACAAATTACTGAACTCATTCAGACTGAATCAGATACTTGAGACTTTTTACATACAAATCCTATTTCTGAACCAGATATTGATGAACCTAAGTCTTTATGAACGTGAATATTATACACCTACTACAACGCATATTCCAGATCCTCAACATTCATCACGTGTGAAAATCATTATTACCGACAGTCTCCATCCTGGTCTCACTAACATCGAAGAAATTGTTTCAGACGAAGAGGAAGAACCAATAGTTTCTACCAGTGAACCATTAGATATTTCATATATTTTGTTTCTATCTCTTCAACCTGACCATTGGTATTTCACACCCTTGAACTTTTTAGGACAAGAGATTCCACAATACACAACTCCTTACTCTACCGTACCAGTTTTTGACTGGTCTATGATGGCTTCTAGAAGTACCTCATCAGACACATCTATGTTTTCTACTTCTCTGGAGTCAACATTATATGGTGGTTTTCTACCACCTGGATATCACTCTCTTGTTGGAGCTTATTCATGAGCTTCTTCCTCAAATCAATCTTCAAACATGTCAACTGGTTTAACTAATCCTACTAATGAAGGTTTGATATTTGAACAATTTATTAATATGATTTCTGGTAATGTTGGTAATCCTTGAATCAACTCAACAGGTGGTCATTACCCGCCTATGGGGCGACCATCGTATCCTCCGTCTAGAGGAAAACCTTTATGTGGATCCTACCCTATAGATGGGGGGAAACCCCTCCTAGAAATCATCTTAATTATGCTCAAATTCCTTAAACCAGTTTTGGTCAATGTGTTATGCCTCAACCCGCCATTGGAATGCCTTAACCTGGAATGGCTACAATCTGGAACCCTTCGTTAAATCAGTAGTCAATTCCATTTTCTTCTCAAGTGCCCATGTATCAACCTGTTCAACCTATTGGACAACCTACATAACAATTACCTTTTCAAGATATTCATTTTCAAGTCAAACCAACTACCCAGGTTAATATGTCGACATCTACGCAACAACCACTCTAGCATCCCGTCCCGAGTACTCCTCAAATGTCGGCTCAGTCTGCTGTACAAACAATTGTTCATAATCCAGGTTCAAGTTCACATCAAACTCCCATTCCTGGATTATCATAGGTAACTGTCCCACCTACATCACAAGTAACGGTGCAACTCCTTATTCAGTTTATTCCTTGGGTATCTAGTGTTCAATCTATATCCTACAATTATTTCCATACCCCAAAATACCTGTCATACAACCTAGGTTTCCATATATGCAAGTGTCGTTTCAAGGGAAACCTTTCCAATGTCAACCATAGATTCAGTTTGTTTAAGGTCCACCTTTTCAAACTCAATTTCTCCAAGGTCAGCCTTTGCAAAATACACCCTTTCAAGGACAAGTCAGTCAAGGTCAAATGGGTCAGAGTCTTTCGTTTCAAAATCAACCATACCCAGGTCAAACATTTCAAGTACATATGCAACCGCAATATGGTATGGCTCATCCTGGATATCTAGGAGGTATGCAGATCCCAACTGCTCAGGTTATTCCAGGATATCCTCGGTATCCTCCTCCCGGTACAGGACTCATCCCTCTGGTTTATGAGTATGCACCTCAGGATCCTTACCGCTAGTTGCCTTTCATTGCAACTTTGGATTTCCCTAACCTCTCTCGGTTAACTAATGATCCTCTTCTTTATTTACTATTTTTGCCAGCCATTCCTACTAAGTTTCCCAGTGACATCCCTATGTTTGAAGGTAATTCGAGCGCATACCCATCAAACCATGTTATGAGCTATCATCTTTGGTGCACATCCAACTCATTAATAGACAATTCTATTAGATTATGAAATTTCAACGAACCTTAACTGAATCGACAAACAAATGGTACGTAGTTGACGCGAGCTTCGTTCAGTACATTTAATGCCCTTGCTACAACTTTTTTGACCAATTTTCAATTTCCCATTCGATATGATAATGGAACTAAAATTTTAACCTCTTTAAAACAATCAACGTCAACCCATATCTCAAATCACATTCATGAATGGAGATGAAGACGTTGTTTGTTTAAAGTTTACATTCCAGACCATATTTTGGATGAATGGTTCATAAAATCTCTTTTCCTAGTAATAACTGAAGATGTTGCTAAAGGAGGTTTTGTAATTGAGGAGCAAGTAATTTCTCATGCTCAATACCTTGATCTTGTTTATACTCAGTCTGGTAATTTGTAAGAAAAGATCCCATATTTACCCCGCCCTGGTAAAACTAATCCAACCCTTACAGGATCACATGCTACTGGTGGTACGATTGGTTCTATGAGCCAAAAATCTAAGAATAGAAAGAAAAATTCTAAGAATTCTCATATTTCGACTCTATCTGATTCACCTAAAGAATATCCCTCTCCCAAAATTACTTCGGAGGTTAGCATCTAAGAATCATCTACTGGAAAAGGTAAGAAATCTGGAAATAAGAAAAAAGGAAAAGGGAAAGCTAAACAAGACACTCATTCTAAGGAGAAATCGAATAAGAATGAACTATATGATAAAAATAAGAAACCTTGTTATCCTTGCCTAATTTGTGATGAATATTATTACACCAAGGAGTGCCCACATCCTGCCGAAGTTTCTAAATTTACCAAAGGTTTACCCACTCCTATTGTTTTGAAGGACCCCTTTCCTTCTCAAGACAACAAAATGGTTTCTCATGACCAATCCTCCTCATACACATTGACAAGTATCATGATGATGTCTTCCAAAGTTATGGTAGCAACGAGATCCAAAGATTATACATCAAAGAGTCTTATTGAAGATGGATATGACTCTAGTGTAGCTAGTTAAACTTCCACATCTACTCCTCCTTCTTCTGAATCATTACATATTGAAAAACCAAACCCTGATATGATAATTCATTTTCCTCCTAAGGGTATGCTTCAAAAGTCAGCCTTTAACCCTCATTCTAGCGCTACCTAGAACTATAACATCGTCAAAGATTTGGTTATGTCACCTTCGGTAATGTTGGCCCTTGAAGTGTTGTAGACTTTTCGAGCATAGAGGAAGTTATTGTTATCATCGATTGGAGCAGTAGGTCCTCATGACTCCAATTTTATTGTTTTTTATCTCAGAGAATCATGCCCCATGTCTTCCACACCAACTGGCTTTTTAGATAACAGTCCATGGCAAAACTCAACAAATTTTTCGAATAATGATTGATGAAGGAAAATTGACATGTATTATGTCCATTACCTGTTGGAAAGCTTGATGTTATCCCACAATTAATCAATATTCCACAAATTTGAAAGCCTTTGATGGAAGATGTTTTCGTCCTTACGGTCTTTTAAATGATTTACCAATCCAATTAGAGAGTAAAACAGTTTCAATAGACGTTTAGGTTGTTGATGTTCAAATTGAATATAACCTTTTGCTTGGTCGAAGTTGGACTTATGCCATGGCAACAGTATTCTCGTCATATTTTAGGATGATCATGTTTCTTCAAAAAGGAAGAATTATGAAGGTAGACCAATTGTCCTACTATACCTCAAACCCTAATTCCACTGGTAGTGTGCCTTTTGTTGGAAAATCAACAACTCTGTATGAAGAAGTTGGTGTTGGTCTTCTCAAAGACTCATCTTTGATGGGAACTTTCACATTCCCTCCACCCAATTTCCCTCATAATGATGCCCATATTAACATGATTACATCAAGTACTTTCGAATCGAGAGATCCGTGGAAAGTACCTTCAAAGTCAGAATTAGTCTTATATGGTAGTGAGATGCCTCGTAGCCCTTTTGAGTTGGCTTATGAGGCAATTCAATCCTTTTCCAACTTATCAACATCTGAAAACAATCAAATGTATATGATTAATAATTAATATTCTCATTTGTCATGCTTGGAACCAATCTCTATGCCTGATCTTTTAACGTGGATTTTTTAACTGATGAAGGTATTATGGAAGTTATGGCCTTGGACGAAATGCCATGGGATGATACTCATCATCGTTTAACCTTATTTCCATATTTTGAAAAAATTGAGAATAATTTCTCATCTATGTTGTCATCTGAGACTCTTAGTGATCCTCAATGGCCAATATCTACCCCTTCTTCCAATTCTGAATAGAATTTAGGGAACATATGAGCAACGATACCCATAGACATCTCAATGAAAACAGGATTACTGAAAGTATTCATATAGGAGCTTCTTTTTATTTAGAATAGATTCAAACTTATAAAGCCCTATTTTAGGAATTTCACGACATCTTTACCTGGTCATACGAAGTAATGCTAGGAATCGACCCTAGCATAGTTGTGCATGAGATAAAAACTCATATTGATGCTAATGTTGTTAGACAACGATTACATCCTATACATCCATAAAAGTTTTCTGCTATCAAAACTAAGGTTTAAAAATTGTTGAGAGCAGGATTCATTTACCTTGTTCCTTTGACTGATTGGGTATCAAACATTGTACCTGTTAATAAAAAACAAGGAACTATTCAAGTATGTGTTGATTACAGAGATATTAATAAAGCTTGTTTGAAGGACAATTATCCAACTCCGTATATCGACCAAATTGTTGATGACTGTGTCGGGAATGAGAATTTTTCATTCATGGATGGATTTTCCAACTACAATTAGATAAACATACTCCCTGCTGATAAGTACAAAACCACATTTATATGCCCATGGGGGACTTTTTGTTATTGCAAATTCCCATTTGGCCTAAACAATGTTGGTGCAAATTTTCAGCGAGCAATGTCTTATGCATTCCATGATATCAAGGATATTGTTCATCCTTATTTGGATGACCTACTAGCTCATTCAATGAAAAGGAAGCATCACCCATTGCACTTAAAAGAAATTTTCAATAGGTGCAGGCATTACCATATTCACTTGAATCTGCACAAATGTGTATTTTTTGTACAATCAGGTTGACTTCTAGGTTTCATCATTTTGAAAGAGAGCATTCATGTTGACTCCCTTAAGGTAGAGGCAATTTTGAATTTTCTTGCTCCTTCTAGCCTTCCACAACTCCAAAGTTTGCAAGGGAAAGAAAACTTTTTTTCTAGATTCATCCACAGTTATGTCGAACTAACTGATCCATTAATGAAAAAGGTATTATAGACTTTATGTGAAGTTTTCTTATGTTACTTAGTGTAACGGATCGAAAATATTTCAAATAAAATAAACCCATAAGAAAATTGAAACATAATCAAACATATCAACACAGCAACAATATGATAACGGAGTTCACTCGACTTCCTAGCTACCTCTTCGAGTCCTTAGCTTCCAGTGTGACCACTTTATTAGTCTTGAAAATGCTTTTATAGACATGAGCTTAAATATAGAGACTCAAATGAGGGAAAGGATCTCAACATTGCATTCAGCTCGAAATTTAGAGTCAAACGAGTATAAACTTGCCCATATCTTGCCTCTGTGAGCTCTAGACCCCCTGGAGAAATCGAAAACCGCCTCTGCCCTCTGTAAAACCACTTCTGTCTACACAATACCACCTCGGTCTGCGCGCTGGTGGTTTGACTGTTTCGGCACCTGCATAAACCTTAAACAAAGTTTTGGTGGCTTGGTTTACTGAGTTCCGCCCTTGGCATTGTGGTTAGCCCGAAGGTTTGAAGGCGATGGTATATAATGTTTTAGGTTGGCAGGTCGAAACCCCCACCTGACATCGGCATTTTGATATTGATTAATATTCATACATAGCAACATATATTGACATGAGACTTTGGTGTCATATATCTTTGCGCTCCGTTCGCTTATACATGGGATATATGGTTATATATACCATATGCGGTTTTTTGTTGCGGTGGATGTGGGATAATTCCAAAACAAACTAAGGGGTCCGACGGCCATGGGGTTGACCCTGGCCGTCGACCCTTTTTTCTGGCGCCTCCAATACCGCAACCATAAATACAAAGTCATTTGCAATCTTAACAAGAACATCATTTCCCGTTAGGTGCGGCCCCTCGAATGAAAACTCAGTCTTCTAGGAAGTTAGGGGATTGATCCTCCCTGATCCCAAAAATTTTGGAAAATAGGTGATATTGGGCAAAATCCGGGTTGCCACGTGTCAACACCGGATTGGCCCATATCAACCAATTAGAATTTGCCATGTCACCTCCTCTACTGACATCATCCAGGACCCATGGCTCATTCCCGGGTTGACACGCGTCCTTGCTGACGTAAGCATTGACTTGGTTTACTGTTGCCTGTTGACTAACTCGTGACCTCTAACTTTTTGACTTTTTCCCTAATTTTCCCAAAAATTTTGACTAGCCCTAACTTCTTCATCCGGACTCGGATTTATGTGATGTTCACACCATTGGAATCGTATCGACGAGAACTACAACTTGATTTTACTTTCAACTTTATTTGAAGACTTTGATCTAGAGGAAAAACTGGATCCATTTTGGATCACTCCTCCCCACTGGAAGCTTTTGGACCACCAAAAGTTGGTTTTAGTTGTTGAACAAGTGAGGATATGCTTCCCCCACTTTTCCAATCTCTATCCATTGTGCTTTACTTGGATTTGTACCTTTGAGTCCCACTTGAAGATACTCAACACTTCCTCGTTGCGAAGTCCTTATCCTCCTATCAAGAACTGTATCCTCCTGTAGATCATTGAGATACTCAGGCAAAAAATCTTCAATGGAAGGTAACTGTCCTTGCTCTTCTGGATATTCAATCAATGAAGGCTCATAAAATCACAAATTTTCAACATTTACGATGGAATAGATCTGCATATAAGCTGGTAGATCTAGGCGGAAAGTATTTTCACCAATTTTGTCAAGTATTTTGGAAGGACCATATCTAATTGATTTCAACTTCTTACCTTCCCCTTGTAGTCTTTATTTGATGATGTACAACCAGACTTGATCACCAACTTGAAAACTATGCTCAACTCGATGCTTGTCATGCCGCGCCTTATACTTTTCTTGGCTTCTTTCCAGTTGTTCATGTACTGCCTGGTGAATTTCCTACATTTTTTCAATGAACTTGGTTGCTTTGTCCACATCACTGTGTCCATCAACTGCTATGTCTTTACCAAAGACAAAATCCAAGGGAGACTTTGGTATAAAACCAAAACAAGTCTCAAAAGGAGATCTCTGAGTAGAAGAATGTTTTGGATGGTTGTAAGCATGTTGCACATAACACAAATGCTCATCCAAAAGCTTGGGATGCTTGCTGCAATATCCTCAAAGCAACTGTATCACTGTCCTATTGACCATTTCTCTCTAACCATCTGTTTGCGGATGAAATGATGTCATCTTCTTTAACTTTGTGTCCATTAATTCCCATAGACTTGACCAAAATTTCCCGACAAATCAAGAATCTTGATCAGATACAATAGAAATGGGTAACCCAAAATGAACCCATACATTTTGAAAGAACAACTTTACAGTTTGTTCAGCTATGACCTGTTTATTACATGGTGTCAAAATACACATCTTACTGAACCTATGCACAACTACATACAAATAATCATGACCCTTTCTAGACTTTGGCAATCCCCCAACAAAATCCATGGAAAGACTTTCCCAAGGACGAGAACGAATTGGAAGTGGAGTATACAAGCCTAATTTTCTATTACTTGGCTTGATTGCAGCACACATAGTACATCCTTTAATATATCTAGAAGTTGTCTCATTCATTCGTGGCCAATAACAAAATCTTTGTAATTGTGCAACTGTTTTCTTACACCAAAATGACCTGATATGAAAGAAGTATGTGCTTCTCAAATTATATTAACTCTTTCAGTTTGTGGAATGCATAACTTTCCCAAATGATATAAGAGTTTTTCCTTTATGAAATAATCCAATTCTTCTACCTACTTCTGTGACTTAAAGTTGCATATACATCCTTAAAATCTATGTCTTGAGCATATTGTTCAATGTAAATTTCATGAATTATTGAATTATGCTTAGGTATTGTGGATGTATTTATAATTGGTCTTGATAACATGTCTGCAACCTTATTATTTATGCCCTTCTTATATCTGATAACAAGATCAAATTGTTGTAGAAAACCCATCCATCAATAGTGTCTTGATTGTTTCAATTTCGTTTGTGAGCGTAAATATTGAAGTGGTTGATGATCTATGTGTATGATTGTTTCTTTACCCATTATGTAATGTTTCCACTTTTTAACACTCTGGAGTAATGCATAAAATTCTTTATCATATGTAGGATAGTTAACTACCGCTGATGTGAATGTCTTAGAATGAAAGCATATAGACTTTCTGTGCTGCATCAACACTGCCCCCATGGCATATTCACTTGCATCTATCTCGATCTCAAATGGATGTTGAAGATCTAGCGGTGCTAGTACTGGCGCTATACTAATCCTTTATTTCAATGCATCGAAGGCTTTATTCTATTTTCCTCCCCACTGAAACACCTGTTTCACAGCTGTCAAAGCATGTAAAGGAGCTACAATCAAAGAAAAGTTAGAAATAAACTTTCTCCAATATTGTGCTGTCCCTAAGAAACTTCTAACTTTTGTAGTAGTATTGGGCTTAGGCCAATTTACAATGACTTTGACCTTAGAGGGATCTATCTTCAATTCACCACCCCCTACAATATAACCCAAATAATTCAGAGATGTTCTACTAAATTCACATTTTGATAGTTTCACATAGATATTTTCTCTTTTCGAAACATCTAAAACCTGCTTTACATGTTCATCCAATGTTCTACTGAAAACAATAATATCATCTAAATAGACTATTACAAAATCATTAATGAATGGTCTAAATACATCATTCATGACTCGCATGAATGTAGTTGGAACATTAGTTAAGCCAAAAGGAATAACCATCCATTCATAGAGTCCTTGCTTTGTTTTGGAAGTAGTATTCCATACATCATGTTCTGCAACTCTGATCTGATGGTAGCCGCTTTGCAAGTCCAATTTAGAGAAGTAAACTACATCTTTTAACTGATCTAACAAATCATCAATACGAGGAAGAGGATAATGATTCTTTATTGTGATTTTATTTAATTCTCTAAAATCAATGCACATTCTCCATGAACTGTCTTTCTTTCGCACTAACACAATAGGTGATCCGCACGGTGATGTGCTTGGTCGAATAAACCCTTGATTGAGCAACTCCTGTACCTACTTCTTTATCTCTGCACTCTCTAGAGCTAATAACCTATACATTCCAATCTTAGGTAGTGGAGCATCTTGCTGCAAATAAGTCTCATGTTCTATCTCTCACTTGGGTGGAATCCCTTTAGGCTCTTGAAACAGAATATCATAATCGGAAACAAATTTAACTAGATCTGCTTTCTGTTTAGGATTATAGCCTTGGAAAGCATCATATTTATCAATAAGTAAATCATAAGTAAAGATTGTTTACTTGAATTTACAATTCTTTCATCTATCCTGAATTTATGAGAGAGAAGTTATCTTTGAGTTTATGAGCTCTTACAATATATTCAATTCCATCCTTAGTGAGTTGATACTTATTTTCAGTTCGATAGAAGATAAAATTTCTATCGTTCAAGTATGGACTTCATAATACAATTCCACATATGTCCAATGGGACTATGTCTAACTCAACCTCGTCTATAAAATTTGACCCAATAGCGAAACGAAGTTTACATTGTTTCGTAACTTGTAGCTTAGTTTTATCACACACCCAACCTAATGGATATGGCTTTTTATGATGGTTTGTTTCTAGACCCAACTTCTTTACAATTGCTTCAGAAATCAAATTAACTTGTGAACCACTATCAAATAAAGTATCAATTTTAGTATGCTTGGAAATGACTTTAATGTGAAATAGCTCTTTTTTTTTCCTCTCATCATTATCATTATCAATAGAATGTGAAGAAGTACTTGTAGATGCTTTAGAATCTTTACCTTTTATACCTGTAGCTGTAATCGTTGTCTCGTCACTTGAATCTGATCCCAAGTCCTTTTGAATAGCAACAACATTCTTCCGCTCCTTACTCCCAAACTTCGTAGGCTTCAATTCTGGATGCAATGACCAGCAGTGTGCCTCATCGTGGCCTTCATTCTTACAATGAGTGCATGAAGGTTTATCTTTCTTCACAGTGTTGGTTTTCTTCTCCTTCCATTTAAGTTTCTTAATGTCTTTATTCTTGCTTTTAATAGGTTTGGAGGATTTTCCAACATCATGGGTTACATTTTTGCCTCTAGCTTCTAGATGAGTTGCTTGGACCGATACATCATCTAAGCTAGTTGGATTAAACATAAGTATAGTATACCTCAAAAAACTATGTAGGCCACCTATGTATTTCAACAATGTCTCTGGTGAGTCCAATGATATTCTTAATGTTAAAGCTCTCTTACGAAATTCTTGAGTATAACTTTGAACACTTTGACCTTTTAATTGATGTAGTGTTTTCCAACTCATCATTTCTTATTGCATATAAGCCAAAGGATAAAATTTATTTCTAATAGCAGAAACAAATTCATTCCAAGTTGAAATGATTTTACCATGATTTTTGAGATCTTC
The DNA here is from genome assembly GCA_031772625.1 of Pinus tabuliformis. Classification (NCBI taxonomy): domain Eukaryota; kingdom Viridiplantae; phylum Streptophyta; class Pinopsida; order Pinales; family Pinaceae; genus Pinus; species Pinus tabuliformis. The sequence continues at coordinate 1,497,698,834 of CM062819.1, read as the reverse complement.
TTGTGTCTTCCCTTCCCACCATATAAGTGCAGTTCCTCCAAGTCGAAGGCTAGCAAGCTGGATCTTATTCCTTTGTGAAACAACTTTTGCACCCTGCAATACACTTCAATTTGTCTTATCCAATTATCAATCTTTTCAGTGTTAAGTTCTCCATCATAAATCGGCAAATCAAATTTTACTCTAATTTGATCAAAGAGGATTTCTTCTTTTTCTTCTTAGAAGGACTAGATTTATGAGAAGATGATGATGACGATGATGGTGATGATCGAGGAGATGGTGGAGGAAGCATTTCTCGTTTTCCCTTATCTTCTTGATCTTTGGTGATGAAGTTCCTTCTTCTTTGTTCTTCTTAAACTCGCGATACATCTCTTCCACCATTACATGTAAAGTCATGAAACTATCCATAAATTGAGATTCTGACCCAAGTGGGGTTTCATCCGTCATCTTTCTTTGTGAAAATTCCCTTCCAATCTCTAGATTCGCCTCAACAAGTTCACCTTCACCTTGTTTGAGCCTTAACCTAGTAAGCATTCAAATATTCACACAATCTTGTCAGACCTTAAAAAACTTGTTTCTTTGATACCACTTGATCTGTTAATGAAAAAGGTATTATAGACATTATGTGAAGTTTTCTTATGTTACTTAGTGTAATGGATCGAAAAGATTGCAAATAACATAAACACATAAGAAAATTGAAACATAATCAAACATATCAACACAACAACAATTTGATAATGAAGTTCACCAGACTTCCCGGCTACCTCTCTGGGTCCTTAGCTTCCAGTGTGCCCACTTTATTAGTCTTCAAAATGTTTTTACAGACATGAGTTCAAAAACAGGGACTCAAATGAGGAAAAGGATCTGACCATTGCGTTCAGCTTGAAATTTCGAGTCAAATGAGTATAAACTTGCCCATATTTGGCTTCTATGACCTCTAGACCCCCTGGAGAAATCCAAAACTGCCTCTGCCCTCTGCAAAACCACTTCTATCTGTACAATACCACCTCGGTCTGTGTGCTAGTGGTTTGACTGGTTCGGTACCTGCATAAACCTTAAACAAAGTTTTGGTGGCTTGGTTTACCAAGCTCCGCCCTTGGCATTGTGGTTATCCCGAAGGTGTGAAGGCATTGGTATATAATGTTGGAGGTCGGCGGGTTGAAACCCGCACATGAAACTCCGGCATTTTGATATGGATTAATATTCATACATAGCAACATATATTCGCATGAAACTTTGGTGGCATATATCTCTGTGCTCCGTTGGCTTATACATGGGATATATGGTTATATATACCATATGTGGTTGTCTGTTGCGGTGGATGTGGGATAATTCCAAAACAAACTAAGGGGTCCAACAGCTGTGGCGTTGACCCCGGATGTCGGCCCTTTTTTTTGGCGCCTCCAATCCCGCAACCATAAATACAAAGTCATCTGTAATCTTAACAAGAACCATCATAGCCTGTCTGGTGCGGCCCCTCTGGTCAAAACTTAGTCTTTCGGGAGGTCAGGGGTTCCATCCTCCCTATTCCCCAAAATTTTGGAAAATAGGTGGTATTGGGCAAAATCGAAGTTGCCATGTGTCAGCATCGGATTGGTCCATATCAACCAATCAGAATCTTCCACATCACCTCCTCTGTTGACATCATCCAAGATGCATGGCTCATTCCCAGTTGGCACGTGTCCTTGCTGATGTAAGCGTTGAGTTGGTTGACTGTTGACCATTGACCTTTGACTTTTTGACTTTTTCCCTAATTTTCCAAAAAACGTTCACTGGCCCTAACTTCTTCATCCAAACTCGGATTTACACATCGTTCGCACCGTTGGAATCATATTGACAAGCACTTTGACTTGATTATACTTTCAACTGCGTTTGAAGACTTTGATCTTGAGGCAAAACTGGATCCATTTTGGATCACTATCCCAAGGTTATACTCGAATGTTGAAAAAGGGCATTCTTTTTTTTTGGGATGAGCTTTCTGATAAGGATTTTGATGGCATTAAAACATGCACTGGCGAATGCACCATTTTTGCATCCCCTTGATTATCCTCGAGATTACTTTATGTATTTAGTTGCTTCTAATGCCACTATTGGAATGGTGTTAGTCCAAGAGGATGATTCTAGCAGAAAAATGTGATTTATTATTTGAGTAGAAATCTCACTAAAATTGAGATTAAATACACACATGTGGAGAAGCTAGCCTTGGAAACTATTCAAGTTTTTCATTGATTTTGTCACTATATACTTCTATGAAAACAACTATCATTTCAAATTGCAACCCTATGATGTATATTCGTACTAAGAAATTGCTAGGGGGAAAATACTCCAAATGGATAGTTATATTACAAGAGTTTGATTTAGAATTTGAAAGATCTAAATCAAAGAAATCTTTTCTTTTTGCCGAACTATTGTGTGACTTTCCTCATACTGATATATAAACTGTAGCAGAAGATTCCTTTGCTCATGAATCTCTCTGTCTTATTAGTATGTCAGATCCATAGTATGGAGATTTCATTATATATCTCCAAACCCAAAATTTTAGGCTTGAGTTATCTAAAGATGATCGTTGTTGGATTCAATTCCAATCCCAACAATACAATATTATTGGTGACACTCTTTACCGTCACGGTATCGATTCTATATTTCGACGTTGTCTGACTCTCCAAGAGGCCGAAAAAATATTAAATGACTTCCATTCTGGAGCATGTGATCGTCTTATGTATGGGTGTTCTACTGCCCAAAAGATATTACGTGCGGGTTATTTTTGGCCTTCAATGCTTAAATATCTAAATATTGCAGTCCGCAAATGCCATAATTGCCAAATCTACAATCGCAAAATGCGAGCACCTCGAGCTCCTCTTCACCCTATCATATCTGTTGGTCCTTTTGCCAAATGGGGCACCGATTTCATCACTTGTAACCCTCACTCAGTTGAGGGGCATGGGTATATTATCCTTGCAGACGATTAATTTACGAAATGGGTCGAGGCGATGCCTACATATAAAGACGACAGTCAGAATGCAACAATTTTCATTTTCAATCATGTGATTGCTTGGTTTGGTGTCCCACAAGCTATTTTTATGGACCATGGTAGTCATTTTCATCACTTTATGATGGTTGAACTATCACCACAGCTCTACCTATGCCATGATAGCTCTAATCCTTACAATGCACAAGCTAGTGGTCAAGTTGAAGCTGTCAATAAAGTTTTAACCAATATGATTAATTAGATAGTTGGTATTCATAAAGGAAATTGGCATTCTATGCTCTTTTCAGTGTTGTGGGATTACTGTACTACTACAAAAACATTGACATGCTTTACTCCTTTCCAACTTGTTTATGGTTTGGAAGCAGTATTACCCGTTGAATGTGAAATCCCATCCCTGAAACTAGCTATCGTATTACTTCCTGCTACCTCTACAGACGAAGAATGTTTTGTACATTTAGCACGTTTAGATGAAAATTGTCGTGATGCCGCACTTGCTAGCAAATCTCACAAAAAATGTGTTAAAGCTCAATTCAATCAAAACATCAATCCTTGTTCATAGTAAGAAGGTGACCTAGTCTGGGTTTATGATCAAGCTCATGACAAGTTAGGCGTGAGGAAGTTCTAGTCTATGTGGCATGGCCCTTACATCATAAAACGTGTATTAGCTAAAGAAGCCTATGAGCTGGTTGATTACGATGGTATTCCCTCAGGAAAACCCATAAATGGTATTTACATACAAAAATATCATGCATAAAATTTTAGTGGAGATTTGTACATTATTTACCATTTTTTTAAGGTATGTGTTCTTATCGCTCCGTAATTTCTCAAGGTTAAAGAAAGAAATCACCGAGGTAACCACAAACCTACTTTTGAAATTAGGATCTAGCCTTCCTAATGCTCAGAGAGGGCTCTCTCTTAATTATTTAACTTTGCGGTTTTAATTGATTTTAGGCTAGTTATGTAAGCTTGATTTGGTTTGAATTTGGGTGGTGGGATCACTTACTTAGATGGATAGATGAATGTCTATTTTCCATTGGGCTATGGAGTCAATCAGGATTTGAAAACAGAACAACAACAAACCATAAAGAAAATGTTACAGGGCAAGATAGGTGAGAAATATCAGATCTCAAAGGCTGGATGGTGAAATGATTTCCAATCGGGATCAAGGAGCAGTTAAGGATTCCTTAAACCAGATTATGAAGAGAAATGCAAGAGGTCAACCGAGATGGGAGAGCAATTAAGGGTTCTCAAATTCGGATATCAGAGGAAAACATATAAATGATCAACTATGAAAAACCGAGTGTACTTAAACAAGTTCTGAGTTATATTTCTAGTTTAATTCATTCAAATTTGGATAACATTTAAGTTTATGAAACACTTAGAAAAAGAACATAAACAAGATGAAATTTGTACTTCACTGAGATAGCTCAACACATGAATCCTGTAAAGAAGTTTCTTTATAACTTGTCCTGTCTGTCAACTAGAAATTGGTACAATAACCCTTAGGTAGTAGATCAATCAGCTATAACAATATTCAGAAATCGACCTCTATAGTTCAAATTATGAAGTATTTATACAAAAATTATTTAAAAATATCCTACACTGTTTTAGAATTTATTCTAGGAATAAAATATTTGGATGCTAAAAGGTAGTGACACCTTTCAACTGACTGAAAATTGTCCCTATTTTACTTGATAGTTGTTATCTATCTATTTCTTTTATGCTGGTTTGTCTCTCACGCTTTCTTCTTCCTCTGTCTTTTAACTGTAGTAAATCTTTCACCTAACTGCTTTGCCACCTGATTTCATTTTTACCTTTTACTGTAAATCTTACTCAGTCTTTCATGCTTCTGTGTTTTTATTAAAAGCTATTTTTAATAAAAGACACATGTAGAATACAAAATGTTTCTTTGAGAGTAGTTTGTAAGAATCTTTTGTTGTGCTGGTGAAAATGATTTCATCTCTGTTTTAACATTTATTGTATAAATTTTTTCCTTGTAATCTGTTTCTGTATTAAACTTGATTTTCTCTTTGTACACCAAACTCCTGCTCAATGAAGCCTTTGAATACAATTCATGAGAATCAAGAGCAAACAAGTTTTATAACTAGTATCAAAACTTGTTTGTCCAATCTCCTGGCCTTGTTAATTACCTGCAAAATACAACAAATGTTAATAAGAACACAAGTTTGAAGGGAGGTGATAATGGCTTCAGGGAACAGGGAAGTCTTTGGAAAGAGTCTGGACTGTAATGAGGCTTAATTGGGCTGCCAATGGCTTTTCACTTTCACAATTCAAATAGAGGTAAGTTGTGGACAGAATAACCGAGTTTCTTTTGAAATTTTTGCAAATTTTACAGGGTGCAAGTATGGATTTCGAACAGTGGGGGATTATTACACTTTGCAAAGTGGTATGGTAGTTTTAGCATGGCGCATGTGTTACCACAATGGTTTAGGGTTTAGAGTTTGTCTGCAAAGGTTCTCGCAACGAAATAACAATAAAAAGGGTAAAAAAGGGGGGGTTTTGGCTTTTAACTAACAACGGTCACATTTTGGCACGGGATTAAAGTGTGAATAGTGGGTGGTTTCGGCTTTTGGTGGGGAGGTGGTTTCAGCTTTTGGTAGGGAGGAAGTTTCGAGGGCCATCGCACCGCCTTTTGCAGTCAGGCGGTATTTCCTTGAGAGCATGTGAGTTCACCTGGAGCTGCCATGTAGCGAAAGGGGCCCGATCAAAACCGCAAATTTCACGTGCTCTCAGTCTGGTAAATAACAGAAAGGGAGTCAACGTGATATGGATGTGCGTCGTTAGGTCTAGGGGTGAGTGATCGGAGGGATATCACGTGATGAATATGGTGGGGTATTAACCTTGACGTGGGGTCGGGTACAGAAGAGTAGTTTGATGTAATGTAGGTGGGGTCAGGATTTAATATAGTTTAATATATGCGAGTTTGTATTATATGGATTTGGGATTAATATATATGCAGGAATTATTTTAATATAGGATACATGTATAAGGGGAATTAAATAATTAAATTTAAATGTTAATATTAGTATATGAGCAGGATTTAACATATTGCGATGGGTTAACAAAATGTGGGACCCCAGAATAAATACAATTAGGGATATAAGTTAAAAGGGTATCAGGGAGGGTTTATTAACCACACCCAAGGTGGTGGGTTAAAGGGTTTTATGTCGGGGAAATATGACATGGCGAAGTTAATTAAACAATGCATGGGGGGGAACAAAACTTAGGATAAAGGATCTTTATGGGTTTTTTATGGGTATTTAGGGAAATTATTAAGGGGGAAGGTGATTTCTTCCATGGGTAAAGGGTTTCACACTAGGGAAAAGGTGTTTTTGGTGTGGGATTGAGTTCTGGAGGGTAATTTGCTAGCGAAATGTGTGAAACAAAGCAGTAAGGGTTAAATTGAAGGGAAAGGGTATTTTCATAAGAAATGAGGCTAAAATGGGGGAAATTAGTAAATAGGTAGTGGGGGGTGAATTGAAATGAGGGGAAGTTAACCAAATCAACTTGTGAACATCCTTTCACTTTCATAATTGCTCCTGCACACTAAAACATAGGATTAAGCATGATAAATGTGCTTATGCTTTAACAACCTTGTTCTTCTGCAACCTTTCTTGTACCTACCCTTTACTTACCCTAACATTTTTTCTTCACTTTATTGTGTTCATTTAAATTAGTATACCCTTTTTTCCTTTTGTTTTGAAAAGAAAACTATGTAATTCTAACCTTATATCTTCCAATGGCTCAGATTAAGCTGTTGAGCACATTTTATTTCTCTACCTAACTACTGATCTGCCAAGATTAAACAGTTTGGCCAGATCTTTATTCTTTATCTATAAACATGAAATTTAAAGCATGATTTAGTCAAGATTAAGTTATTTGGCTATCATGAGCTGTGGCATTTATGACAAGGTGCACACAACCATTATTTTTCACATAAAAGTAAAAGCAGTGACACTTGAATTTGCACACTTTCATGATCTGTTTTTGTTTGGGATTCATATTTTTCAATTTTTTTATCTTTTCTTATTCTTTTTGTCCTTTGATATTTCTTTTAGGACATACCCTCTTTACATTTTTTAATTTTTAATATAGAAAACATTTGCAGAAAACAAAGGTATGTACAATATTACAAGACTTAACATAGTCAATTCAAAATTATGATCCCTATTAATAGTGGCTCCACTTGGGGATGGCATTTCCTGGTGAAATGTCAAGAACACCGTTGAATAGTGGCCTAATCCATTGGGCTGATCCCAAGCTTGCACATGCTTTGCTATATAATCTTTGTAACTGAAAATCTTGAACTAAAACCTTAACCTTTTTTGAAAACTGAAATCTTACACATTCTGCACTGAAATTTGATCTGAAATAAACTTGCTACTGAAAAACTGAATTTAATCAATTTGAAATCTTACCTACTTACTCTAATCAGCTGTCCAATTACTGGTTAGGTAAAATGAAACAAACAATGCAACCATTCAAGCATCATATACATTGGTGTATTTTTCCACTTGTTCTTGTTTGTGATTAAAACTGAAGTTCTACAGCCCAATATAACCTTGTCAACAAATGAGAAGATAAGGAAATACTTGATTTCCTTTGTTGACTCTAAAAATTGTGCAAAAGGATCTTCCAAAATATATACACTAATTTTCAACTGATTTAAGCAATTGTACAATTGTTCTAGATGGCCTCCATGCCATGAAACTGAAATGTCATTTTTATCTTTATCCCCCTGATCCCGAATCTCATAGTTAGTAAATGGAGAAAAAATTTGATTGTATTCATTATCGGACACATCAACCATTGGATCATAAAAGACTTGAAAGGATTGCTGCAACCTATTACATATATGATTCCATGGGACTTCGTCGATTTCAACAAGATTCTCATCCTTTTATTTAGAGATTTTATACCACATTTCCTTTAAAAAATTAAACGGTTCAAAACATAGTGGTATAGAGCTTTCCTATGTCATTTGATCAGGTGTTTCAATGAAATTTGATAACTGTAATTGTGAGTCTGAAGAATCCTGATTAAGATTTTGAATGTCTTCTTTGTTGTTAATATCAATACCTAAAGACTGCTGATTTTTATTGCTCTAAATTTTTCTCTGATGAACTGGAATGAAGCTAAACAAAGAGGCAAATAACCTTCACTTATTTCCAAATTCTCTGCACTTCCTTCCTCATTCTCATGGCTGAAATGAATAAGTTGATCACTATTATCATGCTGATGAAACTAAATTTCCTCATCCTCCAAACTAGTTTCTGATTGCTCTGTAAAGCTAGCTTGAGTTCGAAGAACATAATTATCATCATACTGATCATACTTAGGCAAATCATTAAAACAAGGAATGTCATCAAACATAAACATTAAATCAATAAATTCCTCTTCCACATATTGATCTGTAAATCTATTTTCTGATCTATGGTAGTTGGAATTAGCAAGAATTTGTTCATGGATATCAACCTCTTCTTTTTGTGAAAGAAATTTGTCATGGTGATCTTGCACAAAAAAATTATCTTGCATGGTGATCTTCTGTATCCTTTCCTCTATTTTTCTTACCGAAATGTCAAGTTTTACCTTTGCAATGCTGTTCTTCTCTACTTCTGCTTTCAACTTTTGTTTTTTAATCAGCAAATGAACTTCTACATCTACTACAATGTTCTACATCTTTTCAAGAGTTGCTAGGTTTCTTTCTCTTAGCTGAAATTCTATTTCTGGATCAAATGCTTTTGGATAATGCAAGAGATCTGAATCAGGAGGACGTCTTATAATTGATACCATTGAATAATATTTGATTAAATCTATCAGAAAATTGTTGTATTGTTTCATTTGGCTGTCTTTTCAACTGATTATATTCTTCTATGATCACAAAAAGATTGACTTTGATTATCCATATATCAAGGAACAATTTAACAAATTGTTGGAAATTTGAGATGCTTGCAATAGATAGGTTCTTGAACCAACTCTTTACTTTACTTTGCAAAGAAAGAGAAAAAAAGCCTGATAATAACATCATCTTCATCAATCTCAAATAGGTCCAAATAATTCTCAAAGCCTTGAATATGTTTTTGGGCAGTGATACCATTGTCTCCATCAAAATTGGGGAGATATTTGTAATAGTTATCAAGGAAATCATGGAGTATAGGAGGTAACATGAGGGGCTTATATCTATCAGGAGCTTTACAAGGTACAGGAATATGTACTGGAATTTTAAGATTACTTTTGATTGTTTGAGGCTTCTCAATCAGAAAATGATCATCATAAGATTTAGAAGAAAGTTGCTCAAATGGATAAGGAGAATTTATATTTACAATCTTCCAAGGAAAATAATAAAAAATTAATCTAAGATATTCACTAAAATACAATATACATTGAAAAACCTTCTTGATGAGAAAGAACATAATGTCTTGGATTGTATTCTAAGTAAGAAGCCTCATCTTTCCATATTGTTCTTTTAGGTTCATTCCTCTAGTGGAGTCTTGATTGTGAAATTGATTTGGAGCTGGAGTCGCTAGGTGGATGATTTTAACCTTTGTGTGTCTGATCACTGTCCACCATCATAGGTCAGATATGGTCTTTGTATAATCTTTCTGAAGCAAATTTTATTCTCCCCAGTATGGTTGCCATTATGTTATCACTCCGTAATTTCTCAAGTTTAAAGAAAGAATTCATGGAGGTAACCACAAACCTACTTTTCAGATCAGGATCTAGCCTTCCTAATGCTCAGAGAGGGCTCTCTCTTAATGATTTAACTTTGCTGTTTTAATTGATTTTAGGCTAGTTATGTAGGCTTGATTTGGTTTGAATTTGGGTGGTGGGATCACTTACTTAGATGGATAGATGAATGTATATTTTCCATTGGGCTATGGAGTCAATCAGGCTTTGAAAACAAAACAACAACAAACCATAAAGAAAATGTTACAGGGAAAGATAGGTGAGCAATATTAGATCTCAAAGGCTGGATGGTGAAATGATTTCCAATCGGGATCAAGGAGCAGTTAAGGATTCCTTAAACCGGATTATGAAGAGAAATGCAAGAGGTCAACCGGGATGGGAGAGAAATTAAGGGTTCTCAAATCCGGATATCAGAGGAAAACATATAAATGATCAACTGTGCAAAACAGAGTGTACTTAAACAAGTTCTGAGTTATATTTCCAGTTTAATTCATTCAAATTTGGATAACATTTAAGTTTATGAAACACTTAGAAAAAGAACATAAACAAGATGAAATTTGTACTTCACTGAGATAGCTCAACACATGAATCCTGTAAAGAAGTTTCTTTATAACTTGTCCTGTTTGTCAACTGGAAATTGGTACAATAACCCTTAGGTAGTAGATCAGTCAGCTATAACAATATTCAGAAATCCACCTCTATACTTCAAATTATGAAGTATTTATACAAAAATTATTACAAAATATCCTAAACTATTTTAGGATTTATTCTAGGAATAAAATATCTGGATGCTAAAAGGTAGTGACACCTTTCAACTGACTGAAAATTGTCCCTATTTTACTTGATAGTTGTTATCTATCTGTTTCTTTTATGCTGGTTTGTCTCTCACACTTTCTTCTTCCTCTATCTTTTAACTGTAGTAAATCTTTCACCTGACTGCTCTGTCACTTGCTTTCATTTTTACCTTTTACTGTAAATCTTACTCACTCTTTCATGCTTTTGTGTTTTTAGTAAAAATGATTTTTACTAAAAGACACATGTAGAATACAAAATGTTTCTTGGAGAGTAGTTTGTAAGAATCTTTTGTTGTGCTGGTCAAAATGATTTTATCTTTGTTTTAACATTTACTGTGTAAATTGTTTCCTTTTGCTCTGCTACTATATTAAACTTGATTTTCTCTTTGTACACAAAACTCCTACTCAATGAAGCCTTTGAATACATTTCCTGAGAATCCGGAGCAAACAGGTTTTGTGACTAGTATCAAAACTTGTTTGTCCAATCTCCTCGCCTTGTTAATTACCTACAAAACACAACACTTGCTAATAAGAACACAGGTTGGCAGGAAGGTGATAATGGCTTCAGGTAACATGGAAGTCTGTGGAATAATTCCAAACTATAATGAGGCTTAATCGAGCTACCAATGGCTTTTCACTTTTTCAATTCAAACAGAGGTAAGTTGCGGACAGAATAACCAAGTTTCTTTTGAAAATTTTGCAGATTTTATAGGGTGCAGGTATGGATTTCAAACAGTGGGGGCTTATTACACTGTGCGGAGTGGTATGGTAGTTTTAGCATGGCGCATGTGTTACCACAGTGGTTTGGGGTTTAGAGTTTGTCTACAGAGGTGTTCGCAACGAAATAATAGTAAAAAGGGAAAAAAGGGGGTTTTTTTTGGCTTTTAACTGACAACGGTCACATTTTGGCACGGGATTAAAGTGTGAACAGTTTTGAATTTTGGTGGGGAGGCGGTTTCGGGGGCTATCGCACTGTTTTTGGCAGTTGGGCCGTATTTCCTTGAAAGAACATGAGTTCGCTTGGAGCTTCTGTTATAGATCCATTTGGGGACATCAACCCCAACCTACAGACTAGCACTATTAGGGCCCATCAAACCCTAATTCAATTGCTGCATGCCCTAAAGAAGTCAACCATCAGAATGCCTAGCTTCCCAAGAAGTTTTATGACTAAAATCATCCAAAAAATGCCTCTAAGAAGATCAGCGCAGGCAGGCCTTCGTTAGGGTGTGCTACAATGCAAACCATAGATTGATAGGGTGTTATGCAGTGCACTTGAGCCCCCTTTGGCCTGCGCTGGGAGAATTTGAGTGAAATTGCTTTGGGGTTTAGGAATATTCTTATCCTCTAGATGCATCTAGAAGTTTCCCAAGTTTATCTACTCCTTTGAGCTCATATTTGGATGAGCTAGGGAGTTAAGGAACAACAATCCCTTTATCCCTTCTTCCATGGAACTAAATCCTAAGTTTGGGAGGGCATTCATTATCACCATTTATGGCATAACTTCCTTCATTCACATATAAACGACCACTCATATAAGTGATCAGGGGCCGGAAATTATTGAATTATAGGGAGATTCTATTAGTATGAGACTTGATTTAATTTTAGGTATTGTAATGATGTCAAAATGTCTTGCTTGTTATGAGGAGAGGATGGGATTGAACTGGAGGAGTGATGCTGAATCAAGAAAATTGGGTTGTAACTCTTCCTTTTACTAATAAAGTGTTCAAAGCTTTTTCCATATTATTGTGTTATTCATTTATGCTTCCATATGTGTATCATGTACTTGATTCCATGCTATGTTTAATCAATAGATCATTATCATATACTTTGATCGCTTTTTGTCTTTTGTCTGTGTGTAGGTACTCTTCAAGTGGACTAAGTACAAATAGGAGTGACAGAGTTGGTCGAGGGAGATAAGGAGTAAGTGAAAGCTACAGGTAGGCTTACTTACCTCTTATTTAATCTATTGGTCATAGAAAAAGTAGAGAATGCTTTGCATTGTTGTTCTAGATTTGGCTACTAGTCTAGGGGTTTAAGCATTTATCCGTAGACGCTAAAAATTCCCAAAACAAATTGGAGACTCCACTAGGGAGAAATCATCCATATTAGTAGCTTATCAGCCTCTTAAGACATTTCTACATACTGTACTTCTGGTCGTTGATTGAATTTCAGTCTTCTTTCATTGAAAATTCAGCCAAAACTGTATCAAATTGCCTTCAAAATTGCTTACTGTCACCAGTGTAGCCCAATGAAGGACACAATGCGCTGCAACACACTTCCTGCATAGATCCAGTGCGCTTCAGCGCACTGTCTCTCACTGCTGCCTGCGTTGATCCCTTGAGGGTCAGTTTCCAATCTAGGAGCTGAACTTTTTGAGCCAATTTTCTCTTATTTGAATGATTTTCTGAATGTCAATGATCTCTTGTCTCTCAAAATATTTTTTTCCATATCCTTACCTGACCCTACTTGGACTAGGATTAATAAATGTTTCTTATGTATTTACTTTGTCATTTTCAATCTATAGTCGAAATTTAGTTTTTGATCGATTGATCTTTAGCGAAGGAAAGTGCCATTAAATCGTCTTTTCCTTCAAAAATTTAATTGTTGTCAAGTCTTCATTCATGAAAGATCGATTGATTGATGTGTGCAAATGATTAGTATTTTTGTTGAAAGTGTCATAATTCCTCATTTATTTGAAAATGAAAGTGTCGTAAAGTCTTCCTTTCCTTGAAAAGAAATTGTCACAAAATTGTCATTTTTATGAAAAGAGTTTATTGATCGATTGTGCATTAGTTTTCCTTTTTGTTCATTCACAATAAGGAAATTGAAAAGAAATACATGCATGTTGCATTGAAAAAGTGTCTATGTGTTGATAGGAATAGTGTAGGGAATTTTCATTTAGATTGTGCTCTTTGCTCTTTGATCAAAACAAATTTGATTGCTCTATCCCTACTAGCTAAGGATTTTCAATGTTAAATTCAATGGAAAGAATATTTATCACATTAGTTACATTTTAGGAATTGCAAACATACATCACGTGGTGAACCTTGAAATGCAAATTCTAAAGAACATCAACTTAAAATTTATCTGAATTTACCTAATGGAGCATTGTCACTTAACGAAAAACATTTAGAGGTCTAGGCTAGAGACGTGTTCCGACGTCGTAAAACAAAGCAGTTGTCACTAACTTGTCTACAATGCATCCCAAGTGTGATACCTCATTCCACGTACGTGAGTATATCATAGCTTATCCACGTACCTTAGGGTATTTAGGGTAGTGTTACAGTACGTAAAGAATATGGGAATGCTCTCACTGTGTGGTTTTGAATTAGAAAACGCTTATATGGACTGGACCTCCATGTATCTTCGAGTATATATGGGAGGACAACTCTAGGTTTCTATCCATCCTTAAGTAACTGAGTCAGCCGCCTTGTAAATTATGATACACCGAACATAGATTCGGGGCGATTGCCTACCCGTACTTCTTGGTTCGTTAGGAGGTATTCTGTAGTTCACAGTTGCTTGGTAAACCTTTTTCCTAGATTATCCCTCTTTTGTTTTGTTATGTTACTTTGATTTAAATAAATATAATTGACCATGGATAAAATCCTCCACACTCACTCCTTAGTTGATCTTAGGTTGAAACATAGGGCAACAAATCCGGAGTCCACCGATCAAGGAATTCCTTTTGATAGGAATCCTAGTCCTTTTCCTCCTTCTGGAAATGTTGATGCTCCATATATGGCTACATTGTCCCTTCCGCAATTTACCATTTGCTTGCTAGTATGGTTGTTTTCAACCTCCTTGGTTCAAAATGTCGTGATTTCTCCGCAATCGATTACACCTCCAATTGGACAAAATCAACCTCCAGTTGATCCTAAATTTGACCCTTTGCCTTCTTCCTCGGTTGTTTCTTCCTCCCCTTCTTCCTCTTCGCCTGGTGAAAGTATTGGTACTAGTAACCAGGTGGCTAAGAAGAAGAAGAAAGGGAAGAAGAAGAAGAAGAAGAAGCAAATTCAGTAGAGGGGCAATCAAGCAACCATTGCTTTGAATGCAACATCTGATGAGAAACCGTCCATCAAGCCTCACAAAGTTCGATATCCATGCAAACTTTGTGCGGGAGACCATCTTCTTCGAAATTGTCCTGATATTCCTCAGATCTTAGAAGAATGGTCTTCTCGTTCACATCATCCTGTGTCATCAACTTCTGGAGATCATGTTGGTGACACACCATCAACTAGTGGTAGTAAAGTTCATGGAAAGAAGGGTAAAGTTAAGTTTCCATGTAGGTTATGTGAAGGGAATCACCCCATTCACCTTTGTCCCTATCTGGATGAAGCCAAGAAGGTGTTGGATAACCGTCCTGCTTCACCGCAACATCTTCCATCTGGTTACAAGAAACTATCCCTTAATCCTTTATTAGTTAATGAATTGACTGACTCAAATCAACCGTCGGTCAAACCCACTCTCTCTGAAAGTGAATCCTATGAGTCTATACCTAACCCAAATCAACAGGTCGAGGAAACAAATGACCCAATTTCACCTTCACTTAATCATACCTTTCCCGAAGAGAGTGAATATGATACCACTAAGGTTCTCTATGTTTCTTCAGATTCAAATGAGATTGGGGGAAATCCACATGTTCCATCAAGAAAGGAGGAAAATCCTCCCATTCTGGTAACTCAAGGGGTTAATTCTCCTATTTCTATGGTACCCCCTCCAAGTAGTCTGGTGACTTCCTTTGATTGGAATCGACTAGCTGGATTTCGTCTTCCTTCTTATGTGCCTTTCCAGATCATAGTACAAGTTTGTAATATGATTGTATCTAGCACTATTATAGATGAAGGTGCATCAGTGAGTATCCTTTCCTCAACTTCTTGGCAAGCGCTCGGTTCACCACCACTTGTGCCTGTTACCCATAATCTATTGGCTTTTAACAGAGGAACTAGTTAACCACTAGGGATCCTCCCTCAGTTGCCTATTACTTTGGGAGGAAAAATCGTTTATCTGAACATGATGGTAGTCCCAGGCCCTTTAGATTACAATTTACTTCTTGTGCGTGACTATGTTTATGACATGGGAGCTATTTTTTCAACACTCTTTCAAGTGATTTTTTTCCCGCATGAAGGCAGAATTGTCACTGTTGACCAGCTATCATTTCCCGGTCCAAATATGGCTTCCTGTCAACCATCTTCCCTAAATGGTCTTTTCTACCAATGGTATCATCCCTACCATGGGTTAATTATGTGGCAACCTGTTTCATACTTACATCAACTGACGATAAATTCAATGATGTTGTACATCATGTACTAGGGACTCTGCCTTTCATCATGCTGGGGGCATGTAAACCAATCTCAAGCATAGTTTTTTCATTTCAAGCTTGTGTAAACATGAAACTGAATCCAAGCATAGTTTTTCGTTTCAAGCTTCTGTAAACATGAAACTGAATCCAAGCATAGTTCCCTATGGTTCAAGCTTGTGTAAAAATGAACCCATCTCTATTTTTAACCCTTGTTATTTCCATTCTATCAGCCTCTTTCATCAGATGAGCCTTGGTTGTTTTCATCCCATCGCCACCATCCCTTTGGCTGATCATATGCTTTCACTTGGTTGTTTTACCCTTTTTTAGGAGCAATTGTAATGAGTGGACTTATTAGCCAGCCTCTTCACATAAATCAACATGTTTTGAGAAGTTCCAACATCATCAGAACTAGTTGCTACCCTAGACACCACTCGTTCCTCAAAATGGAGTCCTCTTTAAGCTCTTTTCAGACTCTCTAAACATGAAAAGATTGTCGAGCGCTTGTCCTTTCCAACTCGTTAACGGATTGGAAATGATATCTCTCTTGTATTATTTTACGCTTTTTCAGACTTGAGAGATTAATCTACGAAAAAGAACTTTTGGAGTTTCCTTTTTGTCCCTTTTCAAACTCCCTAAACATGAAAAGGACCGAGTTATCTTTGTCGTTAAACTCGTTAAAAACATCAAATAGCGACAAACTTGTCCATTTAGACAAGACCGAGTTTCACCTTCGCTAGACTCGTTAAAACATCAAATAGTGATGGATTCACCCAAAGGTTGAAATTTTACAACAAGCACATGTTATCCTCCTCAAGCTTGATAAAAATAAAGAGGTACTGGTTAGCAATGACTAGGGAAAATTGGAAAGAGGGGAAAACACTTTATGGTAGCAAGTCGCTCTTGAACATGACACTTTCACCTCATCACTGTGACAATGTGGGTTGGGTCATTTAGCTTTATGGTTATCACATCATTTTTCTATCATACCATCCATTACTTTGTTGTGGGTCAATGCTACCAATTCATCTTAGTGTCACTGACATGTTTAAGAGAAGTCATTTAGTTCAAACTTCATCCTTTGCAATACCGTAAACCTTGATTTTCATGACCGCCATTCCTGAACCTTTTGTCGTCAGTCATTTTTTCATCTCCAAAATAATTTACCTCGTTTCGTGTCATTGATGTGGGATACATCAAGGCCCTCCTGCGACGAGTCGCTTCTTGTCGACATCAACACATTATCCAAGAAGTTGATTTAGAAATACCCCTTCAGTACCTTGAGGCTTGCATACATCAATGGCACGTTTCTCGCTTCCGGCGATAGGTTGACATCATTGGCCTTCGACTGAAAGACTTTGTATGGTGTTCGACATCAAACCATTTATTCACACCATGCAAAATGTATTATAGTACCTTGAGGGTCATCATCATTATCGGTGATTCCTCTCGCATCTGTTAATGGCTTACATCATTGGCTAGTAATCAGACGATGCCTTCCCATGTTCGACTTCAGATCATCTATTCACATGGTTAGACTTTTACTTGAGCGAAAGATTGAATGAGATTGAAGACCATGGATCTAGTTTTGTCAATCTAGGCTACAATTTTTTCAGGAGTACTAAATCAAATGTACAATGGCCTTACATTCATGGTCATCCATTCATGGGTCTATATCTGTAGACGACTATATTTGTACATGTAATGAAAGTTTATAAGTTGAGCATGGGTATGCCTTCCCTCAGCAAGTTCATGAGAAAAAATCAAATTATCATGATATATGTATTGTAATTGATGCAGGTCACCTTCCGCTTCGAAACCTCCTCTCCACATGATAAAGCATTTCACTCAACATACATATTTATGACTTCATGCTTTAGGGGGCAACTGTTACAGATCCATTTGGGCACATCAACCCCAACCTACAGATCAGTACTATTAGGGCCCATCAAACCCTAATTCAGTTGTTACATGCCCTAAAGAAGTCAACCATCAGAATGCCTAGCTTCCCAAGAAGTTTCATGACTAAAATCATCCAAAAACTGCCTCTAAGAAGATCAGCGCAGGCAAGCCTTCATTAGGGTGCACTGCAATGCAATCCATACACTGATAGGGTGCTATGCAGTGCACTTGAGCCCTCTTTGGCCTGCGCTGGGTGAATTTGAGTGAAATTTCATTGGGGTTTGGGAATATTCTTATCCACTGGATGAATCTAGATGTTTCCAAGGTTTATATACTCCTTTGAGCTCGTATTTGGATGAGCTAGGGAGTTAAGGAACATCAATCCCTTTATCCCTTCCTCCATGGAACTAAATCCTAAGTTTGGGAGGGAATTCATTATCACCATTTATGGCATAACTTCCTTCGTTCACCTATAAATGACCACTCATCTAAGTGATCAGGGGCTGGAAATTATTGAATTATAGGGAGATGTTGTTAGTATGAGACTTGAGTTGATTTTAGGTATTGTAATGATGTCAAAATGTCTTGCTTGTTATGAGGAGAGGATGGGATTGAACTGGAGGAGTGATGTTGAATCAAGCAAATTGGGTTGTAACTCTTCCTTTTACTAATAAAGTGTTCAAAGCTTTTTCCATATTCTTGTGTTATTCATTTATGCTTTCATATGTGTATCATGTACTTGATTCCATGCTATGTTTAATCAATAGATCATTATCATATGCTTTGATCAGTTTTTGTCTTCTGTCTGTGTGTAGGTACTCTTCGAGTGGATTAAGTACAAAGAGGAGTGATAGAGTTGGTTGAGGGAGATAAGGAGTAAGAAAAAGATACAAGTACGCTTCTTTACCTCTTATTTAATCTATTGGTCATAGAAAAATTAGAGAATGCTTTGCACTGTTGTTCTAGACTTAGCTACTAGTCTAGGGGTTTAAGCATTTATCCGTAGACACTAAAACTTCCCAAAACAAATTGGTGACTTCATTGGGGATAAATCATCCATCTTAGTAGCTTATCAACCTCTTAAGAAATTTCTACATACTGTACTTGTTGTCGTTGATTGAATTTCAGTCTTCTTTCATTGAAAATTGAGCCAAAACTGTGTCAAATTGCCTTCAAAATTGCTTACTGTCACTAGTGCAGCTCAATGAAGGACACAATGCACTGCAATGCACTTGTCGCATAAATCTGATGCGCTTCAGTGTACTGTCTCTCATTGCTACCTGCGCTGATCCCTTGAGGATCAATTTCCCATCTAAGAGCTAAAGTTTTTGAGCCAATTTTCTCTTGTTTGAATGATTTTCTGAATGTCAATGATGTCTTGTCTCTAAAAATAGTTTTTTTCATCTCCTTACTTGACCCTACTTAGACTAGGATTGATAAATGTTTCTTTTGTATTTACTTTGTCACTTTCAATCTATAGTCGAAAGTTATTTTTTGATCGATTGATCTTTAGTGAAAGAAAGTGTCGTTAAATCGTATTTTCCTTCGAAATTTGAATTTTCATTAAGTATTCATTCATGAAAGATCAATTTGTTGACACCTAATCATCAGGATTGGGTGAATATAATGTAAATAAACAAATAAGTAATATGAACAGTGATTGGGAGATGAAGTGAATAGTCTCCCTCATGTATATAACAAAGACCAACCTAAAGGAATGATATGAATTGAATATTTTGGAGTTACTACCTGTCCTAACATGGTATCAGAGAAGGAGCTATTTTTGGCTTTCCTCTACTTTGTAACTCCCTATTCTGCCTATGTTCTACCTTGCATACAAAAATCTGCTCCTCTACTCTCCATTCAAAAGCGTTGTCCATATAATATGCTGGCCATTTAAAAGCGCTGCCCATATAAACGTTGTGGTGTCAGTTGCCTGACATTTTCTCTCAAGCCTACCTGTATGCTTGTCTGCTACGCTGCTTGATACCTGCACCATTGACTACTACGCTGCTCGATACCTGCCTTCAACCATTGACTGCACCCGTTCATAATTGTCCTCCCTGCGCTCATTGTTGGCACATTTTTTTTGGGTGTAACGTCTCTCTGTTTTACAGAAGAAGAGCATTTGATGAATGCCTAGCTCCCATAGAGAAACGCCCAGCTCCACGAATTCGCTCATTTCATACAATCAGCATAAGGTTTTCTGCTCACAAACAGGGAGTGAAACAAAAGAAGTCCGGCAATGTGCAACAAAAGAATGAAGGAGCTCGTCGTCATTAAGCACATTGAGAGCTAAGACGCATACTACGTTCTGCTCTTCACGAAAACTGTGAGAGAGTTTCATGGTATGGTATGCGTAATTCCTATCTCCTATCTATGGTATGCGTAATTCCTATCTATCAGAGTATCGGAGTGAAGCGTACATGAAGTGAAGTATAAAGTGTATATGAAAATGATAATGAATATGGTATCTATGGTATGAGCGTTGATTTTCTTTTTTAAATCTGTGCTGGCATATGCGTTGAGGCCTGAAGTTTGAAGTTTGAATGCTGTGTAATATGATTTACGCTGCCTGTTATAAGTCAATTTATAAGTTAATACACAGTTCTTGTATTTACACTTGAATGCTGGTTAGTGTATTACATTGAACGCTAGTTGCCGGAGCAGTCTAGTTTCTTGAATGCGCTGTACAATTTTTTTGTATTGAAGCTGCTCCACAATATATTTAGGCTGAATTATATTAGGCAGAAGTTTTTTTGTTACAGAATGCATTCAATCATATCCATGGTGGGAATAGTTCTCACTGGCAAGGAGAACTATCCTGAATGGTCCCAGATGATAAAACACACCCTCATTTTCAATGAGTTGTGGAAAGGAGTGTGCATTGGAGACGGAGACAAAGAGCCAGAACAACCTAACTCAGACAAAGAGCTCACCATTTGGGAAAATAAGAACAGTAAAGCTTATGCATTAATCGCATCATCTGTAAATGAAGAGGTGAGTCACCACATTTCGCCATTTTCAACTGCGTTCGAAACCTTTCAAAAGCTGAAAGAACTCTATGACTCACATTCTGCAGTTGAAGTTGTTCAACTCATGATTAAACTCTTCACTCTTGAACTGCAAAATAATGATCCTCTTGCTCTTGCATCTGAAATAAAGTCTATAATGCATGATATCAAATCCACTAAGGTTGAATTGGATATTCCTCTCATCGCTTTTCTCAAGGAACTTTATCCTACTTACTCCAATTATCTTGAGTCATTGCAAGCAAATGGAAATCTCAAAGATATCACCTTTGACTCTCTTGTGAAAAAGTTTGCTAAAAGAGAGAAAGCTTTTGGAAAGAAGACAGCCCCTGAATCTCTTGAAGAGGCTATGTGCCTTGCTCATAAAGAAAAGCATCCTACTCAAGATTCTTCAAGAGGAAGAGGTGGTCGAAGAGGAAGAGGAAGATACTTCAGAGGCAGGGGGGGTAGACACTCTCAAGGAGAAAAGGCAGATTTTCACTGCATACACTGCAAAAGAAATGGATCACATGATGCCTCTACATGCAAGCTACCATGGGACAAAATTGAGCAGCAAATAAACCAACAGAAAGGTAAAACTGATGATACAGACAAAGGTAAAGCACCTGAATCCACTCACTATGTTGTGGCACAATGTAATATTGGAGTAAATGAAGATTTATTTAATGCTTCACTTGCTTCTTGGAAAAATGATTGGTTTCTTGAATGAGGAGAAACTTGCCACATGACTCATAGAAAATATTTTTTTTAACAATTTACTGACAATGTTGATGGAGCAATATACCTTGCAGACCAATCAAAAATCAAGCCATCAGGGCTTGGCACAATCAGGCTTAAATTGCCTAGTCTTCTAGATTTCTGCACCATGTTCTATATCTCCCACAGCTGAAGAGAAACTTGTTGTCCTTGGTTCACATCCGCCAGCAAGGTCACTCCATTCATATGTTTGATGGCAAGCTTGAGGTGAGAAAAGCATTTGACCACTCACTTGTCATGAGGGGAATAGAAGAAGAAAGGCTTATCAAGCTGCAAGGTACCTCTGCTCGTGCATAACATTTCTCATACAATTCTCATTATGAAGAAGGTACACTTCCATCAAGTTTATTATGGTATGCTAGATTTGGACATTTGAACTATGACAACCTCCACTTGTTGAAGAAAAATGGTGTCACTGGTTTGGCTACAATTCCTAGGAAACTTAAGCAATGTGATGCTTGCATTCTAGGAAAGCATAGCGAACAGTATTTTCATGATTCATGTTCAAGAGCACATAGAAAACTTGAACTCATTCATTCAGATTTATGTGGTCCAATGTCTATTCCTTCTGCAAATGGAAATAAATATATGATGACATTTATTGATGACTACACTAGAATGTGTTGGGTTTATTTATTGAGGAACAAATCTGATGCTTTTCAAACATTCAAGAACTTTCATAAATGGATTGAAAATGATTCACAATCTCATATTGGGTCTATTCGGACTGATAATGGAAAATAATACACATCAAATGAATTTGAAAGCTATCTTCGCCAACATGGGATCAAACATCAAACAACTGTGCCTTATAATCCCCAACAGAATGGTGTAGCTGAAAGAATGAATAGGACAATCTTAAATATGGTAAGATCCATGCTCTTCTTCAAAAATGTAAAGATAATGTTTTGCGCTGATGTTGTTCTATGTGCTGCATATATAAAGAATAGATGTCCATCTAATGCTATTAGAAACAAGACTCCATATGAAATGTGGTATGGACATGTTCATTCGGTAAAGCATCTCAGGGTCTTTGGCTCCACCTGTTATTCCTTGATACCAAAGGTACATAGAAACAAACTTGGTGCAAGAAGTCGTAAATGTATCTTCCTGGGGTATTCAAACACCTCCAAAGCATATCGTCTCTATGATGAAGTAAATAAAAAGTTTGTTATATCTAGAGATGTAATTTTTCTTGAATCATCCAAAACTGACAATGTTGTTTAGCGGCAACTTGATTGCTTGGATAGATTCGAAAAAGCAAAATCATTTCAAGAATTTGATAATCAGATTCCACATCTTGAAGGGGGGATTCCTATACTATATCAACATGTGGAATCTTCTTCTAAAGAACACTCTCCCCCGCATGAAAGTCCAACAACAGATGATGCTTTAAGTGATGTGATTGATAGAATTGGGAGACTCAATCTTGATTCAGTCCCAACTCAATCAATGGAGCAGCCTGGACCATCTGAGAAAGGTCCCCCAGAGTGGCTGACAAAGACACTTGAAATTTTTCATCCTGATGAGGTTGGAAAGACAGGAACTAGAAATTCAAACCAGCAAAATGGAGGTGATGTAGATGACTCTAATTCACCTGTTGATATGGATGTTTCTTATGATTGTGAATTGAACTTGTCTACAGATTTTGAACCAACTTCCTTCAAAGAAGATGCTTCTCATGATGAATGGAAAAAAGCGATGGAAAAGGAGTATGATGCCCTCATAAAGAACGACACTTGGAAGCTGGTTGATCCTCCATTAGGAACCAAACCAATTGGCTGCAAGTGGGTCTACAAGAACAACTATAAAGCTGATGGCTCACTTGATAAGCAGAAAGCTAGGCTTGTGGCAAAAGGTTTTGCAAAAAAGGAAGGGGTCGATTATGAGGAGACTTTTTCCCCCACAGAAAAATGGGCTACCATTTGGACACTCTTTGCCCTAGCAGCTCAGAATGGTTGGAAAGTCCATCAAATGGATGTAAAAACTGCTTTCTTGAATGGAGATCTAAAAGAGAATGTTTTGATGTCCCAGTTTGAAGGATTTGCTGTGAAAGGACATTAACATAAATTATGCAAACTTGTGAATTCCTTGTATGGCCTCAAACAAGCACCGCGAGCCTGGTATGAAAAACTAACTAAGAATCTTCTGAAACTCAATTTCAAACATTATGATCTTGATGATGCAACTTTATTTGTCAAGAAAGTTGGCAAAATAGTTGTATATCTTATAGTATATGTAGATGATCTTTTGATGACATGGAACAATGAAAGCTACATTGCATCCATAAAGAAGGAATTGGGGAAAAGTTTTGAGATGACTGATTTGGGCTATGTTCATTACTATCTTGGTATTGAAGTAACCCAACATCTGAAGTCCATATTTCTTTCTCAAAATAAATACATTGGATATCTGTTGAACAGGTTTGGCATGACAGAATGCAATCCTCTTACTACTCCAATGGAACAAAACTTAAAGCTTACATCTATTGAAGGAAAAGAATTTGAGGATGCAACAAAATATAGACAGCTTGTAGGAAGTCTCAACTACCTAACTACTACCAGACCAGCCATTTTGTTTGCTATTGGAATCCTCTCCAGGGTTATGAAAAAGCCTTGTGAGGGACATTGGTCTGCTGCAAAAGGAGTTCTAAGGTACTTGAAGGGAACTCAAGACTTTGGAATCAAGTATACACAGGTGGACAACTTCAGTGTAATTGGATACTCTGATTCAGACTTCGATGGAGACAAATAAACTGGGGTATCTACTTTAGGATATGCTATGAGTCTTGGATCAGGAGTTGTCTCCTAGAGATCATGCAAACAATTAGTTCTAGCAAATTCCACAACAGAAGCAGAATACGTGGCAGCAGCTGAAGCAACAAAAGAAATTGTGTGGCTCAGGAAAATTCTTGAAGATTTGCAGGTAAAACAAGTACAATCAACTCCACTCATAATTGACAATACCTTTGCAATATAGTTGGCCAAGAACCCAAAGTTCCATGATCAAACGAGGCACATCAATACCAAATATCATCTGATTCAACATCATGTTGAGGCCAAAACAATCCATCTCCATCATTGTTCCACTAATGAGCAAATTGCCGACATCTTCACCAAAGCACTTGGAAGAGAAAAGCTTGAACGATTCAGAATGATGCTTGGACTCACCAACATCCCTTCAGATTAAGGGGGGAATGTTGACACCTAATCATCAAGATTGGGTGAATATAATGTAAATAAATAAATAAGTAATATGAATAGTCATCAGGAGATGAAGTGAACAGTCTCCCTCATGTATATAATAAATACCAACCTAAAGGAATAATATGAATTGAATTTTGTGGAGTTACTACCTGGATTGACACAATTGATTGATGTGTGCAAATGATTAGTCTTTTCATTGAAAGTGTCGTAATTCCTCATTTCTTTAAAAACGAAAGTGTCATAAAGTCTTCCTTTCCTTGAAAAGAAATTGTTGCAAAATCGTCATTTTATGAAAAGAGTTTATTGATTGATTTTGTATTAGTTTTCCTTTGTTCATTCACATTAAAGGAAATTGAAAAGAAATACATGCATGTTGCATTGAGAAAGTTTTTGTGTGTTAATAGGAATAGTGTAGGGAATTTTCATTTAGATTGTGCTCTTTGCTCTTTGATCAAAAGAAATCTGATTGCTCTATCCCTACTAGCTAAGGATTTTCATTGTTAAATTCAATGGAAAGAATACTTATCATATTAGTTGCATTTTAGGAATTTCAAACATATATCACGTGGTGAACCTTGAAAGGAAAATTCTAAAGAAGATCAACTTAAAGTTTATCTGAATTTACCTAATGGAGCATTGTCACTTAACGAAAAGCATTTAGAGGTCTAGGCTAGAGACGTTTTCCAACGTCGTAAAACAAAGCAGCTGTCACTAACTTGTCTACAATACATCCCAAGTGTGATACCTCATTCCACATACGTGAGTATATCATAGCTCGTCCACATACCTTTGGGTATATAGGGCGGTGTTACAGTATGTAAATTATATGGGAATGCTCTCACTATGTGGTCTTACATTAGACATCGCTTATACGGACTGGGCATCCACGTACCTTCGGGTATATATGGGAGGAAAACTCTAGGTTGCTATCCATCCTTAAGTAACCGAGTCAACTGTGTCATAAAGTTTGATACACCGAACATAACATTTGGGGAGAATGCTTTCCCGTACTTCTTTGTTCGCTAGGAGGTATTCTGCAGTTCACAGTTGCTTGGTAAACCTTTCGCCTAGATTATCCCTCTTGTGTTTTGTTATGTTACCTTGATTAAAATAAATTTAATTGACTTTGGATAACATCCTCCACACTTGCTCCTTAGTTGATCTTAGGTTGAAACATATGGTGACAAATCGGGAGTCCATCGATCAAGGAATTCCTTTTAATAGGAATCCTAGTCCTTTTCCTCCTTTTGGAAATGTTGGTGCTCCATATATGGCTACATTGTCCCTTTCGGGATTTACCATTGGCTTGCTAGTAAGGTTGTTTCCATTCTCCTTGGTTCAAAATGTCGTGATCTCTCCGCAATCGAGTACACCTCCAACTGAACAAAATCAACCTCCAGTAGATCCTAAAGTTGACCCTTTGTCTTTTTGCTCGATTGTTTCTTGCTCCCCTTCTTCCTCTTCGCCTGGTGAAAGTATTGGTACTAGTAACCGGGTGGCTAAGAAGAAGAAGAAAGGGAACAAGAACAAGAAGAAGAAAATTCAACAGAGGGGCAATCAAGAAACCATTGCTTTGAATGCAATATCTGATGAGAAATTATCCATCAAGCCTCACAAAGTTCGATATCCATGCAAACTTTGTGCGGGAGACCATCTTCTTCAAAATTGTCTTGATATACCTTAGATCTTAGAAGAATGGTCTTCTCGTTCACATCATCCTATGTCATCAACTTCTGGAGATCATGCTGGTGACACACCATCAACTAGTCGTAGTAAAGTTCATGGAAAGAAGGGTAAAGTTAAGTTTCCATGTAGGTTATGTGAAGGCAATCACCCCATTCACCTTTTTCCCCCTTTGTCTTTTTGCTCGATTGTTTCTTGCTCCCCTTCTTCCTCTTCGCCTGGTGAAAGTATTGGTACTAGTAACCGGGTGGCTAAGAAGAAGAAGAAAGGGAACAAGAACAAGTATAAGCAAATTCAACAGAGGGGCAATCAAGCAACCATTGCTTTGAATGCAACATCTGATGAGAAATTATCCATCAAGCCTCACAAAGTTTGATATCCATGCAAACTTTGTGCGGGAGACCATCTTCTTCAAAATTGTCTTGATATACCTTATATCTTAGAAGAATGGTCTTCTCGTTCACATCATCCTATGTCATCAACTTCTGGAGATCATGTTGGTGACACACCATCAACTAGTCGTAGTAAAGTTCATGGAAAGAAGGGTAAAGTTAAGTTTCCATGTAGGTTATGTGAAGGGAATCACCCCATTCACCTTTGTCCCTATATGGATGAAGCCAAGAAGGTGTTGGATAACCCTCCTGCTTCACCACAATGACTTCCATCTGGTTACAGGAAACTATCCCTTAATCCTTCACTAGTTGATGAGTTGACTGACTCAAATCAACTTCTTCGTTTGGCATGGAAGAAGTTGAGTATTTGGGCCACATTGTGGGGCATGAAGGTGTCAAGGTGGACCCCAAAAAGATCTAGGCAATGCAGGATTGGCCTCAACCTAGGAACTTGAAGAGCCTGAGACGATTTTTCAGTCTCACAGGCTATTATCGCAAATTTGTCCACAATTATTGTCGCATAGCGAAGCCCCTCACTCAACTCTTGAAGAAAAATTCGTTCTTCTAGAATGAGGATACACAACAGGCCTTTACATCTCTAAAAAATGCCACGTGTTCCACTCTAGTCTTAGCACTACCTGATTTCACCAAATCTTTTGTCATTGAATGCGATGCTTCGAGTATGGGTATTGGGGCAGTCTTAATGTAGGAAGGATGACCTTTGGCCTTCACAAGCCAACAACTAAGTGGGAAGAATCTGGGAAATCTACCTACGAGAAGGAAATGATGGCCATGTTACATGCAGTAGAGACCTGGCGACCTTACTTATTGGGGCGACGTTTCCAAATCCGCACAGACCATCACAGTCTTAAATATTTTTTTGAGCAATGCCTATCCTCCCCACAGCAAAATAAATGGCTCGCCAAAATGTTGGGATACGATTATGAGATCATCTACAAGAAAGGGCAAGACAATAGTGTAGCCGATGCGTTATCTCGCCAATTTAAGGAGGAAAGTACTCTGCTAGCAATTTCCCTCCCCATTCCAGAATGGATTGAAGAGGCTCGCAGGGAATGTTTTTCACATCTTAGGCTCTCCCATCTCATTTCTCAATTGCAGGCGAATCCAAATTCCACCATGGGCTACTCGTGGTAGGATGAGATTCTTCGCTATAGGGACAGAGTCATAATATCACCAACATCCACCCTCAAAAGTCGTATTTTGGCAGAATTGCACTCATCCCCCATTATAAGACATTCAGGCTTTTAGGAGATGTGTGCTGACACCAGAAAATCATTTTTCTGGACAGGAATGAAAAAGGACATCCTTACTTTCATAGCAGAATGCGATGTCTGTCAACGCCACAAAGGGGAGACCGTCAACGCACCAGGCACATTACAACCGTTGCCCATCCCGGCATCAATATGGATGGAGGTTTCTATGGATTTCATTACAGGTCTTCCAAAGTCAGGAAACAAGTCTGTCATTAGGATGGTTATGGATAGACTTTTGAAGTATGCTCATTTCTACGCCCTACCCCACCCGTTTACACCGACTTTGGTCGCTCAATATTTCATGGATCAGATCTTCAAATTGCATGGCATGCCCACTTCCTTTGTGTCCGATCGCGACCCGATCTTCACCAGTAATTTTTGGCAGGAACTCTTCAGGTTACAAGGCACTCAACTAAAACTCAGTACTTCCTATCACCCACAAACGTATGGTCAAACTGATGCCGTCAACAAATGTCTGGAAACCTACCTTAGGTGTTTCACTTCAGAAAAGCAACATCTTTGGGTACAGTGGTTACCTCTGGCTGAATGGTGGTATAACACCAACTATCATGTCACCACCAAAATGACTCCCTATGAAGCAATATATGGTCAAATCCCTCCTTCCCCTACTTCTTATATCAAGGGGTGCTCAAAGGTACAAGCAATGGATCAACTCCTACAACACCGCGCAATGATGCTCACCCATCTTAGAGAGAATCTTCATCAAGCTCAAAACTGCATGAAGCAACAGGTAGACCAGAATCGCTCAGAGCGCCAATTTCAACAGGGGGATCAGGTCTTTTTGAGGCTGCAACCATATAAGCAAACATCACTCAAAGACAAGGGTTGTAAGAAACTATCTCCAAAATTCTACGGACCATATCAAGTACTTCAGCGCATTGGAGAAGTGGTTTACAAGTTGGCTTTGCCACCTACTGCAAAAATCCATCCAGTTTTCCATGTCTCATGCCTCAAGAAAGTGATTGGAAACAATTGCAGAATTCAGTCTGCCTGAATTGGACGAAGAAGGGTCAATCTGGCTCCAACCTGAAGAGGTCCTAGACACACGAGACAAGCACCTGCGGGGCCGCATGATTAGGGAAGTCCTCGTCAAGTGGAAAGACACCTCTCCGGAAGATGCAACTTGGGAACCATCCACTATTCTTCAGCAGTTTCCGTAGCTTCAGCCTTGAGGACAAGGCTAGTCTTAAGGGGGAGGGCATGTTAGGGTCCCACCCTAACCCCCTTATTTATGTAATGGGATCGAGTCATAGTCAAGAGTCAATAAAGCCCATATTAATAATTGTAATTGGTTAACCCACAATTAATGATGAGACCACAGTTAGTTGCACATGGGCTATAGTATTAGATAGATGGTATTAATAAAACCCATGGTATTGATCCATGGTATTGCATGTATAAGTCATATATAAAGGATAGAGACTCCTTGCAAGGAGCATTGTGTCTTATTTTAGAATCGAGCTCTACTCTATTGGAGGTTGCCCCATCGAAGAGGCCAATGAACATTACTTTCTGAATAATAAAATATTTGTTGTTGTCTCTCACTATTCTATGTTCTGGGTATCTTTCTTCGCATATTTTGTATTTGGGTATCTTTTTGCAGGTTAAGAACATAATAGTTAGCCTACATGGCTAGCTGGGAAATGGAGGCATTATAGTGCAGGCAGGCAGCCAAATCATATGCACTGTACCTCAAAGATCAGTGGCTCCAATTTCAGATTAAGACATTGGCCCAGAGGGGCACAATACCTTTTAAGGATTATGGCCAATTTATGCATTTATGTGATCACAGTTCAGTTGAGGATAAAGCGAAGCTAGCAGAATTCTAGTTGCACAACATGGCACTTACTGACATGAACTTGTGGGATCCAAATGCTATGTTGGGAGACTTGTAGCTAATGGCTATGGCATCTTGGATGAGCCATGAAGAGAAAAGAGCAGTAGAAATCCAGAAAATGATGGCAAAAGGGTTGAGTGAACCCCTAATGATTAAAGAAAAACCAGCAGAACCCTTGGCTCTCATCCATGCCCACCAACACCTTGCAGCTAATCCTCAAGTTGTGCCTGACTATGTTGACAAGCAAGCCCAGGCCATTGCTCATTTCGAGGATATGAAGAGATTGTTTGGCGATGACTGCATTCATGCATGCATGAGAAGGTGGAATATGTTTCCGCACAACCTAAGGATCACGGAGTATCGCTCCCCAAATAGGATGGGGGAAGCCATGAGGAAAGTGCCCCTATATAAGCACTCAATGCAAAGATTTAAGGCAAATTGGATTGGCCTTAAATTCAGTCCTCCACTGCTACTAGGACTGCTGGAAGGACTAAGAGAGGAGGAAGAACAGAAATAGTGGAAAGAAGTGGATAGGAAAGTAGGTTTCCATGATAAAGAGGAATACATCACATCAGAGGCTTGGGATGTCAGGGAATCTGTCAGAGCCATCAAGGATGAAGAGTTAGAGTAGTTGCTTAGAGGATGAGCAACCCATTCAGTAGGGGGGTGATGATGAGCCCAAGAAATGGGTAATTATATGGGCTCATTCTTCCTCTTATTTTTACTTAATCCACCATTCCCATTAGTTTATTTCATGCTTTTGAATATATTTATGCTAATAGAGTGAATTGAGTTAGTCATTTTGCCATGTAGTCTAATATGTGCCTTATGCAGATTTTTTGGTTAATTTTGGACAATGTCAAGGGATTTATGAGCAAATGGTAGCCAAAACTCGAGGAAAATAGGGAAGAGGACTTGTAGGGGGTATCTCCTTCATTTATGACCCCTTTCCTCGAATCCTCCATTAGCAACTTAGAGCACAAAGGTTCACATTGATGATTCCAAGGGGAAGCCGAGCAAGTAAAGTAGGATTGTTGTTTATCTCCAATTCTAGGAAGTCGAGTTCCTTGATTTTAGGAGGACTGTTGGAGGACTCCATTTGTATAAATAAGGAGGCTTAGAGCCTTAGTAGGTTAGCTAGTTATCAGTAGATTTTCACACTTTTGTGCATCATTGTGTTCAGCTCATTTTCGAGTTCCTTTTTGAGAACAATTTATGTAATGTGACTGCTATTTTTGATAATGAAGATGAAACAGTTTTTGAGCTAGCACTGATCTCTTTTAGAGGGCTGAAGCTCTTGGGTTAGGTCCCAACCCAAGCTACCCAGCACCTCCTACTATGTACTTATATGTTTTTGCCTCAGTTCATGAGTTAATTTCTGTTGCATAGATTCATTTTACTTTGTTAGATTAGGTTGCTTTCGATGGTTAGCATAGTTGTTTTTGTTTTAGTTGCTCAAGTAGGTTACTGTAGTAATAGAATAAGATTCAAAAAGGCCAACAACAGCCCTAATCTCCTTTCTCCCTTCCTGGGACTATGATTTGAGGTCAAGGCACTACTGTTGCCACAAAAAACACAGTTTTGCTCTTCCATGCAACTGCTAGTGTGATACCTCGGTTTGGAAAGATTGATATTGGTTCAGATTCAGTTGATTAGATCATTTCATGTTCTTTTACCATATATCTCTCTGCATGCTTTTCTATTCACATGTTGTTATTCAACATTTTCTGTTTTTAGGTCAGAAATTAGGTCAAGCTAGAGAAATTTCAGTTTTTAGTCTTTTCTTTGAAAAGTTTTTGTAGGTAGATGTGCAGATCTCTTGCAGGATACCTAAGCTAACCATACATCCATACAATAGCCAGCACTAGCTCAGTTCTCATAGATTTCCTAAATCATTCGCAACATTTCGCCAATCTGCCCTAATTTCTACGTTTTTCCCCATAAAGCTGCTCTCTTGCCATTTGAACAAATCCAACCATCGCATTCATTCTTGATTGTCCTTGACAAGTCCTAGACACCTCAACACCTTCGTATAGCCTTCAATTCCCCTTTCCCATCATTTTCCACCTTCAAAACTCCAAAATTAGCTCTCGGCCTCCTCTTGTAGATCCTCCTGTAGATCCCCTACAGCCTCCTATAGAATTTCCTGCGAGTGATTTTTCAAATTCCAATCGCTATGAAAGTCTTTAGAAGGGTACTAGGGGCTTCTTAGGACCTCTCCACACCTTCCTCCACCTATGCAACAACCAAGTCCATCTTTCTTTACCACCAAACCTCTGCATAGTCACAACCAAATAAATCACAAGCATAATAAAAACACTCGAAAGCACAAAAAGATGTTTTCTTCCCATTTCTTTTCAGAAGTAGTTTGAATAAATGCAATTTACCTTTTCAGTAGTCAATGGCACTCATTCCATCAGTTTTCATCTCTTTTCTTGCAAAAGTAGGGTTAATAGGTAAATTAGGGTTTGCTAGGGTTTGTGTTACATTTCATTTTTCCTTCTCTTTCTGCAAGTAGAATAGTCCCTGTAGAGTTAGCTTTCTTTCATCACAGCTAAAAGCTTCTTCTGAGAACTCATAGAAGTTGGCTTAAGCTCCTAGCAAACTTGCGCCAGCTGACCAAGTGACAACCTGCAGTAAGAGCTAGTACTTGTGCATACAGCACCATCGCTTCCAAGTTTGTTACAGACTACCAAGTTGATAAAAGTAAAGAAGGAAGCCCTAGGAGTTGCAGCATTATTGCTGCAATACTGGTGTTCACCAGACATCAAACTCACTAAGTCCATAGCTTTCCATCCCCAAACTGATGGCCAGACAGAGGTCTTCAACAGGATGATCGTACACATTTTGTGCATGTAAAACTCAAAGAATCCATGCATATGGGATTAGAGCATCCACTATGGTCAGCACAGCTATAACTAGGCTTTCCACAACTCGACTGGCCACACACCTTTTCAGGTGGGCCTAGGATTCCAGCCACTACGTCCCATTTATGTGCCCAAGCCATTTGCACCTGCTAAAGCAGATTCGGCTCATGTCCACTCCGAAACTGATAAGGCAAACAACTTCATTGAGCACATCCAACATATCTTCCAATAGGTCCATGACATTTTGGATAAATCAAATTCCAAGTGCAACATGATCAACATCGAGTGCCACACAAGTTCCAGGTGGGCAACAAAGTTTGGTTGCATTTGCAAAAGGAACGACTTACCAGAGCCTATCGGAAACTCAGACCACTTCGATATTGTTACACAAAAAATGTCACCATGACTTTCTGTAACCTGTCTAAGTCTATCACTACTCATACTTACCTCCTTTGCAAGTCTTAAGTTTCAGTTCTTCATGTCAAGCCTTGAAAATGAAAGAAAGCCCTTCAAAAGCTCTAAAACTCTAGGCTCGCACTTTTTGCTAGCAATGTCTGCGCTCCCACACCCACTGGTCATGCTCCCTATGGACCTGCCCACTCTGTCTCTAAAGGGATGGGTGTGGACCCCTGTAAAAGACAAAAAGGCAGAAATTTATTCTTAAAAACTCACTTTGGGTAATTTATGGAAGCTTCTAGAGGGAATCTTGAGGTGGCAAGTTCACTCCTTGGTGGTTCATTCATCCCATTATGAAAGGAGCTAACTGTTGAGTTTTGAAAATGTCATTCATTTCCATTACACTTTCACTATTATGTCCATTATATCACCTCCATTTCACCTCCATTTCACTACTATGTCACCACATTCATCCCACTTTCATTATCATTGGGCCACATTTATGTTTTTCCAATCTTTATTAATTCTAAGCCTTTTAAGTGAATTTGTGGTTAAAAATTAGAAAATAATGTGCATATGCTTATACCTAACAAATGGGTTGAGGTTGTTGACATGTGTAAGTTGAAAGGAGACTTATAGAAGACCCTTATGTGGCACTCTAAGGCCAAATTCGAATTTGGTTGGAAAGAATCATGGGATCATGAGGATATGTGTCACATCTCCTAATTGTATTGTAACTCTAAGAAGACATGTGTCTTATCAGTTCCTATTTTGATTAGGACTCTAGAGGTAGAGGGAGAGATTCATGGATTCTCATTAATGAGATGGCTTCTCATCTTTTTGTATAAATAGGAGATCTCTCTCCTTCATTTGGGAGCTTAGCTTATTAGTCTTTTTAGCTTGTGAGTTCTTTAGCTTGGAGTTTGTAGTTCTTCCTTGATGGCTTTTGAAAGCTTTGGAGAACTTTGTTGTATTTTGTAATTTTGAAGAATTTGAATAAAGCTTTGATGTTCTCAACATGGAAGGAGATGTGAAGTAGATGTCATGGAGCACATTACAATGTAAGGTAGAGTAGATTTCATTTTGTAATTTTGCTTTGATTTCATTATGTCATTTGATTGCTTTCAAGTTGATAGATTAGATTTTTCATTCATGCAATTTTAATTCATGCAAGTGTGTTCAACCGGTTGATTGTAAGTTAGTAATGCACATAGATTTTTAATGACTAATGATATGACGGAATCATCTTGTCCTTCTACTGATTTTTTTTTTTTTGAGTTCTAATTCCAGCATTGTTATTTCAATCAGTGTTGTTTTGCTCATTTACTTTCCTGCAATTTAGATATCATATTGCTTAGCTTGTTCATGATTGCTTCCCATAAGGTAGATTGAGCTGAAGGGTAAAGGATCAGAAGAGTTGAAGTAGTGTGATTAGTTTCCTTTATGCAATTTAATTTCTTGCAATTTAGATATCATATTGCTTAACTTGTTCATGATTGCTTCCCATAAGGTAGATTGAGCTTAAGGGTAAAGGATCAGAAGAGTTGAAGTAGTGTGATTAGTTTCCTTTATGAAATTTAATTTCTTGCAATTTAGATATCATATTGCTTAACTTGTTCATGATTGCTTCCCATAAGGTAGATTGAGCTTAAGGGTAAAGGATCAGAAGAGTTGAAGTAGTGTGATGAATTAGTTGCTTTGCTTTCAGTCTTTGAGTTGCTTTAAGTTCAGTTTTTACTTTCTTTTTCATAAAGCAGCAAGGATACTGGGACTCATAGTCACTAGCTCATTGATTGGTTATTGCATTCCATTTTGATTGAAGTAGCTGCATATTTACACTTTTGTTCAAGTACTAATTCCATCAATAACATGTTTTGAGATCTTTTGAAGTGCTAAAGTTTTGGAAGTTACCATTAGGGACATAGGCCTTAGGCCTTGTCTTGAAATCTCTATCCATACTTGTCCTTTAAAAGTATTCTTAAGACCTTAGAATAGGATTTCCATTTGCATTAGACACTTTTGGAAACCAACAAAAACAAAACCCCAAAACAAAATAAAATCTATAAAACAACGAAGTAAGAAAAAGGTTAACTAAGCAAATATGGTGCACCACACTTCATGAGTTTACGATACCCAGATTGATAATTTATGTAGAGCAATTTAAGACGTTAAATTGACTAGACACTAACCCCTTGATGTGAGGAGCTTATCCCTTTGGAGGAGGACCCTATCCCTCCATTGGTGGCCCTTGTAACTTCCTTCCTCAACACTATAAAATGAGGCATTGGGCTGGTTACTGGGGAGGTTGAAAGCTGAATATTTTTGAGGGTAAATGCTGATGAAATTTAGACTTCCTAATTGAGCTTGAGAGGAGAGATCACATACCTTTTGATCTCATTGGGAAGAGTGTGAAGTTGGTCAAAGTAGAGGAGATTC
The DNA here is from genome assembly GCA_031772625.1 of Pinus tabuliformis. NCBI lineage: Eukaryota > Viridiplantae > Streptophyta > Pinopsida > Pinales > Pinaceae > Pinus > Pinus tabuliformis. Next base: position 1,497,663,245 of record CM062819.1, on the reverse strand, counting down.
TTGCTTGGACCCTGGGAGGAGCTTGTACAAAATTAAGGCACCAAGGTTGTAAAGTTCTTCTTTGTTTAAAGTTAATACAATCAAGTTCGTTTTTCTCAATAAGCTGTGTTATATGGTTTATTTCATAGACTCCTTGATCACTATGATGAACATGATTTATTATATTAGCTATGCTAGTGTTCTTTGAAGTGTTCTTGTTTGTGATTTCGGGTTCTTAAAAGGAGACTCTTTGGAGCTATTGAAGCATGGCTGCCACAAACTAGCATTGGAATTAAGGTAGGGTCTAAAAGTCCTCTTAGTTTTTATTAATGAATCAAAATATGTTTAGGTAAAGATAGACTTGCTTGTTCTGATTGTCGCTAGATGTCAATTGATACTAGGGAGATCGGTCTTGTCTACAAGAAAGATTTATCCACCTGACAAAATGGCGACTCCACTGGGGACTTGAATTTTGGTTTTTTGCCTTTACTTTTACTTTGACTTGAGAAACTTTTTCTCTGTTTCTGGTTTTTGCTTGATTTGTGTGGGATTGGGTAGGTTCTTAGATTTTGAATTGTTTTCTGTTTTTTCACGTTTTTGAGAGAGGACCGCACGTACTGTTTGTAACATAGTGCGGACATCCCCGCATTGTTTCTTTACTACACAGTGCGGTACCACACCTGGTTATACCGGGGGCCTGCGGACCCTGTCAAATTTTTGAAAAATCTAAAATCTTTTCATCCAGTTAAGCTTAGGATTTGTTTATGTTTTTAGCCTCTAACTAGATCTGCATGTGTTCTATCAAAAATCCTTGTTTATGAGTTTCTTTCAGCAAATTCTTCAACTCATCAATCTCCATTAAGTTAATTGGGTGTTTAGAGTCTCTTTTTTGAGAAATTCTTAATTTGTTTTCCTTTGGTCATTACTTGGAGGTTTGTCTCAGTCCTTTCACAATTTCACATCTTTTTGCTTTTGTGTATGAGTGTTAATAACCTTTGAGTGTTTTTATTTTTTGATCTTTGGAACTCTCACCCAATTTTCTTGACTTGCACTTGATTGGTTCTTAGATTACATTAGAATCATCTTGTGTTTGAAAATTCTCTTGCATTGATCATATTTGCATAATTAGAATTCTCATTTTCAGAATATGAATGAAAAATGTGCATAGATTACATTTGCATATTTTTCAAGTGAATTGTGCATAGATTACAATTTCATAGTTTACATTCTGAAAAATCAATTGTAGATTTAGATCATATTTTTTTTATTTGAATTTACATATTTTTATGCTTGTTTTTAACACACAAAAATAAAACTAAAAAAAAATTGTTTTGGAATTGATTTGCATTAGTTTTTCTTGATGAAATTAGTGCATTAGAGAATCTGTTATATTTTCTCTTAGTGATCAATTTTTTGCATTGTTAGAAGCGAATGGAAACTCTCTCCTTACTTTAGTTAGGATTCATCGAATTGAAAATATTACATTATCATATTCGATTGCATTCAGTTTTGGGTCAGGTCATAACACCATTGGTTTCATATTTATTTACCCTTTTGAGTAATAACAGCCTAAATAACACAGCGCTTAATTAAAATTCATCTAGTTATTTTTACATTTTTAGGGCTCTTTCCACCAATCTAGCTTAGGCTAGTGTCTTGGAATAGGTTTTAGTTAACTCTCCAAGACAGCAAAACAAACAAGTAGCTATATCTTGCGGTAGGAGATAAATTCCAATTGTTACATCTATGCTCTGGGAAGCTCCTCTTAAAGGAGTCAAGCACGAGATCATATCTGAACTAGTGAGCTAATCAATCCTTCCTAATTGGGAACGATAGTAGGTATACACGTATTAAAAACGGTAAACCTCAGATTAACCATTGTCGAGGAGCCTGGGGTCACTTGTTGGTAAACCTTGGATTATGTCAAGAAGCCTTCAAGGGGATTGAGCTTTGTTACTCTACCGTTGCGTGTGTATCAGATCGTAGATTGTTCCCCCAGGTATATTTGTTTCTATTGGCAACCTTAGTGGCCATAATCTATAGGATTCTTTCCTAAGGTGACGGTGGAGGGAAGATCCCACTGTACCTGGGGTAGACGTCGACTAGACTCACTTGGACTCTCTGGGGGGTTCTCTTCACTCGAGCCGGTTTTCTGAAGAAACTTGTGCTAGTCTGTTTCATTAAGCAGGTTCTCGGGTAATTGTTCCAGCCGCCATTTCTGTATTTAATTCTGCGACGTTGGATTTCATCACCAACTAGTGTTTCTAGTAGGGGAAGTTACTGTTTGTGTGTGGTTTGACTCCTAGATTTGATAACGCATGTTAATTTTTTTGTTTTTACTTTTAGAGACCATAGGTGTGAATTGTAAAATTTAATTGTTAGGTGTGAATTGTGAATTGTTAATTGTTAATTTTTGTTTTAAATTGTTAATAAAATTCACTGAAGTTGAATATAATGGCAACTGTTCCAGAATTTACCAACCATGGAACCCCTCTTAACGAGAATCCTAGTACTTTTCCTTACTTTGGAAATGTTGGTCCTCATTATATGGCTACTTTGTCATTACCTAGATTTACAATAGGTTTGCCGATATGTTTATTTTCAACTTCGTTGGCCGCAAATACTCCAATTGTTCCACCTCAACCGAATGCTTCACCTCAACAGAGTTCACCATCTCAACATCACCAACCTTCTATTGACCCTTTACCTTCTTCGCCTAATTTTTCTTCCTCCATTTCTTCCTCTTCACTTGGTAAAAGCCTTGACGCTAGTAACCAGGTGGCTAAGAAGAAGAAGAAAGGGAAGAAGACGAAGAAGAAGAAGAAGAAGAAGCAAGATAAGAAAGAATTCAACCAACCAACCATGGTTGTAAGTGTTAGTTGTGTTGAGGAAACCTCCAACATGCATTGTAAACCCAAATACCCTTGTAGGCTTTGTAAGGGTGACCACTTCCTTATCAATTGTCCTGGTATTCCAAAGGTCTTGGAAGTATGGTCTGAAAAATCTCATCAACTTTCCATTGATCCATCATCCAGTTATAGTCAGGTTCCTAGGAAAAACGGTATAGTTAGGTTTCCTTGTAAGTTATGCAAAGGGAGTCATCAAACTCACATTTTCCCTCACATGGATGAAGCCTCAAAATTGTTGGAAAACCTTACTGTTCCACAACAAGAATTTCCAACTAGTTACCGTAAACTTTCTCCCAACCTACCGTCAACAGACGGAGTGATTGATCTAATTTCAAGTACAGTCGATCCCACTCTTCCATTGGAGAGTGAAACTCATATCACTCAGGTTGATGATCCAATAGTTGATCAAGTGGTCAATTCAATTTCACATTTGGTCGATCCCACTCTCACTTTAAATAGTGAACTTCATACTGCTCAGGTTCTTCTTGTTACATCAGATTCTTCTACGTCGGGGGGTATTTCACGTATTTCTACAAAACCCCCTCCAAGTACGGAGGTCTTTTCCTTTGATTGGAATAGACTGACATAACCTTGTCTTCCTTCCTCCATCCCTTTCCAAATCATTGTCAAGGCCGGTGGTAGGGACATACGCCGCACACAGGTAGACGAAGGTGCTTCTGTTAGTATTTTATCCTCAATTGCTTGGAAAGCTTTGGGTTTCCCTCAGCTTGTGCCTATTATGCAGAATCTGAAAGCTTTTAACAGAACCACTAGTGAACCTTTAGGGATCCATTTTGCTCTACAACAACCCCCCATTTCATTCTTTTTATTATCATATGAAATGGGTCCCTTTAGAAGTTAGCTGGTATCAATACTTCATTATTTCGAAAAAACCAATAATCAAATGAAATCAGTATATAAACCCCTTTTTGTAAAACCCATAAAATGGAATAAAGCAAATATTTGTCATTGCGATAAAGTGATCGCAAGATCGCATATCGCAATGACATAAGGAATACAAATAAGCGGCACATTAATCTCCGCCGATGCGATATCGCAATCGGCAATCGGCGATACTTTATGCAGGTTTTAAAGCACCCACATGCCATTAGTTCCGATGCGATATGCTATCGGCGATCGGCGTTCAGCGATATTCTATAAAACATTCTTGATGCGCCCAAAGCTCTCCACCCCGATGCGATGCGATATCGCAATCGGGGATCGGCAATATCCAATGCACAATAAAAAGGCACTCAGGTCATACCCCCGACGCGATGCGATATCACTATCGGCGATCGGAGGTTGTGAATAGTGTCAATACAACAAGGTTTAAGGTTGTCCCGATACTCGATTGCGATAAAGCACAGATTTCAATAAAAAGCCGTTAAGTGATGGGATATCATGGTTCATTCATATTTAAAGCTTGATCGGTTAAGCAATCATTCACCTGCGCTCAAACGCCAAAATGCCCACTGCACGCTTAAATGAATCATTCGGCCTATTAACGATATAATGGGCATTTAAGGGATGACAGGTTTTCAATGGCCAATTAATGTGATCATAAGTCCTAAAATCTTCCCATGGATTGTGTCCGCGCCCATTTTAAAGGCTAATCCCTTATTACGCATCTGTCCATATTTTCTCATCACTTGCAAGTTTTCATTTCTATTTCTCTGTATCACGTATATTTGCGCTGTTGTGCAGAATTCATCCATAGAAGGAAGCTTAAATAAGATGGGGAAGAAATCTAAGAAGATCGCAGGCGCTTCCACTACACCAGCCGCAGGACAAGCTCTCGTGGACAAGAAGAAAGGCTTAATATCTGATACTACATGCACTGGTCTCACCAGAGTTACTTGGCAAGGCACTTACAACCTAATTGATGCCGAAGAACCAGAAAAGATAGTAACAAAAGCTACTGCGGATCCTACTCGGAAGTCGGAATGTACTCTCAAGGATTTAGCCGACTCTTTCCTTCACAGAATAGCGGCCAGGGAGCAAATTCTCCCATACACAGATGTAGTGCGGTGGGCGATTCAAGAAATCCCAATCTTGGACAGAACTTTCAACACTAGAGATGGAAGAATCTTCGGATCGTTCAGGCCGGATGATCTAAGGCAAATGTATCATTTGCCTGAGCCGGAGAAGATATATAATAAAGCGTTCCTAGAGAAGTTTGCAAGCGAAAATGAAGTTGAATCCGAACCCATTCGGGATTGGAGACAAAATCCAGCCAAACACAAACACGAATCTTCCGGTAAGTACTCGGTTGATTCTCTGGCTTCTCCTTATTGCTATGCGGGAATAATGATGTGTAGATTATGGGGATTGCATGATTCTGTTAATTTTACCATAGAGATGGTTCCTTTAATGGAGGCAGCTGTAAACAGTATAATTATGGATTGGGCCACCATCCTTTCTGACAAATCAGCTCAAGCTGTGCGTGATTTTAGACATCAGACTGTCGTCACTGAAAGGAAAATTCCCCCATTCTATTACAGTGCATATATCTTAGATACACTATGTTTCAATTCTGAATTTCCCGTGCTCGGCTGGAGGTGGACGCCACAAGATCCCATGGCTATCCACATATACCATCAAAAACTATGGAAGTCCTCTTACAAGCACCATCTGTACCAAATTTGCAATGGCTTTATGGTGCCTATTCATTATTCTATTTTTGATAAACCCATTCCGAAGATTTCCTATCAAGCTTCGTTTGATATAACAGTGGTAGCAAGCTAGTTTGGAGAGGAGAAATTTACCTACATAAGAGTTTTCGGCAGCCAAGCCAACCCACATGTTCTCCCTTTGTATATACCAGATAAACTGCTAGCAAGAGAAATCGCCCATCAGATTATGGCTGAGAGTGTTACACAGACTCTCAAGAAAGAAAAGAAGAGGGGCTGGCCCTCTTTTCCCTTTAGGTGTGGTGTCTATACTCTGCATGATCTCAAACATGCAGAAAAGGGAGCCACAAAAAATTCAACCCTTAACTCTGGCTACTATCCCAAACAGGCCATATGATCCAAGCAAAGTTGCCTACAATGCACTAGAACAGGCCAAATTGACAAAATTTGAGCACAAAGAAGATATGTTTGACGACCTATTCGTTGCAGCCGAAACAATAGGTCAAGCTAAAGAACTTGCTCGAATGAAATATAATGATGAAGGGCTGACTGAGTTTAATAAGCTTAGAGAACAGAGGTTGCAAACTCTGCCTCTAGATTTACTAGCAACAACCCCGGCGACATCATCAAGCGAGCCTGTTCGGCAACAGTCAAAGGAACCTCCGGTGGTAACAAAGGATCATAAAAAGGAACAGGAGGAAAGACAGAGAAAAGAAAAAGAAGATAGGCAGAAGAGAGCACACGAGGAGAAGCAGAGGAAAGAGAAAGAGGAACAACAGAGGAAAGAGCAAGAGGAACAACAGAGAAAAGAGCAAGAGGAAAGGCAAAAGAAAGAACAAGAGGAACAACTGAAAAGAGAGCAGGAAACAGTGCGGAAGGAGTCCCAAGCCGAAAAGGAGAAACAGACCACCACTGATGTCAATATGGATACTACCATAGACCCCAAATTACTCCAGGAATGGCAGCAGTTTCATTCCATCATCAGTGGATTGGAATGTTCGAAAGATACGGACACTTCCAAGACAAATGATACACAGGACATCACTTCACCTCAGGTTCTAAGTGGAACCAGCGGCCCACCCATTTCTAAGGATGTTGAGGTAATACCAAAAGACCCCTCCGACCAAATCATTCTTCAGGTAGAAGATATTCCTCCCCTGGATGTCTTCTACAGCCCAAGGCATAGAGCAGTGGTAAAACGACAAAGGAAAAGAAGGAGGATTGATCAACCTTCCCTTTTCCCAGAACAAACTGTTACGGGCAGTGTGGTTTGGAAAGAGGAATTCGACCCCTTCAATGACTTGACAAAACTGTCACAGTATGCAGGAGCCTATTCGGCAGCAACAATCGACAAGGCATCGGAGGTAAGTCTTCTACTAAAGACTAAGGACCAAGAAATTTTTGCATTACAGGCACAATTGACTGAAACAAAGCAGAAGGCAGATCAAGCAGAGGAGTAATTGTTGGCACAACAGTAAATGAACAATCAATTAACCCAGAAATTGCAGGAAGAAAGGCAAAGGATCGACCAAAGCGCGATCCAGAAACAAAAAGAATTGTCGGAGGCATTGGCACAATTAATAGCAGCGAATGAGCAAATGATGAAAACAAAGGATGAGCAAATCGCTCAATTGTCATCGCAGCTCGAAAAAGCAAAGGGCACTTCACAGGTGGGTGAATTCAGAGCAGAAGCAGTGCAAATAAACACTGCCTTAATATCCCAAATTAGGCTCCTATGTCAACAAATCGCTCAGGCAGATCCATTGTGTGAGCTAACGACATCCATAAATCAACAGGTAGAGAAGGCCAGAAATAAGTTAGACCAGGCCGAAGAGATCATAACTGGATATCTTGACTGGCAAGATTCTGATCGAGGGAGAGAAGCAAATTTTCCCAAGATTTCCGAAACATATAAAGACATAATTTTCACAGAATGGCACACTCAGGTGATGAAAGCAGAAAGGGCAGCTTCAAGGTGTAAATCAACTTCCAACAATCTGGTTGATCTAGTTAACAACACTCTCTACTTAGCAAATATGATTTCCCAATGTACACTAGGAAAGATGACAACAACAAATACATTGGAACAATCATGCTATCCTGATTTAGAGGAGAAAGGGAGATTAATCGCTGGGATTAATAGTTTAACTATGGATGCATATTGGCTTTTTCTGATTAAGCCGCACACACAACGAGCCGCCCTTAAGTGTTTAACAGATGCAATCGGGTGTATAATTCCCGATATTCAGGATGCCACCTATGCCGCCCAGCTCAGTTCGCGCCTCAACAAACCTCCTGAAGTAGAGCCAATGCTTGCGATAAGTTAGCTCAGATTCAAAGGAAAGCAGTCGACTTGATGAGTCATGCTCCCGCTTGCCAGATCGCATGGCAAAAATAGGATCAAAAGTTATTGATGCCAATTAAGTAGGATTTCTGTTTATTAGATATTTAGATTAGTTTAGTATTTATAGACCCTTTCGTTGTTTTGGAAAGGGTCGTAAAGTTTTGTATCAGACTTAATAGACTGAAGTTTGCACTATTGTGCTTCAGTCAATATTATTTTATGAAACTGGACCAGTTATTCTTAATTCAGCAAGGAGGATTTTATGCAATTGTGCACTATTGTCGTTGTTGAGAATGTTTCTGTGTTGAATGAAGAATTACAAGTAGCGATTGATATTGGGAGTGTCAAAGCAGCTCATATGGTATTTCTATCAATGTCTGAATTCATTCCTGTTATGTGAATTGTTATTTGATTATCCTTGCTATTGTTGATTATATGCATGCGCTGTAACAGCAGATCTGTATTCATTCCACTATTGGATGTTTTATGAAATGCTTTCCTTTTAATCATGTATATGTCAATAATATAAATGATGAGTGTGGTAATATCACTTTAATCGCTCTGTTTAACTATTTATGCACAACAATCTTGAATAAAGTTAACATCTATGTCTGATAAATGGAGTCATCTATATGCTTGTGTTAAGACATAGACCATCAAACGCTATGTTAGAGTCGGTCTAGTGCCCTCCATCAGCGATCAAAGCTCTTTGCATTTGCATAAGTAGGTGTCTCATCAGTGTCTTGCATTCCATTAGGCATGCCATAACCCTGATGGAGGAGCTGGTGTTTTTGTCCCCCTCTTGGCATTGCTGGATCAAAGTTGTTTCAGTCCTTAAACTCTTTTAAAGCTTACTTGTCTTGTCTTGAAGTCAAAATTCTAGGTCTAGGGTTTTGGTCAAGTTTGTCTTCAAGGTCATGTCTCTGAAGGTCAATAAGTGCCCAGCAAGCCAGAGGGATGATTTTCAAAGTGTTTCTTCGAAAGATTCTATCTTGTGCAGCTAATTTTCACCTTGGATTTAAAAACCCTGTTTTTAAAGCCAAGGTCATTTCTCAAAATTTTGTAAAAATTGTAAAAAATTCAAAATGATTCAAAGGACAGCATATAACCCTGGCTCCCTTGTCAAGATCCCTCAGATGATATCCCTGCAAAAAGCATCAAAGAAAAGCATCAAATCAGTCAATTTCAGGATAAAAGGAAACCATGTGGGTTGTGACATGAAATTAATTCAAACAAGGCTATAAAAGCCCTAATCTCCCTCTATCAAGCCTCATTATGCATCCAAGTGATAGAGCAACTGATTGCAAGACAGTTTGAGTGAAATTTGTGAGCTTGACAGGCGCGCGACCCGTCAGACCAGGCGCGCGACCCGTCAGAGGCGCGCGACCCGTCAGGCACCCTCCGCCAGTGCAAAATTATAACGGGCGCGACCCGTCAGAGGCGCGCGACCCGTCAGAGGCGCGCGACCCGTTGGGTGAGGCGCGCGACCCGTCAGTGCCCTCTTTGTAAAACCGCCTGAAAATTCACCAAGGAGCCACAAATTTCCAAATTTTGCAAGGTAGGCCCTCCATCATGAAAAATTATTGCTTGCTACAGTTCAAGAAGATCATGATTGTATTTTTAAAGGTCTTCGTTTGCAAGTGAAAGTATCCATTGTGCTTTTGGGCTTAAAGTTGTCAAAATTCCAATTCATGTCACTATTCAGCTAAGTCTATCATCATTCATAGGGTTTTCATTATCATCTCAGTGTCTAATGAGTCATTGTACACCTTGTTCATGCTTCAGTTGCGCCTAGGCAGGGTCATTTCCCTCTCCTAGGGTTTTGAAAGCTAGTTTCTCTTGAATGGTCAAATCATTAGCAAAAATTGTATCCTGATGTCCATACACCTTCCCCTATCCTTAAAGTACCTTATCAAACACTTCCCATCCCTTAGATCCGCCAAATTCCTCATTTTTGCACAAACCCTAGTTTCTAGCTACAACCTAGCAATTTTCTAGGTTGGGCCTGTGTTTTTCCCTTTTGGACCCCTTCCCCTCACTCAATCTCTGAGATTCATCTTTCCCCTGCTTCCTAACATCCCTCCCCACTCCCAAAAATTTCCCCAAGAATTTAGAAGCCTCTTATTCCCTTCATTTCGCTCCATTTCGACAAAATTCCTTGTTTCACACATCGGGACAAGTCACACTCAAATGATGTTCCAGAGCAATAAAAGATGAATTTTGCAAAATTGAGAGAGGTTTTTGTCCAAAACATTCCAAGGAAGGAAAACCTCCTTCACTTTTTTCACAGGTGTCATGGTTTTAAAGAAATGTCAAAAATACCGGCGAGAACGAAGGTGCTCCAAGGACGGTTGGCCAAAGCACAAAAACGAAGGAAAACGCCCGATCCACTCCAAATTTTGGCCAAAGCCTCTTTTACTGAGCATGGTGCTTGATTGGGGACTCCCAGCCCAAATTTCAAGAAATTTGGAGAAAATTTTGTCATTTGTGAATTTTTTGTGCAATTTGCAGGTTTTTCCCATTAACGGGTCTCACCCCGCGCGCGACCCTTCATCATGGCAACTCCTTTTGGTGAAAACTCAGCATTTCTAGATTTTTCATGCAAAGTTACATATGCCCATGGATGGAATTGAGATTTTGTGCAGTTTTGGGCCTCCAGAAAGTCAAAAAACTAGCAAAAAATGACTTTCTGCCACTTTTTTGAACTGCAGAAAGTAGTCTTGGGAGATTTAAGTTTTGACAGGAAAAATGACCTACAAATTCAACAATTCCAGTTGGGTTGGAAATTAGACTCACATACCTTTCCAACAAGCCCACTTTTTCTCAATTTTGACACCTGCAAGTGCCTCAAACATCGCTCCAAAGGTGCGCGACCCGTCAGGCAGGGGCGCGCGACCCGTCAGGCAGTTTTTGCCAGATTGCATTGTACAGCGCAGAAAACGCAGTTTTGACCCAGTTTGACTTTTTGGGGTGGAATATGATTATATTTGATGTAATTATTGTAACTCTAAGACACTTTTACTCTTGTTTAACACTTCTAGAAGATTCATTCATGTAAAGGGTAAATATTTAATGAATGGATTGGTTTCCTAGCTTATAGAGGCAAGTTGTTTTGACTGCCTAGATTGTAGTGCTTAGTTTAGAAGTGGTTGAAACAGCTCCTAGGATAGTGAGATCGACCCATGGAGGTAGGGAAAGAGGTTAGATCATCTATATTATGTACTTTCTTGCTCATTTTCATGGTTGGACTCTTGAGGGAGAAACTATCATTGTATTATTTCACTGTATCTCTGCAATTTTTGGCTAAGGAAGACCAGGGTTTTGCAGTCCTCTTTGGGATTCTTGTGGACTCATGTGTTGATGGTGTGTTTCTCAATGTACTTGTAAGCTTGTTATGTGATTCATTTCCTTTCTTTTACTTCTGCACATTAAACAAATGAAGTGTTAAAGTAAGAATTCATGCTTGCCATGCTCTGCTTTTAAGTTTGTTTAATTTCAATGTTTTCTTCTGTCTAAAGAGAATTCAAAGTTATTGTTTGCTACCTTTAGCTCTTTATCTTTCATTCCTGACCATCCACCTCAGTTAAAGGCATCAACGCTGTCTCCTACCTCGCCCCAAGGAACCCCCTGCAGAAACTGTGTCCAATCCCCGCACCCAAAATTGCCCTCTCCTCAAATTGCCACCAAAAACCCAAAAAACCCCAAATCAACCTTTTTAATCAGTTTACTAACCTAAAATCAGTGTTACCTTATTGGTCATCTCATCTATTGAAGATTTTACGAGATAGACCGGAGAGAGCCTTCTCCTCCCCCGTAGGGCTAGCTACGAGGCTAAATGGTTTGATGTTGCCTTGAGGTTTACCTTTCTCAACCTAAGGTGAAATTTCAAGCGCTAACACGCTACACTCTAAAGCTCAATAGATTCCCGGGATAGGTTATAGTTCTTGTATTCTTGTTAAATAGTTTAGTTATCCACCCATCGCTAGCTTAGTTTTATAAATCATCCATTCATCCTGATTATCTACTTTTGGGAAACTTGTCCCATTATCCCCAGTCGGAGCCACTATTCCAAACGGAAAAGGAGCTGTACTAAGGTCCGGACTGGGTGGTTATCCCCGATGTTGTTGCAGCGATTTTTGAAGCATCAACATTTTTGGCGCTAGAAGGAGGGCCTCAACTGTGAATGGCACATAAGTGAAAACCTATAAGCCATTCTAAGAGTAATTCTCCCTCTGAATCCCCTCGATCTTCCTATTTGCATACTGGTTCGCCAGTATCCAAAAAAGGAGAAGAGGAATCAACTACCACTGCTCAAACCCATCATACTCTAGAACAATTAAGTCTTGAATCACTTGAAGTCCAGTCTCTTATCCATAAACTTCAGAGCTTCTCGATTTCACCACAGAAATATGAGGTATCACAAAGAAGTGCGACTTCGCAATTCAATTTACCTCACCCTCTCACCAGACTTCTGAGCGAAAAACTCGGTATTGAACCCACTGAGTTCCCTTTACCCAAAAGAAAAAAGGCTAAGAAAAATACTGAAGGATCTGATAGTGAAGAGCTTTCATCCACATCCTCCATTGCATCTTCCCCTTTGCAAAGTCAACCATCCACTCCCCCATTACATATTGTTGTTCACCAGGGATTAGAAGCTTCAACATCTCAACCTGCCCACTCCTCAGCATTATTTCCTTCCCATACATCTGGAATTCCAACAGTAGTATCAACCACTGTTGTTATTACAATGGCAGATCCATGGACCAGACCTGGTGCAATCAATATGCTTGCGTCGTTGCATCCATTACCAGATTCCCCTGAAAAGTGGCTACCCAAGTTTAACCCAGATGATGGAACCCAAGCTGAGGAACACATCAATAATTTCATGCTAGCTGTCAACTTAAAAGGAGTAACAGAACAAGATGTTGTTTTTAGACTTTTCTCTTACACCTTACAAGGGTCAGCAGGATCCTGGTATTTCTCTTTACCCTCTGGTTCCATTACCAGTTGGAACACTTGCCAAGAGCAGTTTCTTACCAAATATGGAGATGATAGGTCTTTGGCTACTTTAATAAACGATCTCTCCAATCTGAGAATAGAACATAGGGAACCAATTAAGGAATTTAATGCACGCTTCAATAAACTCCTAAATAAAATCCCTACTGCTTCCAAACCAAGCGAACAAATTCGGAGCGAATGGTATATAACAACTCTGCCTGCCAATATAGCCATCTTTGTAGATAGAGCAGGGAAACCTACCTTAGCCGAAAATATGAAAGAAGCGCTTGCTGTGGAAAAACGCATCAATGCCTTGGAAAAGAAAGCTGCCCTGGAAGACAGAAAAGCCAAAAAAGTCTCTTTCAAAGATGACTCAAAGAAGAAGACCCCAAAAGACCCATACGACATGGAAGGTTTGCAAAAGGTCTTAAAAACATTATCAAATGAAATGGTCGAAATAAAGAAGCAGGTGGCCGAAACCTCAACCAAAAGACCCTTTAGAACTTTTAAGAGAAATGAGTCAAAACCCCCAAATGTCATATCTAACGCAGACTCAGAGCAAGAAGAAGAAGAGGAAGAGGAAACAATCGCACCGACTGATGATGAAGAAGAAGTAGTCGAATGTCATGGGATGTGGGATTTTATACTCCCCAACTCTGATACTGATAATGAAGAAGAGGCGTTCCCAGTCACTACTAGGAGCAAAAGTACTTCTGAACCTGTTCAGGTATCCTCAAAGAAGAGGAGCGCAGGTGCCACTACAACCAAAGAGAAAACACCTGCAAAGAAATCACCTGCGCCAGCTCCCCAAAACCAGCCTTCAACTTCTAATACTCCTGCAACATCCAAAACATTAGTCGTATCCGATTCAATGGAGTATAACATTGTTGATGACATGAAGAAAACTAAAGCAAACATTACTATGTTTGAACTTAGTAAATTAAAGCATCAGCAGAAATTACTTCTTAAGGAGCTGAATGTTGTTCCCTCTACACCACTTCCCAGTGCGAAAGCTGCTAATGATTCAGGCCAGCCTCCTCCAGGTATGGTTGAAGCTACCGATTCAGTTCTAATTGGAGATAGATCGAATTCTCATACTCCACCCTTCTTGCTGACCTATGAGATTTATAACAGAAACCTGCACAACTGTTTAATTGAATCGGGGGCATCATCTAACATAATGCCAGCTTTAGTTTGCTCTAAACTGAACATTGAACCCCAGAAGTCTGCTATTCATATTGTACAGTTGGACAAGACCAAAGTGCAGGTTGTAGGAGAAATTAATTTCGTAACTATCAGGTTGTCTGCTAATCCCAGAGTAGTACAAAGGATTGACATCCTAATAGCCGATATACCTGAATTTTACAGTTTAATTCTGAGTAGGGATTGGTCTGAAAAATTGCATGGGTACATTTCCACTAATTGGTCACATATGTGGCTTCCCTACAAGGGCAAGCCAAATCAAATAAGGATCGATCGAGAGAAACATATGACCCACACAGTTACTGAATTTGAGCAAGAAAACCAACCTGTAGCGTTCAACAACAACATTTTGGGGAATTATTCGTCAGAGTCATTCTTTGGCAACTTTTTTGCCCAACCATCTCCTTTTTCAGTCAATCATTTTACATCTCAGATTGAGAATTTTTCACAAACTGATAAGTCTAGATGTTTCAATGATGCTGAGAAAACTGTAAATACTTTTGTTAATACCTCTTTATTTTGGTCTTTATATTTTGATGGCTCTAAGTCCACCGAGGGCTCAGGAGCAGGTTTCATTTTGGTTAGTCCACAAGGAGAAAAGACAATGTTGTCCTGTAGGCTGGAATTTGAATGCACTAACAATACAGCCGAATATGAAGCCTTAGTCCAGGGACTGTATAAAGCGATCGGTCTTAAAGTGCAATATTTGAAAGTATTTGGCGATTCTGAAATTATTGTTAAACAAGTGAGGAATGCAATTCATTTTCTTTCAAATCACCTCAAGCACTATCAATCGCTAGTACAAGAACTTACTTCGCACTTTTCCGCATTCAATATTTCCTCCATCCCCAGGTCCCAAAACTCGGCAGCCGATCTCCTAGCCAATGTAGCTTCCAAGCTTCTACCTTCTGAAGACTACAGCCTAGATAGATTTTCCGTAGAATTACTTTTTAGGCCTTCAATTCCTGACAATGTCACTAATTGGAGAGTATTCAATCATGATGAGGATATTTTACAATTTCTAACTTCTGAAAAGTCCTATGACGATCAAATTATTGAGGAGAATGACCATGATTTACAAATGAAAGAAATACCTCAGGAAAATGCAATTCCTAAGCCTGTGGTAAAGCTGGAAGATCTTTATGATATTAAAGACAGATTTAAACCTGTAATTAATGCAAAGCTCCAAAGCTCTACTCTTAGGTTTGAATTGATAAATCTAGGAACTGAACAAGCTCCTCAACATATTAATTTAGGATTAGGACTTTCCTTAGAAGAGAAGGAGGCATTCATCAAACTGTTAAGAAAAAATAAACAGGTTTTTGCTTGGAAATATGATGATTTGAAGACTTATGATACATCCATTATCCAGCATACCATTCCTATGCTTCCCGATCAGAAACCAATTCAGCAGAAGTTAAGAAAAATACATCCAAATTTGGAAACCCAGATTAAATCGGAACTTAACAAACTCTTGAAGGCCAAGATTATTTTTCCTGTCCGACACTCAAACTGGGTCTCTAATATGGTGCCAGTCAGAAAGAAAAATGGCGACGTTCGAATTTGTATTGATTTCATAAATTTGAACAAAGCGAGCTTGAAGGACAATTTCCCATTACCTACTATGGAGCAAATACTCCAATTAGTAGCAGGCTCTGAATTGATGTCCTTTCTTGATGGATTTTCAGGATATAACCAAGTTCTGGTTCATCCTGATGACCAGCTTAAAACCACATTCAGGACAAAATGGGGAACATATGCGTATCAGAAAGTGCCTATTGGGCTTATAAATGCAGGAGCGACATTCCAAAGAGCTATGGATGTAGCTTTTAGAGGGTTAATTAATAGAACAGTAGTCGTCTATCTAGACGATATTACTGTATTCTCTAAGGAGAGGTATAATCATTTGCGTGATCTAAATCAAATCTTTCAGCATTACAAAAGATATGGTATTTCTCTTAGCCCTAAAAAGTCTTTCTTTGCTCTTGATCAAGGAAAGTTCTTGGGTTTCATTGTATCCAAAGATGGCATTTATATTGATCCTGATCGGATCAAAGAAATCTCTGAAATCCCTTTCCCACATAATAAAAAGTCGATGCAGTCATTTTTAGGCCAAATCAATTTTGTTAAAAGATTTGTTCCAGATTTTTCTCAAATTATTTTTCCACTTCAGACAATGATTAAGAAAAATGCAGTCTTTAAGTGGGGATCAGCAGAAAAGGAGGCTTTTGATCTAATCAAGCAATCAACAATCAATGTGCCAGCATTGAATACTCCAAATTTTTCTAATCATTTTACATTGTATACCATTGCATCCGACTTGTCTTATGCTGCAGTACTCACGCAACTAAATGATCACAATTTGGAAGCACCCATTTCATTTTTCAGCTCAAATCTTCAGGGTACTGAATTGAATTACTCCGATGTAGAAAAACAAGCCTTCGCTGTATTTAAAGCAGTCAAGCATTATAGACCCTTCCTTTTGAAAACCCACACAAAAGTTATAGTTCCTTTCCCAGCAGTTAGGCAACTATTAATTCAAAAAGAACTAGGTGAAAAAAGGGCAAATTGGGTCACAGTGCTTCAAGAGTATGACTTAGAAATTAGGCCAGCAAAGATTGTTAGGGGCCAAGGTTTTTGCAGGATATTGGCAGGAGCATCCAACATTCCAGAATCAAGCGATATAGAGCAAACTGAAGAAATCAATCAGATAAGTGTTACTGATTCTGAATCACAAGATGCAGATTTAATCTTTTATTTAAAGAATGGTTATGCACCTCCGAACTTATCTTACAAGAACAAAAGGGCCATTAGGTTGAAAGCAAAGAATTTTACAATTATCGATGACGTGCTTTTTAGGCAGAATTATGATTCTATCTTGTTAAGATGCCTTGAGAAACTTGAAGCCCAAAAGGTTTTGCAGGATTTACATGATGGACCAGCAGGAGGACATTTTGGAGCTAATACAACAGCTCACAAAATTATTCATGCTGGTTACTATTGGCCTACTCTGTTTAAAGATGCCCACGAGTATGTAAGGAAATGTCTCAATTTTCAAACTGCTAGTGGAAGACAACGTAAATCAGCTTTCCCTCTGCAACCAGTCAACATTGAACAACCATTTGAGCAATGGGGATTGGACATCATTGGGGAGATTACTCCACCATCTTCCAAAGAGAATAAGTATATCCTTACTGCTACCGATTATTTCACTAAGTGGGTTGAGGCAATCCCTTTAAAGACAGCAAATTCTGAAGCAATCATTGAATTCATAGATCAATTCATTATTACCAGGTTTGGTGTCCCAAATGCTCTTGTTTTTGATAATGCATCTTACTTTTCAGGCAATGCTATGTTTGATTTCACTATTAAAAGAGGATTTAAATTAAAATATTCTGCTAATTACTATCCCCAAGGTAATGGTTTAGCGGAGTCTACTAATAAGAATCTGATCAAAATCATTAAGCGAACTATCGAACAAAATCATAAAAACTGGCACAAATCTTTAGTGTTTGCATTATGGGCTGGTAGGATAACACAGAAAGCTTCTATTGGAACTTCTCCGTTTAATCTTGTATATGGAAAAGAAGCAATACTACCCACAAATCTTGTTATTCCTTCTTTAGCCCTAGTGCAGTTTATTGAGGAAAGTTCTTCCTCTTCTATTCAGTTTAGACATGACCAAATTCTAAAATTAGAAGAGGAAAGAGAAAAAGCCAAGGTTATCTATGCCAAACATCAGCAAGTCATCAAAGCAGCTTTTGATTCAGTCTCATTCGGTTCAAAACAATTCCAAGTCGGTGATTTAGTTTTGAAATGGGACAAAGCCCATGAGGACAAGGGCAAACACTCCAAGTTCCAGAAGTTGTGGCTTGGACCATTTCAGATCTGTGAGAAGATAGGCCATTCAACCTTTATATTGCAAGATTTATCAGGTTTGAGAGATTCTCTCCCTGTTAATGGCCTTATCTTGAAGAAATTCTTTAATTGAGGAGGTAACCCCTTCTCCTTTCATTTTGGTAGGATTTTATAGTTTGTAGGATTTTTAGAAAATAAGGTTGTAAGATATCTTCCATTGACCTTTTGCTGTGTTTGAAAAGTTGTCCCACAGAACTAGTATGAATATTTTCTTTTAAATAAATAGAACTTTTAACCAAAAAGGATAATTGCTAGGAAATTAGATATCATTGTATTCTGAAACCAGAGTTCAAGTTTTGTCAACTCCTCTCAAAGCATAGAAGTATTCTAAATCATTTTCTATTTTCAAATTGGCCTCAAGAGGTTATCAATATCAAGATAGAAGTCAATCCAATTTCAGCATCTTCAAGTCTTACCCTGTCATCCATTTACTCTTAAGGAAAAGATTGTTCATCCCATTCACTAAAGTTTATGATTATTCAGAGTGTAATTCTAAAATATAAGATATTAAAGATAAGAGGTCTTATCACAAGTCTGCTTACCATGTTCATAGGGAAATAGTTTATCTGACATTACCAATACTGCAAACCAAAACAGGGTAATGGCTTGAAATTACAAGACAAGGGGTCTCATCACGAGCCAGCTTGTTCAGTTAGACTACTACCAGTGAATGGCATTATCAATAGCTGGCCACCAAACCAGGACAATGGCTTTTTATCTTATCAACAACAGAAAAGGAAATGAAATACAAAATATGAAAACATATTTTGAATTCATTCTGTTAATCACACTCTTAATTGGATGGGACAATGGACAATCACATGGTTAAAAGGTATCCCTGTCGAAACTATAGATGTTTGCTGGCAGCAGAGGCTCTACCTATGACAGATGAGTTTACTATAAAAGCTGATTTGGAAAGGTTTTCTATTTTATCATTATAAACCAATAAAGGCCTATTTTAAACTTAGAATGTATTTATTTTCTTAAAAAAGGGAGGAAGTCAACAAAATAGTTTCATTTTACTCAGAATGCATAGAAATCTAGTTATATTAGAATTTTCCCCTTTGATTGAAACTCTATTCTGAAAAAGCTTAAGTATTTCTATGATTTCCAGAGATAACTGGTTCTTCCAGCGAATCGCCAATTGTTGTGCTCTACAACAACCCCCCATTTCATTCTTTTTATTATCATATGAAATGGGTCCCTTTAGAAGTTAGCTGGTATCAATACTTCATTATTTCGAAAAAACCAATAATCAAATGAAATCATTATATAAAACCCTTTTTGTAAAACCCATAAAATGGAATAAAGAAAATCTTTGTCATTGCGATAAAGCGATCGCAAGATCGCATATCGCAATGACATAAGGAATACAAATAAGCGGCACATTAATCTCCGCCGATGCGATATCGCAATCGGCAATCGGCGATACTTTATGCAGGTTTTAAAGCACCCACATGCCATTAGTTCCGATGCGATATGCTATCGGCGATCGGCGTTCGGCGATATTCTATAAAACATTCTTGATGCGCCCAAAGCTCTCCACCCCGATGCGATGCGATATCGCAATTAGGGATCGGCAATATCCAATGCACAATAAAAAGGCGCTCAGGTCATACCCCCGACGCGATGCGATATCGCTATCGGCGATCGGAGGTTGTGAATAGTGTCAATACAGCAAGGTTTAAGGTTGTCCCGATACCCGATTGCGATAAAGCACAGATTTCAATAAAAAGCCGTTAAGTGATGGGATATCACGGTTCATTCATATTTAAAGCTTGATCGGTTAAGCAATCATTCACCTGCGCTCAACCACCAAAATGCCCACTGCACGCTTAAATGAATCATTCGGCCTATTAACGATATAATGGGCATTTAAGGGATGACAGGTTTTCAATGGCCAATTAATGTGATCATAAGTCCTAAAATCTTCCCATGGATTGTGTCCGCGCCCATTTTAAAGGCTAATCCCTTATTACGCATCTGTCCATATTTTCTCATCACTTGCAAGTTTTCATTGCTATTTCTCTGTATCACGTATATTTGCGCCGCTGTGCAGCATTCATCCATAAAAGGAAGCTTAAATAAGATGGGGAAGAAATCTAAGAAGACCGCAGGCGCTTCCACTACACCAACTGCAGGACAAGCTCTCGTGGACAAGAAGAAAGGCTTAATATCTGATACTACATGCACTGGTCTCACCAGAGTTACTTGGCAAGGCACTTACAACCTAATTGAAGCCGAAGAACCAGAAAAGACAGTAACAAAAGCTACTGTGGATCCTACTCGGAAGTCGGAATGTACTCTCAAGGATTTAGCCGACTCTTTCCTTCACAGAATAGCGGCCAGGGAGCAAATTCTCCCATACACAGATGTAGTGCGGTGGGCGATTCAAGAAATCCCAATCTTGGACAAAACTTTCAACACTAGAGATGGAAGAATCTTTGGATCGTTCAGGCCGGATGATCTAAGGTAAATGTATCATTTGCCCGAGCTGGAGAAGATATATAATAAAGCGTTCCTGGAGAAGTTTGCAAGCGAAAATGAAGTTGAATCCGAACCCATTCGGGATTGGAGACAAAATCCAGCCAAACACAAACACGAATCTTCCGGTAAGTACTCGGTTGATTCTCTGGCTTCTCCTTATTGCTATGCGGGAATAATGATGTGTAGATTATGGGGATTGCATGATTCTGCTAATTTTACCATAGAGATGGTTCCTCTAATGGAGGCAGCTGTAAACAGTATAATTATGGATTGGGCCACCATCCTTTCTGACAAATCAGCTCAAGCTGTGCGTGATTTTAGACATCAGATTGTCGTCACTGAAAGGAAAATTCCCCCATTCTATTACAGTGCATATATCTTAGATACAATATGTTTCAATTCTGAATTTCCCATGCTCGGCTGGAGGTGGATGCCACAAGATCCCACGACTATCCACATATACCATCAAAAACTATGGAAGCCCTCTTACAAGCACCATCTGTACCAAATTTGCAATGGCTTTATGGTGCCTATTCATTATTCTATTTTTGATAAACCCATTCCCAAGATTTCCTATCAAGCTTCGTTTGATATAACAGCGGTAGCAAGCTGGTTTGGAGAGGAGAAATTTACCTAGATAAGAGTTTTCGGCAGCCAAGCCAACCCACATGTTCTCCCTTTGTATATACCAGATAAATTGCTAGCAAGAGAAATCGCCTATCAGATTATGGCTGAGAGTGTTACACAGACTCTCAAGAAAGAAAAGAAGAGGGGCTGGCCCTCTTTTCCCTTTAGGTGTGGTGTCTATACTCTGCATGATCTCAAACATGCAGAAAAGGAAGCCACAAAAATTCAATCCTTAACTCTGGCTACTATCCCAAACAGGCCATATGATCCAAGCAAAGTTGCCTACAATGCACTAGAACAGGCCAAATTGACAAAATTTGAGCACAAAGAAGATATGTTTGACGACCTATTCGTTGCATCCGAAACAATAGGTCAAGCTAAAGAACTTGCTCGAACGAAATATAATGATGAAGGGCTGACTGAGTTTAATAAGCTTAGAGAACAGAGGTTGCAAACTCTGCCTCTAGATTTACTAGCAACAACCCCGGCGACATCATCAAGCGAGCCTGTTCGGCAACAGTCAAAGGAACCTCCGGTGGTAACAAAGGATCATAAAAAGGAACAGGAGGAAAGACAGAGAAAAGAAAAAGAAGATAGGCAGAAGAGAGCACACGAGGAGAAACAGAGGAAAGAGAAAGAGGAACAACAGAGGAAAGAGCAAGAGGAACAACAAAGAAAAGAGCAAGAGGAAAGGCAAAAGAAAGAACAAGAGGAACAACTGAAAAGAGAGCAGGAAACAGTGCGGAAGGAGTCCTAAGCCGAAAAGGAGAAACAAACCACCACTGATGTCAATATGGATACTACCATAGACCCCAAATTACTCCACGAATGGCAGCAGTTTCATTCCATCATCAGTGGATTGGAATGTTCGAAAGATACGGACACTTCCAAGACAAATGATACACAGGACATCACTTCACCTCAGGTTCTAAGTGGAACCAGCGGCCCACCCATTTCTAAGGATGTTTAGGTAATACCAAAAGACCCCTCTGACCAAATCATTCTTCAGGTAGAAGATATTCCTCCCCTGGATGTCTTCTACAGCCCAAGGCATAGAGCAGTGGTAAAACGACAAAGGAAAAGAAGGAGGATTGATCAACCTTCCCTTTTCCCAGAACAAACTGTTACGGGCAGCGTGGTTTGGAAAGAGGAATTCGACCCCTCCGATGACTTGACAAAACTGTCACAGTATGTAGGAGCCTATTCGGTAGCAACAATCGACAAGGCATCGGAGGTAAGTCTTCTACTAAAGACTAAGGACCAAGAAATTTTTGCATTACAGGCACAATTGACTGAAACAAAGCAGAAGGCAGATCAAGCAGAGGAGCAATTGTTGGCACAACAGCAAATGAACAATCAATTAACCCAGCAATTGCAGGAAGAAAGGCAAAGGATCGACCAAAGCGCGATCCAGAAACAAAAAGAATTGTCGGAGGCATTGGCACAATTAAGAGCAGCGAATGAGCAAATGATGAAAACAAAGGATGAGCAAATCGCTCAATTGTCATCGCAGCTCGAAAAAGCAAAGGGCACTTCACAGGTGGGTGAATTCAGAGCAGAAGCAGTGCAAATAAACACTGCCTTAATATCCCAAATTAGGCTCCTGTGTCAACAAATCGCTCAGGCAGAGCCATTGTGTGAGCTAACGACATCCATAAATCAGCAGGTAGAGAAGGCCAGAAATGAGTTAGACCAGGCCGAAGAGATCATAACTGGATATCTTGACTGGCAAGATTCTGATCAAGGGAGAGAAGCAAATTTGCCCAAGATTTCAGAAACATATAAAGACATACTTTTCACAGAATGGCACACTCAGGTGATGAAAGCAGAAAGGGCAGCTTCAAGGTGTAAATCAACTTCCAGCAATCTGGTTGATCTAGTTAACAACACTCTCTACTTAGCAAATATGATTTCCCAATGTACACCAGGAAAGATGACAACAACAAATACATTGGAACAATCATGCTATCCTGATTTAGAGGAGAAAGGGAGATTAATCGCTGGGATTAATAGTTTAACTATGGATGCATATTGGCTTTTTCTGATTAAGCCGCACACACAGCAAGCCGCCCTTAATTTGTTTAACATATGCAATCGGGTGTATAATTTCCGATATTCAGGATGCCACCTATGCCGCCCAGCTCAGTTCGCGCCTCAACAAACCTCCTGAAGTAGAGCCAATGCTTGCGATAAGTCAGCTCAGATTCAAAGGAAAGCAGCCGACTTGATGAATCATGCTCCCGCTTGCCAGATCGCATGGCAAAAATAGGATCAAAAGTTATTGATGCCAATTAAGTAGGATTTCTGTTTATTAGATATTTAGATTAGTTTAGTATTTATAGACCCTTTCGTTATTTTGGAAAGGGTCGTAAAGTTTTGTATCAGACTTAATAGACTGAAGTTTGCACTATTGTGCTTCAATCATATTCTTTTATGAAACTGGACCAGTTATTCTTAATTCAGCAAGGAGTATTTTATGCAATTGTGCACTATTGTCGTTGTTGAGAATGTTTCTATGTTGAACGAAGAATTACAAGTAGCAATTGATATCGGGAGTGTCAAAGCAGCTCATATGGTATTTCTATCTATGTCTGAATTCATTCCTGTTATGTGAATTGTTATTTATTTATCCTTGCTATTGTTGATTATATGCATGCGCTGTAACAGCAGATCTGTATTCATTCCACTATTGGATGTTTTATGAAATGCTTTCCTTTTAATCATGTATATGTCAATAATATAAATGATGAGTGTGGTAATATCGCTTTAATCGCTCTGTTTAACTATTTATGCACAGCAATCTTGAATAAAGTTAACATCTATGTCTGATAAATGGAGTCATCTATATGCCTGTGTTAAGACATAGACCATCAAACGCTACACTCTAAAGCTCAATAGATTCCCGGGATAGGTTATAGTTCTTGTATTCTTGTTAAATAGTTTAGTTATCCACCCATCGCTAGCTTAGTTTTATAAATCATCCATTCATCCCGATTATCTACTTTTGGGAAACTGGTCCCATTATCCCCAGTCGGAGCCACTATTCCAAACGGAAAAGGAGCTGTACTAAGGTCTGGACCGGGTGGTTATCCCCGATGTTGTTGCAGCGATTTTCGAAGCATCAACAGGATCCTTCCTAATTTTTCTATTACCTTGCAAGGTAAAACTGTCTGTATTGATCTTATGGTAGTTCAAGGTCCCTTGGATTTCAATTTACTCCTTGGGCAAGACTATGTTTATGCAATGAAAACTGTCGTATCGACACTCTTTCGTGTGATGTCTTTCCCTCACAATGGAAATATTGTGACTGTAGACCAGCTTTCGTTCCCTAGTCGTGTTTCAACTACCAATAATATGACACCCCTAACTGTTTCTGATTCTAAAGTGGTATCTACCCCGCCACAGGTTAATTATGTGGCAACTGGTCCCATGTTTTTAGTTACTGATATAAGTGAGCCTCTCACTATTTGCTCATCTTCCTTTGATTTAGATTCGGTAATTGACATGGAAAACTCTATGGGATTACTTGACCGTGATGTTCTTATCCCTTTTGAGTCCCTTGACGTGTGTTCCTTGCAGAGAACTATTCTTCCTTCTGATGAAGACCTCTTGGAAGCCATGATCAAGGTGTGTCCATTGACATGTCTTTCTTCCAGTTGGAAGCCATGATCAGGGTGTTGCGAGGATAGTTCCTTTTCCGGTGCCAACCTCGTTAAAAAATGAAATAGATGTTGCAAGGATAGTTCCTTTTCCTGTGCCAACCTCGTTAAAAAATGAAACAGGTGTTCGTGAGGACAGTTCTTTTCCTATGTCAACCTCGTTAAAAAATGAATCAGTGAGTGTGAGGATAGTTCATTTTCCTGTGCCAACCTCGTTAAAAAATGAAACAAATGTTTTGAGGAAAGTTCCTTTTACTGTGTCAACCTCGTTAAAAAATGAATCAGTAAGTGTGAGAACAGTTCTTTTCCTGTGTCAACCTCGTTAAAAAATGAAACAAGGTGTCGAGGAAAGTTCCTTTTACTGTGTCAACCTCGTTAAAAAATGAATCAGTTGGTTTGAGGAAAGTTCCTTTTACTGTGTCGACCTCGTTAAAAAATGAATCAGTGAGTATGAGGACAGTTCTTTTCCTGTGTCAACCTCGTTAAAAAATGAATCAGTTGGTTCGAGGAAAGTTCCTTTTACTGTGTCAACCTCGTTAAAAAATGAATCAGTTGGTTTGAGGAAAGTTCCTTTTACTGTGTCGACCTCATTAAAAAATGAATCAGTGAGTATGAGGACAGTTCTTTTCCTATGTCAACCTCGCTAAAAAAATGAATCAGTTGGTTCGAGGAAAGTTCCTTTTACTGTGTCGACCTCATTAAAAAATGAATCAGTGAGTATGAGGATAGTTCTTTTCTTGTGTCAACCTCATTAAAAAATGAAACAACTCCCTTTTCGAGTTGAGTCTTGAAAGTAAACCTTCATTCCATCCACCTGGTTGAATGCAATGAAGCTTGGGGGGCATGTACCTCACTTTGCATCGTTATGCTAGGGGCATGCGAACTTCTGGAGCATAGTTCCTTGTCTTGTGTCAAGCTCGTTAAAAGAAATGAAACAAGGATTCTTGAAAATAGTTCCTTGTCTTGTGTTAATCTCGTTAAAAAATGAAACAAGGAGTCTTGAGTATAGTTCCTTGTCCTGTGTCAAGCTCGTTAAAAAATGAAACAAGGGTAGGTTATGTAGGTAGATTGTAGAGAGTAGATTCGAGGAAAGTTCCTGTTATTGAGTCAACCACGTTAAAAAATGAATCAAGTTAGAGGATAGTTCCTGTTACTGAGTCAACCTTGTTAAAAAATGAATTAGGTATGAGGACAGTTCTTTTCCTGTATCAACCTCATTAAAAAAACTGAATCAGTGGGTTATGTAGGTAGATTGTAGAGAGTAGTCATGAACATAGTTCCTTATCTTGTGTCAAGCTCGTTCAAAAAATGAAACAAGGGTTTTGAGGATACTTCTTTCCCTGTGTCAACCTCACTAAAAAATGAAACAACTCCCTCGAGTCTTTCCAAGATCTTGAAAGTAAAGCTTCATTCCATCCACCTGGTTGAATGCAATGAAGCTTGGGGGGCATGTACCTCGTTTGGCGTCATTATGCTGGGGGCATGAAAACTTATAACAAGCATAGTTTTTCATTTCAAGCTTGTTAAAACATGAAACCGAATCCAAGCAGAGTTCTTTTGGTTCAAGCTTGTGTAAAAATGAACCTATACCCAATTTACATCTCGTGATTGTCGTCTTTATCCGCTGAATTTTGTTAGATGAGCCTTGGTTGTTTTCATTCCATCGCCACCATCTCTTTGGCTAATCATATGCTTTCACTTGTTTGTTTATCCTTCCTGAGGGACCGCATCTATGAGTGGTTTTATTAGCCAGCCTCTTAACCATTACATGTTTTGAGTAGTTCCTCTATTACTGGAACCAGTTACTACCCTTTATACCACTCGTTCCTCTAGGACGAGTCCTCTTTAAGCTCTTTTCTGACTCATGAAAAATGAAAAGATTGTTGAGTTTTTACTTTTAAATTCGTTAAAACAGAATTTAAAATAAGGTCCACTTACAGCTCTTTTCTGACCATATAAACATGAAAAGATTGCAGGACTTTTGTCGTTTCAAGTTCGATATTGGTAATAAAACGACATGTCTTTGATCGCTTTTTTACTTTTTCAGATTAGGGCCACTAAATATGAAAATTACTCCTTGAACGTAATGATCAAGCAGTTCTCTCAAGTATTATTTTATACCTTTTTGAGCTTGGGAGACACAAATTTATGAAAAAGGAAAACCACAGAGTTTTCTTAAGTTTTTCTTCTAACTCCCTAAAATTGAAAAACACCGAGTTTCTATTATAGTATGCTCGTTAAAATTTCACAGTAAAGGACTTGTTCAATTACAAATAGGAACAGACCACTCCTTCTTAGGGTTCGAATTTAAACTAAGTTGGACCCATCCGAAGGATGAGATTATAATCAAGCAAATGTTATCCTCCTCAAGCTTGTCAAAAATAAAGAGGTACTTGCTAGAAATGGTGGGGAAAAGAGAGAAAAATGAACCTGTTTATCATACTTTGTGTCTTAGAAACGCATTCAACCACTCTTGACACGACACGTTTTAGTCACATGGTGTTATAGACATTTTTGGGCACTGCAACCCCAAGCATAAAATGTCCACAAACCAAGGGCTCCTAAGTCCCTAAAGGTGTTGTTCTGTTAAAATTGGCAACCAGGGAAAAACTTCATGTGGGTCGTCTTATTCATGGCTAATAATATTTTTATTAGATTCCTCTCGTCGAGAGGTGTAGGATTGATATAAATATCATCCAATTCCGATAAGTATTCATGGAGATATGAATTTATTTTGATTATGGAATTATTATCAAGTCGACCTACAACTCATGTAGGCTCAGAAGCCCAACAGTCGCATCTATTCACCCACCAACGTTGTGTATAAATATAAGAAGACTTCCCCTCATTTGGACTCACTCATCTCATCACATCTCTCTCTCTCTACTGTGCAGATATGAGTCTCTTCTCTACTGCACTGAAATGGGTCTCTCTCTCTCTCATATGTGAAGCCGGAAGCTGTTGAATTTGAAGCTGCAACTGCAGAAGTAAAGATTGACTTGCATGGCCTAGAAGATCTCCTCTTTGGAACTACAATGTAGTTTCATCTGAACCTCCTTTGAAAGCCGCAACTTTTGGTGGTGGAATGAAGTCAATCCGACAAACGGTTTGCAAGATATCGACTGCCCTAGTTTGAAGCCGGAAACTGTTGAAACTGAAGCTGCAACTACAGAAGTAAAGATTGACTTGCGTGGCCTAGAAGATCTCCTCATCTGAACTGCGCTATAGGTTCATCTGAACCTCCTCTGGAAGCTGAAACTTTTGGTGGTGGAATGAAGTCAATCCGACTGTCGGTTTGTGAGATATGGTCTGCCCTAGTTTGATAATGAAGCCGCTAATGCTGATGCTACTGATCTAGGGTTTGCTACTGCTGATATGAATCAGATTTATTGTATTATTTCCCTCTACTTAATTATTGAAGATAAAAGAAGATTTGATCAAAGGGTTTCCCCACACATTGTGGGGTTTGTCCCTGGCTAGCCGCCACATCTTGTGTCTCTTGTCTTGGCTTGTTTTCTGTCGATCGTTTAATGTTCTATCTGCACTTTACTTTATGTACATGTGATTGCTAATCGGTGGAATATAATAAGAAAAAGAAGTAAATTGTTATAAGCATAGAACATACCATAAATTAACATGGTATCAGAGCTGAGGTGAAGACAAAGCCTGAGCAAGAGCAAGAGCAATCATTGAAGAGAAGATTGGCAAGGCTATCCTAAAAGAACTATGGGGTCCTCAACACTCTTTCCTGCCGAAGACAAGCTCCGTGTGAAAGCTGACTATCACGGATGGAAGATGTCTATCGATCTAACGCTTGAAGATCAAGGAGTGCTGGACCATGTAAGAGGCAATATTGTTGAGCCTTGATCAAATGCATCTGTTGTTGCCTGGAACAAATGGAAAAATGGAGAAGTCAAAACAAAGAAGATCATCCGGGACTCTATCGGCAAGTGCTTGGTGGCCTACATCTCTGATCTAGACACCTCCAAGGAAATCTACGACAGATTGGTGATTTTATTTAAAGTTAATGATGCAAATCAAGTTTTGTTTCTTAGAAATAAGTCGAGGGAAATCAAGAAGGGTAAAGATGAAATTATGCAAGCATACTTCTTAAGAATCACCGAGATCAAGAACGATATCCTATCTATTGAGGAAACCATTACTGACAGAGAAATGGCACTCACAACTCTCAGAGGATTACCATCTGAATGGTATGTGTTCAGGACTACTCTTCTGAACAATAATGTAATTCCTAGTTTCAAGGAATTAATGGCTAGATGCATTCAAGAACAAATAAGGGTAGAAGAGCAGGAAATGCCCTTGCCTAAAGGTCCTCCTGCTGCTTTTTCTTCTCATGCTAAGAAAAGAAATAATTCTGGGTCTGAATCGAAAAGAAAGGCTGGATTTAAGGGTGGAAGAAAAGGACGATGTTTCATTTGCAATAAAGCAGGTCACTATGCAAGGGAATGCCCTGATAGAAAGGACTCTCACTGTGACGATGATCAAAATCCCTCTCATGGTAATCGAAGGAATGGAAAATTTAACAACAAAGGAAAAAGGAATGCGGGAAATCAAGGAAGAGGGCAACCATTCAAGAAGGCTAGAAATTCCAGGTATGAATCTAACACTGTTGACGATAAGCAGGCTGAATATTATCTACCAGCTACTCTATCTACCTCCGCTCCTTCGGACTCAATGGGAATTTGGCTCATTGATAGTGGTGCCTCAAGACACTTCACTGGTTACAAAGAAGTACTCTATAATCTGGTAGAGAAAGAAACTAACCTGGAAATTGTCCCTGGAGATGACATGAAATACCCAGTGAAAGGTGTAGGCAATGTTTCTCTTAAACTGAATCAAGGTAATACGATTCACTTACAAGATGTATTATATGTACCTGATCTCAAAAAGAACCTGGTATCCATCTTGGCAATGGAAAACAAAGGCTATAAGGTAACCTTCAGCGATGGTAAGGTACGCATATGGAAAAATAATGTTAAAGATTCTTTCACTCTTAGGTTTTGAGTTGATTCTGTATATCAAGTCGATGGAAGTCCACTAGGTGTCATGTCTTGTGACACAACGCTTCAGTCTGAGCTTTGGAATCGGAGGTTTGCCCACCTTCATTACAAAGCTCTACCCGATGTAAGACAGATGGTAACAGGGATGCCTAAATTCCAAGTAGAGAAAGAAGGTGTATGTCTGGGATGTGCCGAAGAGGACGATTCCCTTCAAGTCAAAGCAAGACCTTCGATATATTACATCTAGTTCACTCAGACATATCAGGTATGATGCCTGTGAACTCCTTGGGAGGATACTTATATTATCTCACTTTTACAGATGACCATTCTCGAAAGACCTGGATATACTTATTGAAAAAGAAGGATGAAGTGTTCCCTTGGTTTTGACACTTCAAAGCCCTAATCGAGAATCAAACCGAAAAGAAGATCAAGATCTTAAGAACTGACAATGGGACTGAATATGAATCTAATTAGTTCCATGATTTTTGTAAAGAGGTTGGCATCAAGAGGGAGACTACTACACCATATACTCCTGAACAAAATGGTGTGGCAGAAAGGAAGAACCACACAATTATGGAAGCTGTCCGGGCCATGCTACATGATCAAAGTCTTCCTAAGTTTCTATGGGCTGAAGCTGCAAACACTGCCGTATATGTACAAAATCGATGCCCTCATCAAGCATTGGGTTCCAAGACTCTTGAAGAAAAATTCACCAGTAAGAAACCTGATGTTTCTCATTTTAAAATTTTTGGAAGCCCTGTATACTTTCATGTGCCGAAAGAGAAAAGAAATAAATTGGGAGCATATGGAAAGAAGGAAATTTTCGTGGGCTATGGTGAAAATACTAAAGGCTATAGAATCTATGTAGCCGGTCAAAGGGAAGTCATAATTAGTCATGATGTCACCTTTGATGAAGATATGGCCCTCAGCAAGATGATCAATCTTTTGACTTTGAGGAGCTCTCAAGAAGCCGACACCAGGGAATCGAAAGAAAATGATGATGAATCAATGCCTGATGTAGAAGAACCCATGGATCCGATTGATCCTCCTCCATATGAGCCTTCCTCTTCTAGGAAGAGGCCTTCATGGCTTAAGGGGTTACTTGATGATGCTGAAGGACATGCTGCACCCCGAGGAACCTTTCGTGAAAGTAAGAAACCTAATAGGTATCAAGGATACCTGACCATCATGAGCACGATCATACAAAATGAGCCTTCGTCATTCTCAGATGACATCAAGCATCAAGTATGGAAGGATGCTATGACCGAAGAATATGAGTCTATCATAAAGAATGATGTTTGGGAAGTAGTTCCTAAACCCCAGGACAAGACTGTTGTTACTTCCAAATGGCTTTACAAGATAAAGCATGCAGCAGATCGAAGCACGGAAAAGTATAAGGCTCGTTTTTTTGCTTGAGGTTTCTCCCAAAAGGAAGGTATAGACTATGATGAGATATTTGCACCTGTTTCCAGATATACGACCATCCGCTTGATCATAGCCCTTGCTGCTTCACAAGGATGGAGCCTACATCAGATGGATGTCAAGACTGCGTTCTTGCATGGCTCGATCAAAGAAGAGGTCTACGTGGAGCAACCCGAAGGATTTGAGATTTATGATCGAAAATCTCATGTATGCAGGTTGAAGAAAGCTCTCTATGGGCTAAAGCAAGCACCCAGAGCATGGTATGAGAGGATCGATAGCTACTTGATGAAGCTGGGATTCACTAGGAGTGAAGCTGATCCTAACCTTTACTTTAAGTTTGAAGATGACAAGCCTCTCATACTGGTGTTGTATGTGGATGACCTCTTTCTAACAGGTGCAGACCTTCTCATTCACAAATGTAAGAGGGAGCTGGCCTCTGAATTTGAAATGAAAGACCTAGGACTGATGCACTACTTCTTAGGACTTGAAGTGTGGCAAAAGCCAGGAGACATTTTCCCATCTCAAGGAAAATATGTGGTGAAGATATTGGAAAGATTCGGAATGGTGGACTGCAAGCCTGTAACTACTCCGATGGAGCTTGACTTCAAGAAGTTAAGCGGTAGTGCTGCTGGACCTGTTTTACGAAATGCTACCGAGCATCGACAACTTGTCGGAGCATTAATGTTCTTAGTGAACTCCCATCCAGATATATGCTTTGCAGTCAACACGTTGAGCCAGCATATGGTTGAACCCCACCACATACACTGGATTGGTGCCAAGAATCTGCTGAGATATCTTCGTGGCACTATCACTTATGGGTTAAGATACATTGCCAGAGATGTGAGACTATTTGGATACACAGATGTTGACTGTGCAGGCAATGTGGAGGACCGTAAGAGCACTTCAGGGTGTTGTTTCTCCTTGGGATCTGCTTCGATATCCTAGATGGGCAGGAAACAAAATTCGGTGTCTTTGAGCATCGCTGAAGCAGAGTATATTGCTGCTATCATGGCTTCTTGTGAGGCAGTTTGGTTGCGAAAGCTCTTCAGTGAGTTGTTTGGATTCACATTGGATACCACTGTGATCCTTTGTGACAACCAAAGTGGGATTCGTTTGTCAGAGAATCACGTATTCCATGATCGCTCCAAGCATATTGATATCAGATACCATTATATTCGAGATATGGTGCAACGGGGAGCTATAAGGCTCCATCATATCGGTACAGATGAACAGGTCGCCGACATTCTAACAAAACCCCTTTGGAAAGTAAAATTTCTGACTTTCCGTGAACAACTTGGAGTTGTTCAAAGACCCTCCAATGAGGGTCATGTATGTTGCATTGAACTCTGAGAGCTCCAGGGGGGTGCGGGGTTCTTCTTGGAGCAGCATATGACCACAGGATTATTCACTATCCCCTGGTGGTATACATGTACACCCCGTGGCGACATTGTAGCAGGATTGATGTGTTCTCCTATGAGGCCTAAATTGATGTGTTCTCCATGGCAGCCTAGACTGATGTGTTCTCCAATGCAATTGTAGCAGGATTGATGTGTTCTCCTGTGAGACTTGGATTGATGTGTTCTCCATCGCAATTGTAGCAGGATTGATGTGTTCTCCTGTGAGGACAGGATTTATTAGTTCTCCTGTCGAGGCATCCTACCCATGCAGTCTGGGACTCATGGGAAGTACCTCTCATCTGATCAATGAGCAGGGAAATGAAGTTAGGGACCATAGTAGTACCGATGGACGCATCGTTGTAACTACCGTACTCCCTATGCTAGGATGACCTCCATTGATCTGGGATCAATGATACTGGTCTGGGACCAGTGGTAGGAGTTTTACCATACTATGACGCTGACTTCAGGTCGGTTGAGACTGGTCTGGGATCAGTGGTACATACTCTGAGACTGACTTTGAGTCAGTGGAGGATGATATTGGTCTGGGACCATTGGAGTTGTACTCACTATGACGCTGGCTTTGGGTTGGTTGAGACTGGTCTGGGACCAGTGGTACATACTCTGAGACTAACTTTGAGTCAGTATGATACATCCTCGATCAGTTCTTCTTCTTCATAATTCAGAAAAAAGCAGAGTAGAACAGAACAATGCAAGAGCATAGCAGAACAGAACAAAACAGTACAGATCAGTGCAGGGCAGAACAAGACAAAGCAGAACAGGCAAAATAAAGCAGAGCAAGGCAAGGGTCAGGTTGTACAAGGTAGTGCATTTGATGGATGAATAGTAACGACCGATAGACAGATTGCAGATGAAGTTCTCCATGGTTGAGAGGGAGTGTTAAAATTTGCAACCAGGGCAAAACTTCATGTGGGTCATCTTATTCATGGCTAATAATATTTTTATTAGATTCCTCTCATTGAGAGGTGTAGGATTGATATAAATATCATCCAATTCCGATAAGTATTCATGGAGATATGAATTTATTTTGATTATGGAATTATTATCAAGCCGACCTACAACTCATGTAGGCTCAGAAGCCCAACAGTCGCATCTATTCACCCACCAACGTTGTGTATAAATATAAGAGGACTTTCCCTCATTTGGACTCACTCATCTCATCACATCTCTCTCTCTCTACTGCGCCGATATGAGTCTCTTCTCTACTGCGCTGAAATGGGTCTCTCTCTCTCACACATGTGAAGCCGGAAGCTGTTGAATTTGAAGCTGCAACTACAGAAGTAAAGATTGACTTGCGTGGCCTAGAAGATCTCCTCTTTGGAACTGCTCTGTAGGTTCATCTGAACCTCCTTTGAAAGCCACAACTTTTGGTGGTGGAATGAAGTCAATCCGACGAACGGTTTTCAAGATATCGACTGCCCTAGTTTGAAGCCGGAAACTTCTGAAACTGAAGCTGCAACTACAGAAGTAAAGATTGACTTGCATGGCCTAGAAGATCTCCTCATCTGAACTGTGTTATAGGTTCATCTGAACCTCCTCTAGAAGCCAAAACTTTTGGTGGTGGAATGAAGTCAATCCGACTATCGATTTGTGAGATATGGTCTGCCCTAGTTTGATAATGAAGCCACTAATGCTTATGCTACTGATCTAGGGTTTGCTACTGCTGATATGAATCAGATTTATTGTACTATTTCTCTCTGCTGAATTATTGAAGATAAAAGAATATTTGATCAAAGGGTTTCCCCACACATTGTGGGGTTTGTTCCTGGCTAGCCACCACATCTTGTGTCTCTTATCTTGGCTTGTTTTCTATCGATTGTTTAATGTTCTATCTGCACTTTACTTTATGTACATGTGATTGCTAATCAGTGGAATATAATAAGAAAAAGAAGTAAACTATTATAAGCATAGAACATACCATAACTTAACATGTTATAACCCCTAAAGGAACAAGGTCAACTGATTACAGCTTCTCCCAGAAGTTCTCCATGAAAAACTGCTCAGAACTGGTCAAAACAGGATCATTTCAGCTGCTCCATAGGCAAAGTGCGTTGCATCTCACCTAAGTACACTCTGTGGGTGTGTTTCATTTCAAAAATCACTTCTATGGGGTGCGATGGGTGAGAAGTGACAAATGGCAGTGTTAATCCGTGAGGTGGAGAGGCATGGAATCTTCCAGAAACTTCTCCTCTCACACTTGTCTCTCTGAATTCGACCAAGGATGAGTAAGAGATCATCAATATCCAAGTGGAAGCAAGAACTATCAAAGGGAAGACACTAATCAAATCACAAGCTGACTCATCTCCCTTACAGATATCTATATATGGATCCCTCATCCCAGAGATTCAGAGGCTGGAATTTTGCATCTTGTAAGGAATTGTTGTTGGTTTCTTTAGACAACATCATAGTTTTGGGTGATCTAAGCTTTGCATGAGGTGAAAAAGGGCTTACTTGCTGAGAGGATGATGCTGGGTCAGAACAACTGGTTGTAACTCCCTTGGCTCTTTCTTGATTATCAATAAAAGCTATTCAAGTTTTCCTCCATACTCTTGTGTCATTTATGTTTTATGCATTTGTATGGTCAATTTACATCTGATCCAAGATTGTTTATGATTATAGATCCATGTTCTTGTATAGTGTTATGCTACTCTAATCCTACAGGTACTCTGTGAAGCTGGGCGTACAAGGAAGCAAGTAGCGAAGGACTATCAGGAGAGAGAGGAATCGAACTAGGAGATAAGCGCAAGACAGAGGTTGGTCTTCATTGTTCTTCTCTCATCTATATTTCATAAAGGAAAAATGAAAGTAGCTTTACTTTGTTTGTTTCTAAGGTAGCTACCACACCTTAGTGGGATAAGCAGTTCTGTGTAGACACTTTTCCCTGTAACACCTGGGTTGGGAAATCCTTTGCCTAACAGTTAATCAAACCATATTGAAAGTCTTCAACTAGTTTCTGAGTATTAGCTTTCGGTAAATTGTCACCAAACCATCTGCAGTGTCATTATGTGTTCAAGAGGTTAGTGCAAATAAACCATTCATCTGCAAAATATCTGTCATCCATCTTGACCATCCCTGAGTTAGTCCTTGCAAACATATTTCTTCAAACTTGATCTATGATTTCGTGTTGTGGGCTTGCCTATGACGAATCGCTTTCTATCGACTTTAGCTCATTATCTAGAAAGATGATCTAGAAATCGTCAGTACCTTGGAATCTGCATGCCTCAATGGTAGGTTTCTCGCCTTCGATGATAGGTTGCATCATTGACCATCGATCAAAGGATTCCGTGACATGTTCGACATCGACTCATCTATTCACATTTCATGGATTGTACTAAGTACTTAGAGAGCCATTGACATTACTGGTGTTTTCTCTCACGCTTGTTAACATTTTACATCATTGACTGGTAATCAAGTGGTTTCTACCATGTTCGACTTCGACACATTCATTCACATGGATAGAATCACACTAGTTCGGGAAGCAGAAATCAAGACCCTGGATCTAGTTTCTACCATCAAGGCTGCGAGGAATTTTGTTATTCATTATACAGTGGACTATTCATAAACAGATGGCTACGCCCATACTGTGTCTACATATTTTTCTACTTGTGATGTATTTCAAAATCATTCATGTATCAGAGCAGTTTAGTTTTCTAGTCAGTTTTAATCTGAGTATGGGAATGCCTACCTCAGTGATGATATGATCACATATATATATTTTGTATTGAATGTTTTTACAGGTTCCAACTGGCCTCTCCACAAGATGATCCTCGAAATGATAAAGTACTTCACTCTTCTTAGATGAAAAATGCTATCCTCATTTATTATAGACTTCACACTTTAGGGGGCAATCTGTTACACAAAAAATTGTCACCATGACTTTCTGTAACCTGTGTGAGTCTATCACTACTCATACTTACCTCCTTTGCAAGTCTTAAGTTTCATCTCTTCATGTCAAGCCTTGAAAATGAAAGAAAGCCCTTCAGAAGCTCTAAAACTCTGGGCCTGCACTTTTTGCTAGTAATGCTTGCGGTCCCACACCCACTGGTCATGTTCCCTGTGGACTTGCTA
This sequence comes from Pinus tabuliformis, assembly GCA_031772625.1. NCBI lineage: Eukaryota > Viridiplantae > Streptophyta > Pinopsida > Pinales > Pinaceae > Pinus > Pinus tabuliformis. The sequence goes on along the minus strand of CM062819.1, from coordinate 1,497,626,565 downwards.
GCTCTGTCTCTAAAGGGATGGGTGCGGACCCCTGTAAAGTCAAAAAGGCGGAAATTTATTCTTAAAAACTCACTTTGGGTAATTTCTGGAAGCTTCTAGAGGGAATATTGAGGTGGCAAGTTCACTCCTTGGTGGTTCATTCATCCCATTATGAAAGGAGCTAACCCCTTGATGTGAGGAGCTTATCCCTTTGGAGGAGGACCCTATCCCTCCATTGGTGGCCCTATCCCTCTGTTGGTGGCACTTGTAATTTCCTTCCTTAGCACTATAAAATGAGGCATTGGGCCAGTTACTGGGGAGGTTGAAAGTTGAATATTTTTAGGGTAAATGCTAATGAAATTTAGACTTCCTAATTGAGCTTGAGAGGAGAGATCACACACCCTTTGATCTCATTGGGAAGAGTGTGAAGCTGGTCAAAGTAAAGGAGATTCTTGCTTGGACCCTAGGAGGAGCTTGTACAACATCAAGGCACGAAGGTTGTAAAGTTTTTCTTTGTTTAAAGTTAATACAATCAAGTTCATTTTTCTCAATAATTTGTGTTATATGGTTTATTTCATAGGCTCCTTGATCACTATGATGAACATGATTTATCATATTAGCTATGTTGGTGTTCTTTGAAGTGTGCTTGTTTGTGATTGCAGGTTCTTAAAAGGAGACTCTTTGGAGCTATTGGAGCATGGCTGCCACAAACTAGCGTTGGACTTAAGGTAGGGTCTAAAACACCTCTTAGTTTTTATTAATGAATCGAAATATGTTTAGGGAAAGATAGACTTTCTTGTTCTGATTGTCGCTGGATATCAATTGATACTAGGGAGATCGGTCTTGTCCGCAAGAACGATTTATCCGCCTGACAGATATGGTCCTTACACCATTACCAAGGCTGCGGGATTTAATGCATTTGAGCTCAATGTTCCCCCATTCCTTGGCCTGCACCTAGTGTTCAATGTGGACCGCCTTCGACCATACTTCCCTCCATTGCTAGACACATCAGACATTGCAGAACAACTCACACCTATAGTGTTAAATCCAGATTGTATGGAAAAAGACACAACTGATTGGTTCATGGACATGCATATCAAGAACACCTAACAACAAAGGATCGAACTATATCGATTTGTCAAAGCATACCAACTCCTTCATCGTGGACCAAGTTCAGCAGAAGTTTCCTCATTTCATGGAGGAACTCAGCGGAATGGGGTCCATTGCTTCCTAGGAGGGAGGAATGATATAGGTGTATATTTGTGACCACCAACCTATTCCAGTTGGACCCCCACCATTTTTTCTATTCATTTTTCAGTTTCCTTATTTGTAGCACAATTTACTATTTCTGGCAGTTTTTCGGGTGTTGAACTTCCGGAGTCGTTTTGAGGCCCGAAACGATGCTTTTTGGAAGAACTAGGAGCAACATCACCTTTCAATTGATTTTTCTTACTCAAAATTTGTAGTCCTCGAATAGATATTTCTAATGAGGTATTGTGCACATCAAACAAAGAGTGTATGCCAAAGTTACAACCGCGAGATGTTGGTGTACCAATTTACCAAAACGGGGCCCATAGTTTGGCGCTTCATCTCCTAGGGTTAGGTTTTTGGATGTTTAGGGTTTTCCATTGTTTCTTGTCAATAAATAGGCCTTTGAGCCTCATTGTAAGAAAGTTCAGAGGCATGTAGCTACCACATCTCTTCTCAGAGATAAGCTACCATTGCCCGAGCTAGTCGTATTTCCATTTTGTCTGTAAGCATATTTCAGTATTTGATATTAATGAAATTAAGTGTTATTTCTACTGCATGTTTGTATTTATGGTTATATTTGTAATTTTTTTCTTTCATGTTTAAATCTCAATCACTGGTATCAGAGCAGTCTGCTCTTTCCTTGTTTTTCTTTTCTTGTCTCCAACGAGGTTGAGATATAAGGAGTTAGGGCTTGAACTGGTCAAACCTTTGCAAGGCCAGCCTTGTAAATCTAGATGGCCTCCCATGGCGAATGAAAAGAAAGATGAGCGGGAAGGAGATCCTATCAAAATTTTGCTCAAAGAAGCCCTCGAGCGACAAAGGGACGCGATGATGGACAAGTTTGCCCAGATCCTTCAGTGGCTACACAAGGGAGACGCATCTACTTCCGGCAGCTACTCTGGAAGTGCCACACCCTTTAAGGTACAAGTTAACTTTGACATTCCCATATTTGAGGTTCAGATAGATGCAAACATTGTAGATAAATGGTTAAATCTTCTAGAAGGATATTTTTCCTCTTGTGATTTTTCCAGCCGGGAAAAGATCACTTTCGCACTTCTCAAAGCAGCCCCCCAAGGACCGGTGGGAAACCTACCGTGAGTAGAAGGATGAAAGTACGAACTCACTATTTTCAGCTGCACTCACTTGGAACTCATTCAAGGATGCCATCAAGGAGCAGTACTTCCCTGTAGGGAGCTAGGAGGATGAATACATCAAGTGGACAACGCTACAATAGGGAAGGGACCAATATGTGCCAAAGTTTACCATTTTTTTCATACCCTTCGCACGAAGTTGGGTATCAAGGATTCTGAGAATCATTTGTTTCTCAAGTACCACGTCTGCCTACATAGGTACATCAAGGATGAGATGGAGTTCCTGGATATCTCCTCTCTCGGCATGGCATACTGATATGTCATCAAGATCGAGAAAAAGTTTTAGCAAAATAATTGAGACTTTTGATCTGCGAATCCGAAAAAAGGGAAAGGTTCCCCCAAACTCTAGAACAAATGGAAAAGCCAAGGTGGGGATGACCAAGATAGCCTGCGAAAGCTGTAAGTAAAGAACAACACTGTGAATCCCAAGAACGAAACGAGAAAGTGGTGTGAGTTTCATAAGAGCTCCACTCACAAAACAAGTGAGTGTCAGGCCAATCAGTCACTGGTGGCCGATCTAAAGGCTTCGGAATCAGATGCATGTTCTGACTCTGAGTCAGAACCTGACAAAGGGGAATGAAAAAGGGAAACATATTATCAATGCAGAGCCCAACGCCACCATTTCCACTACGAAGATCCAAAAGGAGGAACCTGGAGATCCAGAGGAGAGAGGAGGAGCGCCTCTTCCACTCCCAGATGTGGGTAAAGGGTTCCCCACTAAAGTTCATTGTCGACAACTGAAACTAAAAGAACCTCATTTCAATAGAGGTCATGAAGCGGCTGGGCTTACTGACCACAACACATCCACAACCGTACACCATCGAGTGGCTTCACCAAGGATGAGATCTTCGCGTGAGCCAGTAATGCCACCTTCCATACAGCATCAAGCCCTTCACGGATGAGGTATTATTTGATGTTGCTCCCCTTGATGTTTGTGATGTATTATTAGGCAAACCATACTTATGGAAGCAACATGTTGTGTATGAGTCAAGTCCTCATGCTGTTATTGTTACTTTGGGATATAAGTTGTACAAGATACCGGAGGTACCACCGCCTACCACCATCTCTTTGGTTACTGCAAAATATTGCAGCAAGCTCATTTCCAAAACCAGGAAATTTGTTTTCCTGATGATACACCCTCAAAGAAAGAAGAAGATGGTGGCCATGACCTCCAGACAAAGCCCCTCTACAAGACAACAACATATGGTCAAGGTCGTGGAGGAATACGAGGACATCTTCACCTCCCCCACAAGGGTGCCTTTGCACTGTCAGGTTAAGCACTCCATCAATCTGACCCCAGGTGTGCCATTGCCCAATGGACCAATCTGTCAGTGCTCTGTTTTGGAGAAAGATGAAATCAAGAGGCAGATTAGGAGCTGCAACAGAAAGGTCACTTCTGACCGAGTTCATCACCCTGTGGGAGCCCGATCATGTTGGTACATGTTAACACCCAGGTTGTTCCCTATGACTCCCAAGGGAATACGGCCGGGGTAACCACTAACCAATCTTTGGATCACTGTCTCTAGCCAAACTGTGATCAGAGAGGGCTCTCTCTTTATGATTTGTAACTGTTTATGATAGGGTTTTAGGCTAGCTATTATGCACAGGTTTTGTTTATGTTTTGGTTGAAGAGTTTCTTTTAGGTCTTATGATGTAGTATTCAAAGAGTCAAATATCATTGGGCAATGGAGTCTATGGCTGTATAGGTGTCTAGAAACCTTGAGGTGAACTGGTGAAACTTACAGGGCCATTTGGATACTTCATACAACAAAATTTTTGTTTTATAACACGAACAGGTGAAAAAACCAGTGAAAGCAATTAAGAATTTTCACTAAAGTATTCGAGTATTTCCACCAAACTAGGTATGAGAAACAGATAGATGCCTCAGGAGCAAAACTGGAATCCCTGGGGATGTCTATCACTGTAAAAGATATAGTTTTAAAGTGCAGCAATTAAGAATTACACTTCATTCACTGTATCTGAAGAAAACATGGATAATAGCTCAGATTGAGTTCAGGGTAATCAGTGATTAAATCCTGGAACTATTCTTCTACTTTGCTATTAAGTGTAAAACATTTAGACAATAAAAGAGAACAAAAGACTCGAAAACATGTAACACAGAGATTTAAGAAAGACTTATTGTTTTATGAAACACTCTGGAATCCTGCAACATCCACCATTCATCACAATGCATCAAGGTACACCAAGCTTCGGAAATTCCATTCACCCTTTGTATTATTTCTCTGAGAGTTTTACAGCAAATGAGATACCCAAAATGAAAATAACAACCACCACTTCAGCTTCTGCGAGGGGTGAATATATACTTGCGATTCTTTACAAAATATCTGAGTTCTAAGTTATCTCAGACTTAATATTCTCACCAACTTTTGAGATATTATTATCAGAAATTTATTACAGCATTGAATACAAAATAAAGGCATCTTAATGTTCTGTCAGAAGATATTTTGGCCTTTGGGATCTGCTGAGTCGGTTGAGATACTTTGATTAAATGCTGGAGAACCCGACTTTATGGCTTGTACGCTGTATTCTGGGTTTGTCACCTGTGATTGTGACTGCTGCTGTGGTGAGTAAATAGCTCTGCTGAATTGGCTCAGCATCTGTCTCTTCCTTGTAGATTTTATCTATCAAAGTTCAGCCTGTGCATGACTGCCCATAAACTGGAGAAAAAACCAACCCTACAGGTTCGGGCCTGATAAGATTACCTGTGTCAAATTCCTCCACTCTTCCTGTGTGGGCAATTGGTGTCTTACGATTGCCCCCAAAGTTTCATCTGCCTCTGTATACTTAAAGAAATTTGGTGGGGTATCAAACAGGTGATCAATTTCATTCATAATAAAGAACAGGTTATCCACCCTATCATACAAATTCTGCCCTGTTGCTGGCCCTGTTTCAGCTGAGGTACTGGGTTGTTTTGCTATTTGTGCTACAGCATGCGCATCAACCCTTTTGATGTAATTTTCCAGGGTAAGCAGCCTTCCTACACTGCTTAATATGCTGGGGAGGCCTCTGTTTTGTAATGCCACAAATCTGTCCAGGAATTTGTTGATCTCGGTCTGCATATCCTGTGTTCTCCTCTCCAGCGTTCCAATTAGGCTTCTTAGTGTCAAGACTCTTTTAACTACTGAGATTGTTTCAGTCCTGTTGGTAATTCCTATTGTGGCCAGCTGAGAGCTTGTCTTGTTATTTAAAATATTTATCATTCTGCTGGCAGCATCTGGCATGTGGCCAAGGCTTGCTCTTGCTCTCTGTACCTCCCTGTTTGCCTTCGTGATGAGTGCTATTTTCTCATCCATAGTCTCAATATACTGCCACTGATTGGTGATGGATCGACCAATGTTGCCCCAGAGGACTGCTTTCAATTCTGCTGTTACTTTTTCTAGTGCAAGCTCTTTTTCTAGTTCAGCTATTCTCTTTTTTAGAGCTTTTACCTCTCTTTCCTTTGCTGCCTCATTCTGCTTGCTTTTGTCAAATTTTTCATTCACCTTGGCCAAAGATTTTTTGACTTCATCAAGCTCTTTCATTTGGGATTCAAGGACTTGGATTTCAGCCTGCAGCTTCTGCATATCCAGAGTAGGAGTCTGCTCTGTTGTTGGTGTAGTTGTTGTTGTAGATGGTGCTGTAGATGGTGCTGTAGATGGTGCTGTAGGCCCTGTCTGTTGAGGAGGAGGAGTAGTTGTTGGCTGGACTTCCTCAAGGTTGATTATCACCGGAGGAGGCTGGGAGGGTTGGCCCTCTTCTTTTTGTTTCAAAGTTGTCTGTAATGCTGCCTTTGCAGCTTCTGATTGTCCTAGCTGGTCTTGAGTCCGAACCAGCTCCTTGTACAGGGATATCAGTAGGTCTGTAGCATCCTTTTCCTGCCTTTGCTGGGCAACTTCATCTGTTTGAGGATGGATGGTAGCTGGGAGCTTGATTTTCTTTCTTAAGGCCGCCATGTCTGCATCCCTTAGCTTCAAGAGTTCTTGGATGCCTTTAACATCTTTAGGATCATGTCCTATTTCTATAATTACCTCTTCCAAGGACTTGATCCTGTTGTCCTTGGCTTGTGATGATGCTCTCTCCAATTCTAGCTGAGAGGCTGTATTATCCAGGCTGCTCTTCAATTTATAATTTTCCAATGTTTCATCTGCCAAGGAGGCATACACCATTTCACCAGTTTGTTTATGCAGTTCGATCTTATCCATAGGGTGTATGTCTTTAGCCATAACCTCCATGTTGGTTCTTAGATAATCCGAGGTAGATTGAGGATGCAGTGTTGTGGGCATGAAGTGACTCATGATCATCTTGCCTTCACTTACATCAAAGGCAGACATGAGTCTTTGCTGATTGGTAGGAGCCAGGTTCAGCAAATGATTGTACAGCTGTACTTTAATAGGATCACTTCTCCTCTTAATGTCAATAAATTGTTGTTTGATGCTTGACTGTCCTTCTCTGTGCTGGCTGGAGGAGCTGACCTCTCCTCCCATAGCTCTATCATGTTCATGCTGGAATGAACTGGCTGACACTTCTCGGCTGGGTGGGCCCATGCCCATTGCTTGCCTCACTGCTATGTCATCCTCCGGAAAGTCATTTAGTCTTTGTCTTTTCTCTCCCCGATTGATGGATGAAGTCAGGGGAGTCTCTCTATCTCTTTTCCTGGTTAAGTCCTCCTTTTGTGGGGTTTGGAGGACCGAGGTATCAACAGTAGTCTCTGCCCTAGGAGGCACTATTGTCTGAGCCTGTTGCTCAGTGGAGCTTGGAGCCTCAATCACTTTTTCTTGCTGCAAGGGCTGCTGTTCACTATATTGTACCTCTTCTTGTTGCTGCCCTTGTTCCTTCTGCTCCATCTCTTCTAGCTGTTGTAGCAATGTATCCACTTGTTCTTCTGTCAATGGGGGTGGCTGCTCCACCTGCTTCCCTTTATCTTGACTGGCTGTTTGTGGTGTTTTCCCGGCAGCTTGCTGCTGTGTTGTTGATGATGTAGTAGCTGCTCCAACCTGCTTTTTGTATGAGAGGGGAACCTGTCCACAAGTTTCTAAGTCAGCTTCCTTTTGAATGTTTCTAGCCTCTCTTTCTAGTAGATCTTCATTAGTAACTTCCTCCTCCAGGGTACCCTCTTCCCAACTTGATGCATTGGCATACTGTTCAATCTCAGGTTGTCTCTTGTGTGCATAGCTACCCAATTTAAATTTTATCCTCCTGAGGGAGACAGAATGATTGGGGTCATAGGGTATCCATTCAAAGCTGGTTTGCAGTTTGAGGCCCTCCAGGATACTGTCTGCCTCTTTCCACCCCTCCTCTTTTCTATTATATAGGAAAGGACCCAGCTGGCTCCTCACCTTTAGCTGTGACTTCTTGTTCTTGCTCTGAAAATGGAGGTAGTCTGAGTTCCCAAACTGTCTGAAATATTCCAAGGCAAAAAGCCTCATGGGGACATACCTTGGCAACCTAAAAGGGGTCAACTCACAGCCATATATTCTGATGACTGTGTGGTTCTGGTAGAGGTACCAGTTACCAATGCTGTAGGATTTATTCAAATGGAGAATTCTTCTCATGTCATCAGTTAGTCTAGGAGGAGGAGTACCATGCAATATTGTCATGACTGGATAAATGAATAAGTCAATAAACTCAGTGTATGTGTAAGGTGATACAGAGGTATGATGAAAAACAGAAGTCCAGAACACAACTGACCTTGGACTTCCCTGGGCATTGAGTTGCTTCAAAGGAAAAGAGAAGGTGGCTGGCAGATAGAACAAGAATAGATGGTATATATATGAAGTATACCTGAATAGTCTTTCCCTCTTCAAGTTCATAAACTGCTCATGGATTTTATCTGCAATGTAGGTTGCATAGTCATAATGTACAGCTGGGGGTTTACCAGGAGAGAATATAGACAGCATTGCCATTAGGCTATCATCCACATCCTCCATCCCCCTGAATCCTAGGACATAACTGATTAAATCCACTAACATCCTGCCCAAATCATTCAAGTAGTGATACCCAATAGGAGGAGTTCTGATGGTGTCAGAGCCTGGCCTTACAAACAGCTAATTAATCTTAATGATTTGGTCACCTGACAGCTTGCTCCCTTTGTTTATCAAATCCTGCATATGGAGGGGGGTCAATTGCTTGGCAGTATGGAAGTGCAACATCTCATTAATACTCTCTGAGGTGATGTGGAACAAGACTGAGCCTGTGGGGCTGATGACAGCTCTTTGGTTTTGGTCATAGCATTCCTGGCAGCTGTAGATCAACTCTGGCATAGGATTTACTTGGGGGAGGTTGTAGATGGGCAAGTTTGAGTCCCAAATTCCCAGGATGTCTGCCCCACTCATGTGCTGGGCTTTCAACTCGTTCATCATCTGGATATTGTATTTGGATCCCATAAGGAACCAGTCCAGCATTTGATAGTCCATGTCTCCCAGGGCTTTCCATGCTAATTCCTGGTGAGGAGCATTGAGGGGCTTGATATTTAGAGCAATAGGAGTCTCCATGGCCTTCTTCAAAGTTCAACAATTGTAGGTAGATAGTTAAATGGAAGCAACACAGAATAGAAGTGTTTTTCTGTAAAAACAGTTTGTTTCTCAGAGACCAGAGGAGGAAATTACACAACAGCAGTTGAAATACTGTTTGTTTCAGGAGCAGGGCTTCTCTATGGTCTCACTATGTCCTCTTTCAGTGGGTGAATTGAGCTTAACAAGAAATTAGCCGGGAATACGCAGTGAATGTTGTTTTTGAGCGAAATTACAGCTTATTAAGGCTCGGCTGGTGTCTTTGGGCTTCACAATTGCGAATGTGGTCGTGCAGAGGGAAATGGCCGGTGAAAATATAATTTTTAAGGTCTCCTTAGCCTTCTGAGTAACTTCAATTTCAATAACAGGCGTATGGAGGGCAGAAAACGATAAATACCTGTTAATTGACGAACAGAGGTCGCATAGGCATGCACGGTTGGAGCTCTGGAGGTCGCCTTGGTCAATTGAGCAGGTTGGCAGAGTTTTAGGACGTAAACGCTCATGCAGAGAAAACAGTGGAGAAATGCGCAAACAATGGAAAAATAGACGTTTTTTGGCTTAATATGGGCTTTTTTTATGATTTTGGCGCTTTTTAGTGATGACGTCAGCATGACGTCATTGGTGGGTCAAGGTGAGGTGACGTCAGCTGACGTCATCGGGTGACGTGTCAATACACTGTTGGTCCATGGGGGCGATGAGGTGGCAGCCATGTCAGCGGCCAGGTGGACGAATAACTGGGGCGAGGACAAGCGGACATGACGTGGCGATGCATTGATGGGAAACAGGTGGCGGTTAGGACCGTAGCGGTTATGGTTAGGGCTGGCCGCTACGGTCTCTCGGGGCGGTTTAGGTACGGTCTCAGAACTGTCAGACCCGGCTCCGAGAGTCCTTAACGTTTGACGCGTGGCCTGCCCGTGACGTGACGCAACGTCACTTTCTCGGGCGGTAAAAGACCAGCATGGGAGCCCCTCCGATATCATCGTGGATCGTCGGATCATTGGGACTTGATCCGACGGTGGGCGGAGCAACAACATGCTCGGGTTATATGCGCTGGCAAAACTTTGGGTTGTGGGTTTTTTAAATGGTTTTTCAATGTTTTTCATAAAATCAAACTACGCGCTAACCCTTTGGAAATGCGCCAGAGGCGGGTTTTTGACTTTGGGTAATTCTTGCAAAGGTTTTTTAGGGGTAAAAGAGGGTTTACAAGGGTTTTTCAATGCAAATGGTGGTTTGAAGAGCAAGTTGGTTTGTAGCAAGGGGGAGTGGGGTGGGACAGGCTCACCAAAGTGACCAGAGGTCATTTTGGTCCCTTTTGAAGAACATATGGCTATAATGCCAAAGGAAGGGGTATTTATAAGATTTTGGGGCTTTATACACCATAGTGTTAGTATTATTAGGGGAAGGGTAAGATAAGGGAGCTATATAGTAGAATTAGAGGTTAATATGAATGAGGGGAGCAAATGAAGGGGATTTTACTGAGTTTATGTAAAGTTGATTTAGTTTTGAAAGTAGATCAAAATGAAAAGATCTTAGACAAGAAATGTGGCTTCTGAAAGAACAAGAACCATCATAAAACCATGATCTCTCTTCATAAATCTCAGCTAAAGAAAGGGAATGTTAGTAATGGAATGAAGGGGGAGAGGGAGGTTAGTCATGCTCCTTGCTGTAATTTGATGGAATTCACCACTTTGTACATTGATAGATTTTTGCCTTGGCAAAACACCTCTTGACATGTGTGAAATGGTGAAAATACCTTTTCTGCAACCACAAGTGCTTACCCAGCTACTTTCCTAACATTTTTTTGTTTCTCCTTGGAGGGTGCATTTAGGCTTGCAAACCCTTACTTGCCTTTTCTTTTCTTTGGCTTTTTCTTTATTCTTTTCTATCTACTTCTACCCTTATCTCTTCCAAGGTCCCAGATTAAGCTGTTGGGAACCTTTACTTCTCTACCTAAACTACTTGTCTGCCAAGATTAAACAGTTTGGACAGACTTCTTTCTCTATTCTATAACTCAAAATTGAAACATGGCATGATCCAGTTTAAACTGTTGAATCATCCACAAAATTGAAATAAGGTCCTCAATATTTGAAACAGATTACACACCTCTTGTTCTCTGGGAAATATGGGATCTTTGTTATACCAAAGCAGAGCATATTTGGACTTTCCTTGGCCAATCATGAAATATGAAACCTATTAGTATAGGTATCCAACAGTGGCTCCACATGGGGATGGTTTTTCTTTTGAAAGACCAAGAACAGCAGGTCAGATCGCCTTGTTCCTTAGCTGCCCATCCCAGTCTTTGAAATTTGCTGCAAAAATGTGTCAAAATTGTGTGCTTTTTTCTTGGAAGACCTCTGATTCTACTTGCCTCTAGCTGGTTGGTGAATCACTTGGAAAACTGTATTTTACAATCTAAAACAGAAAATAATATGTACATCTGCATATATACAATGAATCCTTAGTTTCCATTCATGGGGAATAGTCAAAGTAGTGCTTCAGCATCCTGCCATTGACAAGACCTTCATCCAAGTCAGTTTCAGTCAGACTTTTAAGGAAGTAAGTGTTGTTACCTTGTACGGCTTGGATAGCAAATGGTCCTCTCCATAAAGAGTCAAACTTTCCATGTTTTCCTTTCTCTTCTCTTCTTGCATCCCACTTTAAGACTTTGTCCCCCACATTGAAATTTTCTGCTTTGGTTCTCCTGTCAAAGGCCTTTTTTAGTTTCTCTTGTAATATCTGCACTCTGCTGAAAACTTGTTCTCTAGTTTGCTGTAAACAGATTATCTGATTGATCCTCCTTTGCATATCATTTGGCTCTGCTTGGCTCTCTTGCAGAAGTTTCATAACCGGCACTCCTAGTGATGAAGGAAATTTGGCTTCTAATCCATAGACTAACTCATATGGGCTGGTCCCAATAGATCTTTTTGTTGTTAGTCTATCTGCCCATAAAGCATTTACTAGTTTCTTATGCCAGTTCTTTTTGTTCTCTTCCAGCACTTTCTTTATGATGTTTATTAAACTTTTGTTTGATGATTCAGCCAGGCCATTTCCTTGAGGATAGTAAGCTGTAGAATGGCCCAAAGTAATGTGAAATTTATGGCAGAAGTTCACCATTTTCTTAGATCTGAAAGCAGCAGCATTGTCTGTTATTATCTTGTCTGGACAGCCAAATCTAGCCAGTATATTGTTTTCCAAAAACTGTATAATTACTGAATCATTTGCTTGTCTGCATGGGGCAGCTTCAATCCACTTGGTGAAGTAGTCTGTTGCTATCAAAATCCATCTGTGTTGCCCTGAAGATGAGGGATGAATTTCCCCAATGAAATCCAAGCCCCATTGTTGAAAAGGTCTCTCCGTTGCAATGGGCTTCAAAGGAAGTGGCAGCAACTGTCTTTTGCCTTCAAATAGTTGGCATTTGTGGCATGAGGCTGTAAATTTCTTAACATCAGAGAACATAACGGGCCAGTAGTAACCCGCCCTCAATATCTTGTCCACGGTGGACTTCCAGTACAAATGTCCACCACAGTTTCCAGCATGGAAATCTTGCATGATATTGTTAGTTTCATTCTCTATTAGGCAGTGCAGCAAAATGCCTTCATGGTTTTTCCAAAGTAAATTTCCATCCATCACACAAAATCTAGATGTTTTCATTTTCAGGAACCTACACTTAGTTCTGGACAGTCCTGGGGGAGCACACAGGTTTTGTAACACATAACAGATGTCAGAGTACCAAGGAGATTGTTCAAAGGCTACATTGATCTTTGGAGTCGCCAGCTCTGTTTCACTGTCCAGTTGGTTGACATCTAAGGCTTGGAAATTTGCTTCTGTCATTAATTTGGCCAAACCTTGCCCTTTTATCAGCTTTGTGGGTTTTATTTCAATGTCAAATTCTAGTATGTTGGCAATCCATTTTCCTCTCCTACCCTCTAAGTTTTCTTGGGTGAGAATGTCTTTGACAATAGGACTTGGTACATAAGCCACAACATGGGAGTAAAGGATGTAAATCCTAAAGTCTTTAATAGCTTTGATCAAAGCATAGGCTTGTTTTTCCATAATTTGATACTTTAGGGGGGCATCTCTAAGAGCTCTGCTGAAAAAAGCAATAGGTTTCTCATTCCCGTGGTCATCTTTCTGTAATAAAACAGCAGCAATAGTATGTTGGGAGGCAAAGGAGAAAATGATAAAGTCTCTGTCAAACTGTGGATTGGTTAACACTGGGGTTTGAGTCAAGGCCAATTTTATACTTTCAAAGGCTTGTTTTGCTTCAACAGTCCATTTGACCTTTGAATCTTTCTTTAGCATATTGTTTAGTAATCTGATTAATTCTGCTAAATTCGGGATAAACCTTCTTAAAAAGTTGATTTTCCCTAAGAATCCTTGCAATTCCTTGACATTCCTTGGGTGAGGCATTTGTAGGATAGCTTGTATCCTATCTGGATCAATTCTTATGCCATCTTTTGAAATAATGTGTCCTAAAAGTTTCCCTTCTTCCAAGCCAAATAATGACTTCTTGGGGTTTAAGGAAATGCCATATTTCCTGCATGTTATGAAAATTTGTCTCAAATGTTTCAAGTGTTCTTGATCTGATTTTGAAAAGGGTGTGAGATCATCTAGGTAAATGACCAAGAAGTCATGAATCTCTTTTGCAAAAGCAATGTCCATTGCTCTTTGAAATGTTGCCCCCGCATTTTTCAATCCAAATGGCATTTTCACATACTTGAAAGTTCCCCATGGGGTTGTAAATGCAGTTTTGTCTTGATCATCAGGGTGTACTAGGATTTGATTGAAGCCTGAGAATCCATCAAGCAATGATATCCTTGAAGCCCCTACTACTCTTTGAAGAATATGATCCATTTTGGGTAAAGGGTAGTTATCTTTGAGTGATACTTGATTCAAATTCCTTAAGTCTACACAAAGTCTAATCTCACCAGTTTTCTTTCTTGTAGGGACCAAATTTGAAATCCACTCAGAGAACCTGATTGGTGCTATGATACCAGCTTTGAACATTTTATGTAATTCTTTTTCAATGGAAGGAAGGAGCATAGGATTGATCCTTCTCAATTTCTGTTTGAATGGTTTTTGATTAGGCTTGAGGGGAATGGTATGTTGGATAACAGAGGTATCATAGGACTTTAGATCCTCATAACCCCAAGCAAAAACATCCTGAAACTCTTTAAAGAGGTCAATATATTTGGGTTTTTGATCAGGGGGCAAAGCAGCAGATAGTTTTATTATTTTAGGCTTGTCAGTAGTACCAATGTTGCATTCTTCAATTGCTGCATCTAATGGCTGCATTTTTGGTTTCCTGGGGACATCATTTGAATCAAAAATGTCTTCTAATGGGGTAAGGCCTACTGGAAGGAAATTGTCCTTAAGTTGTATGATTTCAGCTTCAGCGCTGCTCATCTCTTCACAGTCAATTAGGTGAATTTGCTGAATGTTTTCATTGTTGAAAATAGTTGGACTTAGTAATTGTTTTGCTGTTCTAGGTGACATTGGGTGAGCAGACTGTTGAAACAGTATTTGTGATTGACTTGCTGACTCAAATATTTGTGATTGACTTGCTCCATCAATATCAATATTTAATCCTGTGAACTCTTGTTGCAAGGTTAAAAAATTGTTTATTTGCATGTCATCCTCAAATACTTGCCATTCTTTAACATTGTTTGGAATAGAGGGTCTGTACTTGACCTCGGCTGTGAAACAGTTATTGGGTTCTAATGGGAATTCGAAGGTGCTGGCAAACGTTGCCAAGCTGTGTGCATGGAGATTGTGGCCTCTTGAAATTTTTGTGATAACACACTCAGAGAAGGTCTCTAATATTTCAATTACAGCAGATCTGTAGGACCTCAATCTTTTGTCATTGGTGACAAAGTTTCCTTTTACTTGTTGAATTACTAGATCAGAGTCTCCCATGATGGAGAGTTTAGGAGCTTGTAGTGATTTTGCTAGCTTTAGGCCCAGCAAGAGAGCTTCATATTCTGCCATGTTATTAGTGCATCTAAAATTTAACCTATAAGCCCTGCCTTCTGCATAGCCTTTCTCTTTGTTATATATCCACACTCCAGCTCCTGCCCCTAACTTGTTGACTGACCCATCAAATTCTAGGACCCACAGGATATCTTGCTGAACAGAAGATTTAAAATTCTGTTCATGGGATGGCAATGTGAGCATGAGTTGGGGTTTCTTTTCCCATTTGTTTTCTAGGACAATTTCATCACTTTTTTGACAATCTTTGACAACTAGAGGAGGGATACTGTGTATTGTTGGGCTGATTGATGTTTGGCAGGTGCTACTTGTCTGATCAATGTTTTGTTCTTGTGTGAGTGTTTCGGTCCTAATGTCATTGTTTGAGAGGTTTGCGCTGTCATTGAAGAGGATGAAGGAGTCTATGTCCGAATGAACAGCGTATATTGGAAAATTTTGAGGCTTCTCTTCACTGCTGACCATATACTTCATGAGTGTTTCCCTATAAAGTCTTTTTGGTTGCCCAAAGACAGAAATAGTTGCATATGACATGTCTAATTGCAGGGAGCCCTGGAGCTTGGCTCCCCATGATCTTGATAACAGCATCCCATATTTGGGTGGGATATCAGCAACTACAACATCCATTAGAATGGTCTTGTTGGGATATTGAACCAGGGACACACATAAATCTTTTATTAGGCCCAAACATTTGACTTGGCTAGAATCAAAGGAAAACAGGTCTTTGTATGGTCTTGTTATATCCAAATTCAATCTTTCCATGACTGCTTTTGGCATAAGTTTGTGAGAGGCGCCTGAATCGAACATTGCATTATGCAGTATTTTATCATGAACATGCAGGCTGACATAAAAAGGTAAAACCCCTGTGACTATTATTTTTCCATCTACCTCTGGGCCAAACAGTAATTCTGGAGTGTCATCTAGCACATTTACATCATCTTTGCTATTGGTGAGTTGAAGGGAGTTCTTGATCTGCTGTTTATAGATATCATGCTTGGCTAGCTCTGAGAGTGGAATTGCTATTTTTAGCTTGCCAATCTCTGTGCCTAGGTCAAAAGGTTTGTCAACTTGGATTTTAGAGTCACGGATAGCAGTCTTTTCTTTGTTCACTAAATCTTCTTGTTGGATTTCATCTTGACTTTGAAACCTGCCCCTTATACTCATGTCTTGAGGGGTAATGTTTGGGTTAGGGTGAGAGGACGAGGTTGCCATGGGCTGTTGTAGTGGGGACAGTAGTTCAGTAACCTCCTCAACCACTACTTGTTTTGTAGGCAAGTTTGTTTTGTCATTAGGTTCTGTGACTGAGGTTTCTTTAGGCTGCTGTTTCTCCTTTATCTTTTCAGGCTGATTTACATTCACAGTCCTGCTCCTTAGTTTGTATTGTTTATGGACTTCATAGACAGCAGTGTCATACCCTTGTTTAAAGTCAAAGGACTCTCCTGATTTAGTTTGAAATGTTTTGCTTTCATCCTCCTCATGGTCTTCTTGTGTTAAGAAAACATGGCTTTTACCATCCAGACCCATTAAGTTGATTTCAGGATCTTCATTGAGCTGATTGTCTGTGGAAGTTTCTGCATAGTTTTCTTGAAAAGGAGGTCTAATGTCTTGGTCAGCACTTGTCTTTCCTATGTTTGGGTTCTGAGTTCTCCTAAAATTCGGGTTTCTAGGAGGGTTGCTTTGTGATGCCTCCCATGATGATTTTCTTTCAACTGATTCCACTCTTTCACCCAATCTCTTCATGCTGTTTAGTATTGCATCCAGCTTTTGATCAAAACCCGAGGGCTCTTCTCTGAAGCCAGTCTTCTTTTCCAACTTTGCCCTGTTTCTTTTGGCAATTAGGTTAGCCTCTACAGTGACTGCAACCCTTTGAGCTTCTGCAAGGGTTGGAGGATCTCTTTCTTTCAACTGATAGGCCATATCAGAATCAAAACCGTCAGGGAAGTTATACAGGGCCAAATCAGGAGGGGGCCTTAAGTTCTGGGGGATAGCATTATATACATTGTTAAACCTAGCACAATATTCCAAAACTGTTTCTTGGGGACCTCTTTTAATAGTGTTATATTCACCAAGTATGTGTAGAGGATCTTTCTTCTTCTCCCATCTCTCAGCAAAAACTTCGTAAAGCTGATCAGGTGTTGCAATGGAGTTTGCATTGAGGGATCTGAACCAAGTTCTAACATCCCCAGTTAAGCTTTGAACAAAAATTCTCATCCTGACGCTGTTATCATCTATTTCATAGGTCTCAAAGTGGTCTTGCATCTTCTTAGCATGCTGGACAGCTGTCAAAGGGCCATGGGAGTCAAAAAATGAGATTTTGGTTTGGTAATCTTGGGGTAGAGCTGGAGCATTAGCTGGTATCTGCAGAGGTGCATACCTGTTAGCCATGTTTATGGGATTTACAGGGTTGACAGGAATAAATGGGACAACAGGGATTACAGGTGTGACAGGGTTAATGGTATGAGTAACAAGCGGGGAACTGGTTGAAAGAGTATGTGCAAATGGTGAAGATGGGAGAGGAGGGCTTTGCGGTGTTGATGATGAACTAGGGGAACTAGGGGTGGACCGGAAAAGAACTTTGCAAGGAGTAGGAATAAGGATAGGTCGATCTGAACTTATATCTGAATCAGCAGGCTTCTCCTGCTTTTGCTGTCTCCTTATGTTCTTTGGAATGATATTTGGATTATCAACAATGATAGGTTGATTAGGGTCAGGGTTTGCCCTAGTGTGCCTTGGGTTTCTTTTGGGAGCCAGCTTCTAATTTCTTTTGAATTTGTACAAGAAGTTTATATAAATGCAAGGACTGGATGAAAATTTTGGAACGGCTATATATGTTTCAAAGCTAGGATGAAGATTCCCTAATCAGCTCTTCCCTAAAGCTATTCCTACGGCACAGAAACAGTCCTAAGGCCTCTTGGCTAGTTTCGGGCTTGATGGTAGCTTCGGAAGATAGATAGTAATTGAAAAATCTTTATGAAGGTCCCCAGTGGAGTCGCCAATTATGTTAACACCCAGGTTGTTCCCTATGACTCCCAAGGGAATACGGCCGGGGTAACCACTAACCAATCTTTGGATCACTGTCTCTAGCCAAACTGTGATCAGAGAGGGCTCTCTCTTTATGATTTGTAACTGTTTATGATAGGGTTTTAGGCTAGCTATTATGCACAGGTTTTGTTTATGTTTTGGTTGAAGAGTTTCTTTTAGGTCTTATGATGTAGTATTCAAAGAGTCAAATATCATTGGGCAATGGAGTCTATGGCTGTATAGGTGTCTAGAAACCTTGAGGTGAACTGGTGAAACTTACAGGGCCATTTGGATACTTCATACAACAAAATTTTTGTTTTATAACACGAACAGGTGAAAAAACCAGTGAAAGCAATTAAGAATTTTCACTAAAGTATTCGAGTATTTCCACCAAACTAGGTATGAGAAACAGATAGATGCCTCAGGAGCAAAACTGGAATCCCTGGGGATGTCTATCACTGTAAAAGATATAGTTTTAAAGTGCAGCAATTAAGAATTACACTTCATTCACTGTATCTGAAGAAAACATGGATAATAGCTCAGATTGAGTTCAGGGTAATCAGTGATTAAATCCTGGAACTATTCTTCTACTTTGCTATTAAGTGTAAAACATTTAGACAATAAAAGAGAACAAAAGACTCGAAAACATGTAACACAGAGATTTAAGAAAGACTTATTGTTTTATGAAACACTCTGGAATCCTGCAACATCCACCATTCATCACAATGCATCAAGGTACACCAAGCTTCGGAAATTCCATTCACCCTTTGTATTATTTCTCTGAGAGTTTTACAGCAAATGAGATACCCAAAATGAAAATAACAACCACCCCTTCAGCTTCTGCGAGGGGTGAATATATACTTGCGATTCTTTACAAAATATCTGAGTTCTAAGTTATCTCAGACTTAATATTCTCACCAACTTTTGAGATATTATTATCAGAAATTTATTACAGCATTGAATACAAAATAAAGGCATCTTAATGTTCTGTCAGAAGATATTTTGGCCTTTGGGATCTGCTGAGTCGGTTGAGATACTTTGATTAAATGCTGGAGAACCCGACTTTATGGCTTGTACGCTGTATTCTGGGTTTGTCACCTGTGATTGTGACTGCTGCTGTGGTGAGTAAATAGCTCTGCTGAATTGGCTCAGCATCTGTCTCTTCCTTGTAGATTTTATCTATCAAAGTTCAGCCTGTGCATGACTGCCCATAAACTGGAGAAAAAACCAACCCTACAGGTTCGGGCCTGATAAGATTACCTGTGTCAAATTCCTCCACTCTTCCTGTGTGGGCAATTGGTGTCTTACGATTGCCCCCAAAGTTTCATCTGCCTCTGTATACTTAAAGAAATTTGGTGGGGTATCAAACAGGTGATCAATTTCATTCATAATAAAGAACAGGTTATCCACCCTATCATACAAATTCTGCCCTGTTGCTGGCCCTGTTTCAGCTGAGGTACTGGGTTGTTTTGCTATTTGTGCTGCAGCATGCGCATCAACCCTTTTGATGTAATTTTCCAGGGTAAGCAGCCTTCCTACACTGCTTAATATGCTGGGGAGGCCTCTGTTTTGTAATGCCACAAATCTGTCCAGGAATTTGTTGATCTCGGTCTGCATATCCTGTGTTCTCCTCTCCAGCGTTCCAATTAGGCTTCTTAGTGTCAAGACTCTTTTAACTACTGAGATTGTTTCAGTCCTGTTGGTAATTCCTATTGTGGCCAGCTGAGAGCTTGTCTTGTTATTTAAAATATTGATCATTCTGCTGGCAGCATCTGGCATGTGGCCAAGGCTTGCTCTTGCTCTCTGTACCTCCCTGTTTGCCTTCGTGATGAGTGCTATTTGCTCATCCATAGTCTCAATATACTGCCACTGATTGGTGATGGATCGACCAATGTTGCCCCAGAGGACTGCTTTCAATTCTGCTGTTACTTTTTCTAGTGCAAGCTCTTTTTCTAGTTCAGCTATTCTCTTTTTTAGAGCTTTTACCTCTCTTTCCTTTGCTGCCTCATTCTGCTTGCTTTTGTCAAATTTTTCATTCACCTTGGCCAAAGATTTTTTGACTTCATCAAGCTCTTTCATTTGGGATTCAAGGACTTGGATTTCAGCCTGCAGCTTCTGCATATCCAGAGTAGGAGTCTGCTCTGTTGTTGGTGTAGTTGTTGCTGTAGATGGTGCTGTAGATGGTGCTGTAGGCCCTGTCTGTTGAGGAGGAGGAGTAGTTGTTGGCTGGACTTCCTCAAGGTTGATTATCACCGGAGGAGGCTGGGAGGGTTGGCCCTCTTCTTTTTGTTTCAAAGCTGTCTGTAATGCTGCCTTTGCAGCTTCTGATTGTCCTAGCTGGTCTTGAGTCCGAACCAGCTCCTTGTACAAGGATATCAGTAGGTCTGTAGCATCCTTTTCCTGCCTTTGCTGGGCAACTTCATCTGTTTGAGGATGGATGGTAGCTGGGAGCTTGATTTTCTTTCTTAAGGCCGCCATGTCTGCATCCCTTAGCTTCAAGAGTTCTTGGATGCCTTTAACATCTTTAGGATCATGTCCTATTTCTATAATTACCTCTTCCAAGGACTTGATCCTGTTGTCCTTGGCTTGTGATGATGCTCTCTCCAATTCTAGCTGAGAGGCTGTATTATCCAGGCTGCTCTTCAATTTATAATTTTCCAATGTTTCATCTGCCAAGGAGGCATACACCATTTCACCAGTTTGTTTATGCAGTTCGATCTTATCCATAGGGTGTATGTCTTTAGCCATAACCTCCATGTTGGTTCTTAGATAATCCGAGGTAGATTGAGGATGCAGTGTTGTGGGCATGAAGTGACTCATGATCATCTTGCCTTCACTTACATCAAAGGCAGACATGAGTCTTTGCTGATTGGTAGGAGCCAGGTTCAGCAAATGATTGTACAGCTGTACTTTAATAGGATCACTTCTCCTCTTAATGTCAATAAATTGTTGTTTGATGCTTGACTGTCCTTCTCTGTGCTGGCTGGAGGTGCTGACCTCTCCTCCCATAGCTCTATCATGTTCATGCTGGAATGAACTGGCTGACACTTCTCGGCTGGGTGGGCCCATGCCCATTGCTTGCCTCACTGCTATGTCATCCTCCGGAAAGTCATTTAGTCTTTGTCTTTTCTCTCCCCGATTGATGGATGAAGTCAGGGGAGTCTCTCTATCTCTTTTCCTGGTTAAGTCCTCCTTTTGTGGGGTTTGGAGGATCGAGGTATCAACAGTAGTCTCTGCCCTAGGAGGCACTATTGTCTGAGCCTGTTGCTCAGTGGAGCTTGGAGCCTCAATCACTTTTTCTTGCTGCAAGGGCTGCTGTTCACTATATTGTACCTCTTCTTGTTGCTGCCCTTGTTCCTGCTGCTCCATCTCTTCTAGCTGCTGTAGCAATGTATCCACTTGTTCTTCTGTCAATGGGGGTGGCTGCTCCACCTGCTTCCCTTTATCTTGACTGGCTGTTTGTGGTGTTTTCCCGGCAGCTTGCTGCTGTGTTGTTGATGATGTAGTAGCTGCTCCAAGCTGCTTTTTGTATGAGAGGGGAACCTGTCCACAAGTTTCTAAGTCAGCTTCCTTTTGAATGTTTCTAGCCTCTCTTTCTAGTAGCTCTTCATTAGTAACTTCCTCCTCTAGGGTACCCTCTTCCCAACTTGATGCATTGGCATACTGTTCAATCTCAGGTTGTCTCTTGTGTGCATAGCTACCCAATTTAAATTTTATCCTCCTGAGGGAGACAGAATGATTGGGGTCATAGGGTATCCATTCAAAGCTGGTTTGCAGTTTGAGGCCCTCCAGGATACTGTCTGCCTCTTTCCACCCCTCCTCTTTTCTGTTATATAGGAAAGGACCCAGCTGGCTCCTCACCTTTAGCTGTGACTTCTTGTTCTTGCTCTGAAAATGGAGGTAGTCTGAGTTCCCAAACTGTCTGAAATATTCCAAGGCAAAAAGCCTCATGGGGACATACCTTGGCAACCTAAAAGGGGTCAACTCACAACCATATATTCTGATGACTGTGTGGTTCTGGTAGAGGTACCAGTTACCAATGCTGTAGGATTTATTCAAATGGAGAATTCTTCTCATGTCATCAGTTAGTCTAGGAGGAGGAGTACCATGCAATATTGTCATGACTGGATAAATGAATAAGTCAATAAACTCAGTGTATGTGTAAGGTGATACAGAGGTATGATGAAAAACAGAAGTCCAGAACACAACTGACCTTGGACTTCCCTGGGCATTGAGTTGCTTCAAAGGAAAAGAGAAGGTGGCTGGCAGGTAGAACAAGAATAGATGGTATATATATGAAGTATACCTGAATAGTCTTTCCCTCTTCAAGTTCATAAATTGCTCATGGATTTTATCTGCAATGTAGGTTGCATAGTCATAATGTACAGCTGGGGGTTTACCAGGAGAGAATATAGACAGCATTGCCATTAGGCTATCATCCACATCCTCCATCCCCCTGAATCCTAGGACATAACTGATTAAATCCACTAACATCCTGCCCAAATCATTCAAGTAGTGATACCCAATAGGAGGAGTTCTAATGGTGTCAGAGCCTGGCCTTACAAACAGGTGATTAATCTTAATGATTTGGTCACCTGACAGCTTGCTCCCTTTGTTTATCAAATCCTGCATATGGAGGGGGGTCAATTGCTTGGCAGTATGGAAGTGCAACATCTCATTAATACTCTCTGAGGTGATGTGGAACAAGACTGAGCCTGTGGGGCTGATGACAGCTCTTTGGTTTTGGTCATAGCATTCCTGGCAGCTGTAGATCAACTCTGGCATAGGATTTACTTGGGGGAGGTTGTAGATGGGCAAGTTTGAGTCCCTAATTCCCAGGATGTCTGCCCCACTCATGTGCTGGGCTTTCAACTCGTTCATCATCTGGATATTGTATTTGGATCCCATAAGGAACCAGTCCAGCATTTGATAGTCCATGTCTCCCAGGGCTTTCCATGCTAATTCCTGGTGAGGAGCATTGAGGGGCTTGATATTTAGAGCAATAGGAGTCTCCATGGCCTTCTTCAAAGTTCAACAATTGTAGGTAGATAGTTAAATGGAAGCAACACAGAATAGAAGTGTTTTTCTGTAAAAACAGTTTGTTTCTCAGAGACCAGAGGAGGAAATTACACAACAGCAGTTGAAATACTATTTGTTTCAGGAGCAGGGCTTCTCTATGGTCTCACTATGTCCTCTTTCAGTGGGTGAATTGAGCTTAACAAGAAATTAGCCGGGAATACGCAGTGAATGTTGTTTTTGAGCGAAATTACAGCTTATTAAGGCTCGGCTGGTGTCTTTGGGCTTCACAATTGCGAATGTGGTCGTGCAGAGGGAAATGGCCAGTGAAAATATAATTTTTAAGGTCTCCTTAGCCTTCTGAGTAACTTCAATTTCAATAACAGGCGTATGGAGGGCAGAAAACGATAAATACCTGTTAATTGACGAACAGAGGTCGCATAGGCATGCACGGTTGGAGCTCTGGAGGTCGCCTTGGTCAATTGAGCAGGTTGGCAGAGTTTTAGGACGTAAACGCTCATGCAGAGAAAACAGTGGAGAAATGCGCAAACAATGGAAAAATAGACGTTTTTTGGCTTAATATGGGCTTTTTTTATGATTTTGGCGCTTTTTAGTGATGACGTCAGCATGACGTCATTGGTGGGTCAAGGTGAGGTGACGTCAGCTGACGTCATCGGGTGACGTGTCAATACACTGTTGGTCCATGGGGGCGATGAGGTGGCAGCCATGTCAGCGGCCAGGTGGACGAATAACTGGGGCGAGGACAAGCGGACATGACGTGGCGATGCATTGATGGGAAACAGGTGGCGGTTAGGACCGTAGCGGTTACGGTTAGGGCTGGCCGCTACGGTCTCTCGGGGCGGTTTAGGTACGGTCTCAGAACTGTCAGACCCGGCTCCGAGAGTCCTTAACGTTTGACGCGTGGCCTGCCCGTGACGTGACGCAACGTCACTTTCTCGGGCGGTAAAAGACCAGCATGGGAGCCCCTCCGATATCATCGTGGATCGTCGGATCATTGGGACTTGATCCGACGGTGGGCGGAGCAACAACATGCTCGGGTTATATGCGCTGGCAAAACTTTGGGTTGTGGGTTTTTTAAATGGTTTTTCAATGTTTTTCATAAAATCAAACTACGCGCTAACCCTTTGGAAATGCACCAGAGGCGAGTTTTTGACTTTGGGTAATTCTTGCAAAGGTTTTTTAGGGGTAAAAGAGGGTTTACAAGGGTTTTTCAATGCAAATGTTGGTTTGAAGAGCAAGTTGGTTTGTAGCAAGGGGGAGTGGGGTGGGACAGGCTCACCAAAGTGACCAGAGGTCATTTTGGTCCCTTTTGAAGAACATATGGCTATAATGCCAAAGGAAGGGGTATTTATAAGATTTTGGGGCTTTATACACCATAGTGTTAGTATTATTAGGGGAAGGGTAAGATAAGGGAGCTATATAGTAGAATTAGAGGTTAATATGAATGAGGGGAGCAAATGAAGGGGATTTTACTGAGTTTATGTAAAGTTGATTTAGTTTTGAAAGTAGATCAAAATGAAAAGATCTTAGACAAGAAATGTGGCTTCTGAAAGAACAAGAACCATCATAAAACCATGATCTCTCTTCATAAATCTCAGCTAAAGAAAGGGAATGTTAGTAATGGAATGAAGGGGGAGAGGGAGGTTAGTCATGCTCCTTGCTGTAATTTGATGGAATTCACCACTTTGTACATTGATAGATTTTTGCCTTGGCAAAACACCTCTTGACATGTGTGAAATGGTGAAAATACCTTTTCTGCAACCACAAGTGCTTACCCAGCTACTTTCCTAACATTTTTTTGTTTCTCCTTGGAGGGTGCATTTAGGCTTGCAAACCCTTACTTGCCTTTTCTTTTCTTTGGCTTTTTCTTTATTCTTTTCTATCTACTTCTACCCTTATCTCTTCCAAGGTCCCAGATTAAGCTGTTGGGAACCTTTACTTCTCTACCTAAACTACTTGTCTGCCAAGATTAAACAGTTTGGACAGACTTCTTTCTCTATTCTATAACTCAAAATTGAAACATGGCATGATCCAGTTTAAACTGTTGAATCATCCACAAAATTGAAATAAGGTCCTCAATATTTGAAACAGATTACACACCTCTTGTTCTCTGGGAAATATGGGATCTTTGTTATACCAAAGCAGAGCATATTTGGACTTTCCTTGGCCAATCATGAAATATGAAACCTATTAGTATAGGTATCCAACAGTACAAAAGAAGGATGGGACTTGGAGACTATTTATTGATCACTTTCTGGAATAGGTACCTGATCCCGTCAGTTGATGACATTTTGGACCAACTGAATGGGGCAGAATATTTCAGAAAGATCGACTTGAAATCAGGATATCACCAGGTAACTATAGAACCCTCTGATGTGTGGAAGACTGCTTTCAAAGCCAAGGAAGGCCTTTTCGAATGGTAGGTTATGCCTTTCGGGTTGATGAATGCTCCTGCAACCTTCATGAGGCTAATGGATAACATCTTGCGGCCATTCACCAACTCATTTATAGTGGTATACTTGGATGACATCCTGATCTTCAGCCAGAGTTGGGAACAACACCTCCACCATATTCAATAGGTTCTCCAAACATTGCATCAACACAAGCTATGTGCCAATTTGGAGAAATAAACTTTTGGCATGACCCAGGTTCAGTATCTGGGATACATTATTGATAAAAGGGGGGTGCATGTGGATTTGGTCAAGATCCAAGTCATTCAAGATTTTCCAGCTCTAACCACTCTGACAGAGCTCCACAGCTTTCTGGGTCTTGCCAATTTCTACCACAGGTTCATGTTGGGATTCTCTCATATCACTTAGCCCTTCAGTCAAGTCACCAAGGGAGGAGAAGAACCAAAATTCTTTTGGCCTCAATGTCAAAAGAAGGCATTCACAGAGTTGAAAAATCACCTCTGCTCTGCAACAGTGCTCACATTACCAGACTTGCAACCACCACTTGAGATCGAGACAGATGCCTCTGACTATACTATTGGGGAAATCCTTACTCAACTGATCTGATAATGAGATCTTTAAGCAATTATTAAGGTATTACAGACTCATGTGCATGGATTTTCCTATGTTACTTTGTGCAATGGATCGATAAGATTGCGAAATACATAGAAAATGAAGTAGTTAAAGAAAATAATAGACAACACACATAAACACGGCAAATTTAATAAGGATTTCACCCAACACTCCTGGGCTACGTCTCCTAGTCCAGCCTTTAGTGGTGACCTCTCTATTATGTCTTCAAAACAGAGTTTTACAATAGTGAGCTCAATTTGAGCCTCACAAAACAGATACAAAACAATAAGGCTTTACTTGGATCCCCCAAGTCTCTTCTGAGTACACAGACTCTCCTCACTGACTCTCTATCTCTGTTGCTCTGTCTCAGCACTGCTTGTCCCTATTTTCTCTCTTTCTGTGGCTTTTAAATCCAATCGGCACTGTTTGTTCATTTCACCTTCTCGAGCTCTCTGGCTCCCCGACCTCTGTCCACTCAAATCCCTTTCTGAGCATTAGGAATCATTGCTAAACGCTTTCCGGGATGGTGGCCACCTGTACTGTAACGGAATGGTCATCGGGCCTTTGAAATCCTTCGAAATCATCGTTCTCTATTTATAGAGAGAAATACGTCCAAACACAGGAAAAGTCTACCAAACTCTGTTTGTCGAACTTAAAATATCCATAAATCCGCCTTATACTCCTATCGAGTCCATCTGAATGTTGAAATTGCATCTCCACCGTTGGATCTAGATCTTTACTTGGATCCCCAAAGTCTCTTCTAAGTACATAGACTCTCCTCACTGACTCTCTGTCTCTGTTGCTCTGTCTCAGCACTGCTTGTCCCTGTTTTCTCTCTATCTGTGGCTTTTAAATCCAATCGGCACTGTCTATTCATTTCACCTTCTCGGGCTCTCTGGCTCCCCGACCTCTGTCCACTCAAATCCCTTTCGGAGCATTAGGAATCATTGCTAAATTCTTCCTAGGATGGTGGCCACCTGTACTGTAACAGAATGGTCATCGAGCCTTTGAAATCCTTCGAAATCATCATTCTCTATTTACAGAGAGAAATACGCTCAAACACAAGAAAATTCTACCAAACTTTGTTTATCGGACTTCATATATCCATAAATCCACCTTATACTCCTATCGGGTCCATCTAAATGTCAACATCGCATCTCCACCATTGGAAATGGATCTTTACGTGGATCCCCCAAGTCTCTTTTGAGTACACATACTCTTTGTCTCTGTTGCTTTGTCTCAGCACTGCTTGTCCCTGTTTTCTCTCTGTCTGTGGCTTTTAAATCCAATCGGCACTATCTGTTCATTTCAACTTCTTGGGCTCTCTGGCTCCCCGACCTCTGTCCACTCAAATCCATTTCGGAGCATTAGGAATCATTGCTAAACAATTCCCGGGATGGTGGCCACCTGTACTGTAACGGAATGGTCATCGGGCCTTTGAAATCCTTCAAAATAATTGTTCTCTATTTACAGAGAGAAATACATTCAAACACAAGAAAATTCTACCAATGTTTATCAGACTTCAAATATCCATAAATCCGCCTTATACTCCTATCGGGTCCATTTGAATGTCGACATCGCATCTCCACCGTTGATCTTGGAGATCCAGATCCAACGGCTATGGTTCATTTCGGGCGGCCCTTTCATATAGGGGTTAACCGCCCGATGAGGGTGGTTTTCTCTCTCCTCAGCCTGGACATGTGGCAGCCTTCGTATGGGATCGGGCGGAGCTCGGCCCAAACCATTTACCGCCCACGACCTAATCAAAATCTTGCCTATTTCCTTTGTATTAAAAATATACATTAAACGCTAAAATCCCGCTCATATCGGACTTGAAAATAGTATTCAACAGCATTAATAAACCCTTTTGAGTCCGTAATATTGCATACGTGCATTATCCCTTTTATTTTGTTTATTTAACGAAAATGCGATTTACACTGAAAAAGTGTTGTTTCTAGACTTGAAATATTATCAAATATAGTCCATAATTTTATCGGGTTCGGCTATCGCAGTCATGGTTATTACTGGCCCTGCTCCATTGAAATGTTTCGATGTGATGTTGCGATGTGATTGATCGCAATCGCACATCGCAAATACCCTGGGCCATTGTAAGCGCTCATTTGCATTTGCTGATAGCGATACTGCGATGCAGCTGGGGTCATCGATCTGCACGCTTGATCGACGATCCTTGTTAACCCCGCTGATCGTTGTCATGTATTTATTGTGGTCTCCACTGATAGCCTCCCTTTTCCACCACCGATTGTGATTCGCCGATCGGATTTGGACCGTTGATCGGCTAGATCTGATGACTCTGATTCAAAGTTGCTTTAAACCGCCGATACTCTATTTTTCAATGATTTCTCTATGTTTTTGCCTCCCAATAGTGTTATCCGCCTTCTTTAAAGGTTTTTCTTATGTGACAATTTTGAATGTTTAGAAGATTTTGAAGACTTAGACGTTTTCTGGGATCCATTTGGATCACGTCTTCCCACTGAAAAGGCTTTTGGACCACCAAAAGTTTGTTTTTAAGCATCAATCAAGTGAGGATACAGCTTCCTCACTTGTTCAATCTCTATCCATCTTGCACTGCTTGGTTTTAAACCTTTGAGTCCAATTCTGAGGTACTCAACATCCCCTCTGCGTGTAGTTCTCACCTTCCTGTCCAGAACTATATGTTCCTACAACTCATTAAGATATTCAAGCAACAGATCATCAATAGAAGGCAACTGACTTTGCTCTTCAGGATCTTCAATCAATGAAGGTTCAAACAGTCTCAAGTTCTCTGCATTAACTACTTAATAGATGTGCATGTAAGCTTGGAAATCAAGGTGAAAAGCGTTCTCAACAATTTTTTCAAGTATCTTGAAAGGCCTATACCTTATTGGCTTCAACTTCTTACCTTCACCTTGCATTCTGTCTTTGTTGATGTACAACTAGACTTGATCACCAACTTAGAAGTTATGCTCAATTCGATGCTTATCATGCCTTGCCTTGTACTTGGCTTGGCTCCTTTCCAACTGTTCATGCACTACCTGATGAATTTCTTGGATCTGTTCAACGAACTTGGTTGCTTTGTCCACATCAATGTGTCCATCAACTACTATGTCTTTACTAAAGACAAAATCCAAGGGAGACCTTGGTATAAAACCAAAACAAGTCTCAAAAGGAGATCTTTGTGTAGAAGAATGTTTAGCACGGTTGTAAGCATATTGCGCATAACACAAATGTTCATCCCAAAGCTTGGGATGCTTGCTATAATAGCCGCTGAGCAGCTGGATCACTATCCTGTTGACCACCTATGCTTGGCCATCTGTTTGTGGATGGAAGGTTGTGCTCTTCTTCAATCTGGTGTCCATCAACTCCCATAGACTTGACCAAAAATTCCCAACAAATTGGGAATCTTGATCAAAGACAATAGAAGTGGGTAATCCAAAATGAACCCATACATGCGGAAAGAACAACTTTTCCATTTGTTCAGTTGTAATCTACTTGTTACAAGGTATTAAAATACACATTTTGCTGAACCTGTCCACAATAACATATAAATAGTCATGACCTTTTCTAGACTTTGGCAATCCCCCAACAAAGTCCATGGAAACACTTTCCCAAGGATGAGAAGGAACTGGAAGTGGAGTGTACAAGCCTAGTTTTCTATTGCTGGGCTTGCTTCTAGCACACATGGTACACCCTTTAATATATCTAGAAACTGTTTCATGCATTCTTGGCCAATAACAGAATCTTTGCAGCTGTGCAACTGTTTTACTTACACCAAAATGACCTGATATTAGAGAAGTGTGTGCTTCTCGGATTATATTAACTATTTCAGTTTGAGGAATGCATAACTTTCCCAAATGATACAAGAGTTGGTCCTTAACATGATAATCTAATTCTTCTACTTGTTTACCATGACTTAAAGTTGCATATACATCCTTAAAATCTACATCTTGAGCATATTGTTCAATGTAGCTTTCATGCAACACTGAGTTATGCTTAAGTATAGTAGATGCATTGATAATTGGTCTAGATAACATATATGCAACCTTATTTTGTATGCCTTTCTTATATCTAATGACAAGATGAAACTGTTGAAGAAAACCCATCGACCTATAGTGTCTTGATTGCTACAATTTAGTTTGTCAGTGTAAATATTGAAGTGGTTGATGATTAGTATGTATAATTGTTTCTTTACCCAATAGGTAATGTTTCCACTTTTTTCACACTCTGTACTAATGCATACAATTCTTTATCAAGGGTGGGATAATTAACTACTGTAGAATTAAATGTCTCAGAATGATAACATATGGGCTTACCATGTTGCATCAACACTACTCCCATGGCATAGTCATTGGCATCTGTTTCAATCTCAAATGGTCTTTGAAGATCTGGTAATGCTAGTACTGGTGTTGTACTAATATTTTCTTTCAAGGTGTCGAAGGATTTCTGTTGTTTGCCTACCCACTGAAACACCTTGTTCAATCCTATCAAAGCGTGTAAGGGAGCTGCAATCAAGGAAAAGTTAGCAATAAAATTTCTCCAATATTGTGTTGCTCCTAGGAAGCTTCTAACTTTTGTAGCAGATTTGGGTTTAGGCCAGTTCACAATGACTTCAACCTTAGAGGGATCTATCTTCAATTCACCATCCCCTACAATATGACCCAAATAATTCAAAGATTTGCCAAATTCACATTTTGATAATTTAACATAGAGATTTTCTTAGATATCATTTTTGGGATTCAACTGCGTTAAGTAAGTCATTCAAACGTATGACCATTTCCATGAGAGGTAGTCGTAACTGACTAATTTCTCATGATTTTTGAATAGGTCACTTAGCACTCATTGCATCGGGTGATGCTCACAGGGGTGAAGAAGTGGGATTGAAACTAGTGAAATGTGGAGAACGAATCACATAACATCAATCATCACTTCCGGGGCTTGCACCCGGTAACCAGGACTTCCCAGGAGGTCACCCATCCCAGAACTCCTCTGGCTCAAGCGCGCTTAACTGTGGAGTTTTTCCCCACAATCAAGCCCACTTAGCTTGCTACCCCATTTGCAAAACCTTAGCAAGTATTGTGCCTCATGAACCATTCAAGTAGAGATCCCTTGACTCTTTTTGAATTTAAGTATGGGGGATTTACGCAGTGCATTATATTAGATATCATTTTTGGGATTCAACTGCGTTAAGTAAGTCATTCAAACGTATGACCATTTCCATGAGAGGTAGTCGTAACTGACTAATTTCTCATGATTTTTGAATAGTTCACTTAGCACTCATTGCATCGGGTGATGCTCACAGGGGTGAAGAAGTGGGATTGAAACTAGTGAAATGTGGAGAACGAATCACATAGCATCAATCATCACTTCCGGGGCTTGCACCCAGTAACCAGGACTTCCCAGGAGGTCACCCATCCCAGAACTTGAGCCAGAGGAGTTCTGGGATGGGTGACCTCCTGGGAAGTCCTGGTTACCGGGTGCAAGCCCCGGAAGTGATGATTGATGCTATGTGATTCGTTCTCCACATTTCACTAGTTTCAATCCCACTTCTTCACCCCTGTGAGCATCACCCGATGCAATGAGTGCTAAGTGAACTATTCAAAAATCATGAGAAATTAGTCAGTTACGACTACCTCTCATGGAAATGGTCATACGTTTGAATGACTTACTTAACGCAGTTGAATCCCAAAAATGATATCTAATATAATGCACTGCGTAAATCCCCCATACTTAAATAGAGATTTTCTTTTTTCAAAACATCTAGAGTCTGCTTTACATGGTTTAAATGTTCTTCCCATGTTTTAGTAAAAACAAGAATTTCATCTAAATACAAAATTACAAAATCATCAATAAAAGGTCGGAGTACATCATTCATAACTCTCATGAAAGTGGCAGGAGCATTAGTTAAGCCAAAAGGCATAACTAGCCATTCATACAACCTTTGCTTTGTTTTGAAAGTAGTCTTCCATACATCCTGTTTTGCAACTTTGACCTAATGGTAACCACTATGCAAGTCCAACTTGGAAAAGTAAACAGCTTCTTTCAACTGATCTAATAGATCATCTATGTGAGGAAGAGGATAACGATTCTTGATCGTTATTTTATTCAGTGCTTTGTAATCAATGCACATCCTCCACGAACCATCTTTCTTTCTCACCAAGATAATTGGAGATTAGCATGGCGATGTGTCTGGCCTTATGAACCCTTTGTCGAGAAGCTCATGTACCTACTTCTTGATCTCTGCATTCTCTAAAGCGGATAACCTGTACATTTCGATGTTAGGCAATGGAGCATCTTGCTGTAAATGAATATCATGTACAATTTCCCTTTTGGGTGGCAGACCTTTAGGTTCTTGAAATAGGATATCATATTCTAAAATAAATTTTTCTAAATCATCTTTCTGTTTAGCATCACAGCCTTCAAATACATGGGTTTTATCAGGGGTCTTTTCCTTTACAACCATTAGTAAAAATTGCTTGCATGAATTTACAATTATTTTCATCTGCCCTGAGTTAATGAGAGTGTAGTTATTTTTGAGTTGATGATATCTTACAATATATTATATTCCATATTTTTTGAGTTGATACTTATTTTCAGTTCTATAGAAAATTGCTTTTCTATCATACAACTAAGGACTTCCTAAAACAATACCACATATATCCAGGGGAACTATATCTAACTCAACCTCATCTACAAAAGTTGACCCACAAGCAAATCTAAGTTCACATTGTATAGTCACTTGTAGTTTTGCTTTATCACATACCCAACCTAATGGATATGGGTTATTGTGAGGTGTGGTTATTAGTCCCAACTTCTTTATAATTGCTTCAGAAATCAAGTTTACTTGTGAACCACTATCAAATAAAATATCAATCTTTTGAAGCTTGGAAATAACTCTAATATGAAAAATCTCACGTCTTTTCCTCTCATTTTCTTCATTATCAATAGATTGTGCATAATTACTGGTAGATGCTTAAAAAATTTTACCGTTTATACCTGCAGCTGTGATTTTTGTTTCATCACCTGATTTTGACCCCAAATCAATCTGAATAGCAGCAACATTGTTCTTCTTCTTGCCATCAAACTTCTTAGGTTTCAGCTCCGAATGCAAAGACCAGCAGTGTTCATCATCATGTCCATCCTTCTTGCAATGAGTGCATGAAGGTTTGTCTTTCTGTACAGTGTTTGTCTTCCTCTCTTTCCATTTTTTCTTTTTCTTTTCCTTGTTCTTGCTTGCAGTGGGTTTTGATGATCCCCCAATCTCTGGGTTCACATTCTTGCCTCTAGGCTCTAGATGTGTAGCCTGAACTAATACCTCATCTATGCTAGTAGGGTTAAACATGAGAATGGTGTGCCTCAAATAGCTATGTATACCACCAATATACTTCAGCAAAGTTTCAGGTGAGTCTAGAGAAATGCCTAGAATTAAAGCTCTTTTTCTAAATTCCTGGGTATAGCTTTCTACACTTTGCCTTTTTAGCTGGCAAAGAGTTTGCCAACTCATCATTGCTTGCTGCATATAAGCTAGTGGATAGAATTGTTTTTTAATTGCAGAAACAAATTCACTCCGAGTAGAAAGAATTTTACCATGCTTCTTCAAATCAGCTTGTGTCCTGCCTTCCCACCACACTAGGGCAGTTCCTCCAAGTCAAAGGTTGGCGAGCTGAATCTTTCTCCTTTCTGAATCAATGTTCTGCACCCTGCAATATACATCAATCTGTCTAATCTAATTATCTAGCTTTTATGCATTTAATTCTCCATCATATATTGGCAAATAAAATTTTACATCTAATTTAATCAAAGGGCTAGAAGGAGTTGTTGATAGAGGAGGCTCTTTCCCTTTCCCTTTGCCTTCTGAATGGCCATCTAGAAGAGGTCCCTCTGTTCCTTTGTGTTGTTTAGAGGTTGAAGTATCTTCACTTTGAACTTTCTTAAATTCTCGATACATCTCTTCTACCATGGCTCTCATGGTCATGAAACTGTCCATGAATTGATACTCTAATTCCAAGGGAATTTCTTTTGCCATTTTCCTCCTAGGATAAACTCTTCGTATTTCTGGGATAGTCTCAACTAGTTCTCCTTATCCTAATTTGAGCTTTGACCTAGTTAGCATTCAACAATCCAGCACAAGCTTGTCTAACCTTAGCAAACCTAGTGCTCTGATACCACTTGATCTGATAATGAGAACTTTAAACAATTATTAAGGTATTAGATACTCATGCGCATGGATTTTCCTATGTTACTTTGTGAAATGGATTGATAAGATTACGAAATACATAGAAAATGAAGCAGTTAAAGAACACAATAGACAACACACATAAACACAACAAGTTTAATAAGGAGTTCACCCAACACTCCTAGGCTACTTCTCCAGGTCCAGCCTTCAGTGGTGACCTTTCAAATATGTCTTCAAAACAGAGTTTTACAACAATGAGCTCAATTTGAGCCTCACACAAAAGATACAAAACAATAAGGCTTTACTTGGATCCCCCAAGTCTCTCCTAAGTACACAGACTCTCCTCACTAACTCTTTGTCTTTGTTGCTATGTCTTAGCACTTCTTGTCCATGTTTGCTCTTTGTCTGTGGCTTTTAGATCCAATCGGCGTTGTCTATTCATTTCACCTTCTTGGGCTCTCCGGCTCCCTGACCTCTATTGGATTAGATCCCTTTCAGAGTGTTAACAATCATTGCTAAACACTTCCCAGGATGGTGGCCACCTGTACTGTAACGGAATGGTCACCCGGCCATTGAAATCCTTTGAAATCGTCGTTCTCTGTTTACAAAGAGAAATACGTTCAAACGCAGGAAAAGCCTGCCAAACGCTGTTTATCAGACTTCAAATATCCATAAATCCGCCTTATACTCCTATCGGGTCCATCTGAATGTTGACATCGCATCTCCACCGTTGATCTGGGAGATCCAGATCCAACGGCTATGGTTCATTTCGGGCAGCGCTTTCGTATGGGGGTTAACCGCCCGATGAGGGTGGTTTTCTCTCTCCTCAGCCTGGACACGTGGTAGCCATCGTATGGGATTGAGCGGAGCCCAACCCAAACCATTTACCGCCCACTGCCTACCCAAATTCCTGTCTGTTTCCTTTGTATTAAAAAAATACATTAAACGCGGAAATCCCTCTCATATCGGACTTGAAAATAGTATTCAACAGCATTAATAAACCCTTTCGGGTCAGTAATATCACATCGGTGCTTTATCCCTTGTATTTTGTTTGTTTAACGAAAATGTGATTTACACTAAAAACTCGTTGTTTCCGGACTTGAAATATTATCAAATATAGTCCATAGTTTTATTGGGTTCTGCTATCACAGTCATGGTTATTACTGGCCTCGCTCCATTGAAATGTTTCGATGCGATGTTGTGATGTGATTGATCGCAATCACACATCATACATACCCCGGGCCATTGTAAGCACTCCTTTGCATTTGCCAATATCGATACTGCGATGCAATTGGGGCCGTCGATCTGCACACTTTTTTAATGGTCCTCATTGACCTCGCTGATCGCAATTGCATATTTCGTGTGGTCTCTGCCGATAGCCTCCCTTTTCCACTGTTGATTGCAATTCGTCGATCAGATCTGGACCGTTGATCGGCGAGATCCGATGGCTCTGATTCAAAGTTACTTTAAATTGATGATACTCTATTTTTCAATGATTTCTCTATGCTTTTGCATCCTGATAGTGTTATCCGCCTTCTTTAAAGGTTTTTCTTAGGTGACAATTTTGTATGTTTAGAAGATTTTGAAGACTTAGAGGTTTTCTGGGATCCATTTGGATCATCAACAGGGGCATCTAGTTGCATATAACAGTGAGAAACTTTCAGACACAGTCTGGAAGTATCCCACTTATGACAAAGATATGTATTCCATTGTTCAGGCCTGATGACAATCAAAGCATTAAATTTTGGTGAAGGAAATGGTCATCCACACACACCACCAGCCACTACAGTTCATACACACCCAAGGGAAGTTGCAGAATGATCGCCATCAGAAGTTGTCCACATACCTGCAACAGTTCCATTTGAATATCAAGTATAAGAAGGGCAACACCAATAATGTTACAGATTGCCTCAGCCGCCCACCGATCATTGCGTTAACCACCATGCATGACTCTTGTGGGCACGAGACTTGTGATTGGCCACTTCTATACAAAAACAGCCTAGAATTCAGCCACACATACCAAACGCTTTTGGAGGGTTAGTAATTTCCAGATTTTCACCTCCAGGATGCCCTATTATGCCACTTGGGACACCTTTGTTGTCCTTCAAGAGAGCGTGCCAAGATGATTTGGGAAGCACACTACAGTCGGGCCGTTAGGCATTTCGGGGTCGAGAAAACAATGGTAGTGCTGCAGAAGTATTTCTATTGGCTGAATCTTCGACAAGATGTTGGGAAGTACATCAGGTCTTGCACTACCTGCGCCATTGCCAAACCGACCATCAAGAAGAAAGGCCTCTATACTCCGCTGCCTACCCCTTGTCGACCTTGGGAATCCATCTCCATGGATTACATGTTAGGCCTTCCATCTACTAAGCATGGCAATGATTGTGTTTTTTGTGGTCATCGACAAATTCTCGAAGATGGCCACTATGGTGGCCTGCAAGAAGAATATCACAGTGGAAACCACTGCTAAACTCTTCTTTTCATGAGTGTGGGTAAACTTTGGGATTCCAAAGTCTATAATCTCAGATCAAGACAATAGGTTCCTCAGTGCATTTTGGTACAGTCTCTGGTCGATGCTAGACACCAAGCTCACTAAGTCCACAACTTTCCATCTCCAAACTGATTGTCAGACAGAGGTCATCAACAGGATGATCATACACATTTTGCGCATGTACAACTCAAAGAACCCATGCACATGGACGAGATCCTCCCCTATGTCCAGCAAAGCGATAACTGGGCTCTCCACATCTCGACTGGCCACAACCCTTTTGAGGTGGGCCTGGGATTCCAGCCACTGTGTCCCATTGATGTGGCCATGCAATTTGCAGCTACTCAGGCAGATTCGACTCATGTCTAGTCCGAAACCAATAAGGCAAACAATTTCATTGAGCACATCCAACATATCTTCCAGTAGGTCCACAACATTCTGGAGAAATCAAATTCCAAGTACAAGCAAGGATATGATCAACATCGGGTGCCACACAAGCTTTAGGTGGGCAACAAATTCTGGTTGCATTTGTAAAAGGAACACCTTATCGAAGCCTATTGGAAACTCAGACCACTCCGATATGGTCCTTACACCATTACCAAGGATATGGGAGTCAATGCATTTGAGCTAAGCATTCCCCCATTCCTTGGCCTGCACCCAGTGTTCAATGTGGACCGCCTTCGACCATACTTCCCACCATAGCTAGACACATCAAACATTGCAGAATAACTCAAACCTACAGAGTTAAATCCAGATTGCATGGAACAAGCCACAACTGATTGGATCATGGACACACAGATCAAGAACACCTGACAACAAAGGATCTAACTATATCGACTT
This sequence comes from Pinus tabuliformis, assembly GCA_031772625.1. Classification (NCBI taxonomy): domain Eukaryota; kingdom Viridiplantae; phylum Streptophyta; class Pinopsida; order Pinales; family Pinaceae; genus Pinus; species Pinus tabuliformis. The sequence goes on along the minus strand of CM062819.1, from coordinate 1,497,589,108 downwards.
GTCAAAGCATGCCAACTCCTTCTCCAGTGCAAGTGGCTCACCAGGGACCAACTTCAACAGAAGTTTCCTCATCTCATGGAGGAACTCAATGCAATGGGGACCATTGATTCCTAAGGGGGCAGGAATGATCTAGGTGGATATTGGTGGCCACCCACCTATTCCACTTGACCCCCACCATTGTTTCTTTCAGCTTTTCATTTTCCTTATTTGTAGCAAAATTTACTATTTTTGGCAGTTTTTCGAGTCCTGAACTTCCAGAGCCGTTTTGAGGCCCTAAACGATGTTTTTTTGCGAAAACTGGGATCAAAATGAGGCATCGACAAATGATACTCTCTTAAAAGTTGTAGTCCTCAAATAGAGCTTTCTAACAAAGTATTGTGCGCATCGAATGGAGATCGTATGCCAAAGTTACGACCCTGGGAAGTTGATGTACCAATTTACCCAAACGGGGCCAATATTTTGGCGCTTCATCTCCTCCGATTTGGTTTTTGGATGTTTAGGGTTTTCTATTGTTTCTCAATAATAAATAGGCCTTTGAGCCTCATTGTAACACAGTTCATAGACATGTAACCGCCACATCTCTTCTCAGAGGTAAGCTACCATCGCTTGAGCTAGTCGTATTTCCATTCTGTCAATAAGCATTTTTCAGAATTTGATATTAATGAAATGAAGTGTTATTTCTACTACATCTTTGTATTTATGGTTATATCTGTAATTTTTTGCGTTCCTGTTTAAATCTGGATCAGTGGTATTAGAGAAGTTTGGTCTTTCTCTGTTTTTCATTGCATGTCCCCAACGAGGTCGGGATATAAGGAGTTAGGGGTTGAACTGGCCTAACCTTTGCAAGACCAGCCTCGCAAATCTCGACAGCCTCCCATAACGGATGAAAAGAAAGACAAGGGGGCAGGAGATCCTACCAAAATCATGCTCGAAGAAGCCCTCGAGCGACAAAGGAACGCGATGATGGACAAGTTTGCCCAGGTCCTTTAGCAGCTACCCAAGGGCGATGCATCTACCTTCGGCAGTTAGTCTAGAAGCGCCACACCCTTTAAGGTACAAGCTAACTTTTACATTCCTATATTTGATTGTCAGAGAGATGTAGACGCTGTAGATAAATGGTTAAATCTGGTAGAAGGATATTTTTTCGTTCATTATTTTTCCAGCCGGGAAAACATCACATTCGCACTTCTTAAAGCATCCCCATGTCAAGAACTGGTTGGAAATCTACTGTAAGCAAAAGGATGAAAGTATGAACTCATTGTTTTCAGCCGCACCGACTTGGAACTCGTTCCGGGATGCCTTCAAGGAGCAGTACTACCCAGTTGGGAGCTAGGAGGATGAATACATCAAGTGGACAACGCTGTGATAGGGAAGGGACCAAGATGTACTAGAGTTTACCAATTTTTTTCATACCCTTCGCAAAAAGTTGGGTATCAAGGATTCTAAGAAGAATTTGGCTCTCAAGTACCGTGATTTCCTACATAGGTATATCAAGGACGAGATGGAGTTATTGGAAATCTCCTCGCTCGACACGACATACTGATATGTCATCAAGATCGAGCAAAAAATTTAAATAGAAGAAGCGAGACTTTGGATCTACGAATCCGAAAAAAGGAAAAGGTACCTGCAAACCGCAGAACAAAGGACAAAACCAAGGTGAGGCAGACCAGGATAACCCGCCAAAGCTGTAAGCATAGAACAACACCGCGAAGCCCAAGAAGGACACAAGAAAGTGGTGTGAGTTCCATAAGAGCTCCACTCACAACACAAGTGAGTGTCGGGCCAAGCAGTCATTGGTGGCCAAGCTAAAGGATTCAAAATCATATGCATGTTCCAACTCTGAGTCAGAACCCAACAAGGGGAATGACAAAGGGAAGCAGATTATCGATGTGGAGCCCAACGCCATCGTTGCCACCACGAAGATCTGGAAGGAGGAACCTGAAGAATCAGAGGAGGAGAAGTGCCTCTTCCACTCCCAGATGTGGGTAAAGGGTTCCTTGCTACAGCTCATTGTCGACAGCAAGAGCTAAAATAACCTCATTTCGGCAGAGGTCGTGCAGCGGCTGGGCTTACTAACCACAATACATCCATAACTGTACACCATAGGGTGGCCTCACCAAGGACGAGATCTTTGCGTGAGCCAGCAGTGGAACCTTCCATATAGCATCAAGCCCTTCACGGATGAGGTATTATGTGACATTGCTCCCCTTGATGTTTGTGATGTATTATTAGGAAAACCATACTTATGGAAGCGACATGATGTGTATGAGTCAAGGCCTCATGTTGTCATTGTTACTTTGGGAAAAAAGTTGTACAGGATAGCAGAGGTAACACTACCTACTACCATGTTTTTGGTTATTGCAAAACAATGCAGTACGCTCATTTCCAAAACCGGGAAATTTGTTTTCCTGATGATACACCCTCAAGGAAAGAAGAAGATGGTGGCCACGACCTTCAGATAGGACCCCTCCACATGACAAAAACAGATGGACAAGGTCATGGAGGAGTGCGAGGAATCTTCACCTCCCCCACAAGGGTACCTCTCCACTGTCAGGTCAAGCACTCCATCAATCAGACCCCAATTGTGTCGCTGCCCAATGGACCAATCTGTCAACTTTTGATTCTAGAGAAGGATGAAATCAAGAGGTAGATTCAGGAGTCACTGGAGAAAGGTCACATCCAGTCGATTTCATCATCCTGTGGGAGCCCAATCGTGTTGGTATAGAAGAAAGATGGGACTTGGAGACTCTGTATTGACTATCGGGTGTTGAACAAGATCACTGTTCGGAATAGGTACCCGATCCCACGAATTTATGACCTTGTGAACCAACTAAATGGGGCAAAATGTTTCAGCAAGATCGAATTGAAATCAGGATATCACCAGGTACCAATCGAACCCTCTGATGTGTGGAAGACTGCCTTCAAAGCCAAGGAGGGCCTTTTCGAATGGTTGGTTATGCATTTTGGGTTGACGAATGCTGCTGCAACCTTCATGAGGCTGATGGATGACATCTTGTAGCCATTCACCAACTCATTTGTATTGGTATACTTGAATGACATATTGATCTTCAGCCAGAGTTTGGAAGAGCACCTCCACCACATCCGACAGGTTCTCCAAACGCTGCGGCAACACAAGCTATGTGACAATTTTGAGAAATGCACTTCTAGCATGACCCAGGTTTAGTATCTAGGATACATTATTGATGAACGAGGGGTGCATGTGGATCTAGCCAAGATCCAAGTCATTTGGGATTTGCCAGCTCCAACCACTCTAACAGAGCTCTGTAGATTTCTGGGTCTTGTCAATTTTTATCGCAGGTTCGTGTTGGTATTCTCCCATATCACTTGGCCCTTCAGTCAAATCACCAAGGGAGGAGCAAAAGAAAAATCATTTTGGTCTGAATCTCAACAGAAGGCATTCACAGAGTTGAAACATCACCATTGATCTACACCAGTGCTCACATTACCAGACTTGCAACCACCATTTGAGATCGAGACAAATGCCTCTGACTATGCTATTGGGGAAATCCTTATTCAACAGTGGCATCTAGTGGCATATCATAGTGAGACACTTTCAGACAGAGTCCGAAAGTATCCCACTTATGACAAAGAGATGTATTACATTGTTCAGGCCTGCTGACAATGGAAGCATTACATTTTGGGGAAGGAAACTGTCATCCACATAGACCACCGGCCCCTGTAGTTCATACAGACGCAAGGGAAGTTTCAGAATGATCGCCATCAAAAGTAGTCCACATACCTGCTACAGTTCCATTTGAATATCAAGTATAAGAAGGGAAACACCAATAATGTTTCAGATTGCCTCAGCTGACCGCCGATTATGACGTTAATCATCGTGCACAACTCTTGTGGGCATGAGACTTCTGATTGGCCACTTCTCTAAAAAAGCGACCCAGAAGTCAGCTACACATACCAGACGCTCTTGGAGGGTCAGTAAGTTCCATATTTTCACCTCCAGGATGCCCTATTATGCCACCTCGGACACATTTGTGTTCCTTTAAGTGACCATGCCAAGATGATTTGGGAAGCACACTGAAGTCGGGCCGCTGGGCATTTGCGGGGTTGAGAAAATGGTGGCAGTACTGCAGAAGTATTTCCATTGGCTGAATCTTCGACACGATGTCACGAAGTACATTAGATCCTGCATTGCCTGCGTCATTTCCAAACCGACCATCAAGAAGCAAGGCCTCTAAACTCCACTGCCTACCCCTTGTCGACCTTGGAATCCATCTCCATGGATTACATGTCGGGCCTTCCTTCTACTAAACATGGCAACCATTGTGCTTTTGTGGTCATCGACAAATTCTCGAAGATGGCCATTATGGTGGCCTGCATGATGAATATTGTAGCGGAAGCCACTACTAAACTCTTCTTTGAACGAATGTGGGTACACTTTGGGATCCTAAAATCTATCATCTCAGATTGGGATAGCAGGTTCCTTAATACATTTTGGTCTAGTATCTAGTCGATTCTGGACACCAAGCTCACTAAGTCCACAGCTTTCCATCCCCAAACTGATTGTCAGACAGAGGTCGTCAACATGATGATTGTACACATTTGTGCATGTACAACTCAAAGCATCCATGCACATGGGATGAGAGCCTCTCCTATGTCCACCATAGCTATAACCGGGCTCTCCACATCTCGACTAGCCACAACCCTTTTGAGGTGGGCCTGGGATTCCAGCCACTATGTCCCATTGATGTGGCCATGCCATTTGCAGCTACTCAGGTAGATTTGACTCATGTCCAGTCCGAAACCAATAAGGCAAACAACTTCATTGAGCACGTCCAACATATCCACTAGCAGGTCCATGACATTCTGGAGAAATCAAATTCTAAGTACAAGCAGGGACATGATCAACATCGAGTGCCACATAAGTTTCAAGTGGGCGAAAAAGTTTGGTTTCATTTGCAAAAGGAACGCCTTACCGAAGCTTATCGGCAACTCAAACCACTCTGATATGGTCCTTACACCGTTACCAAGGTTATGGGATACAATGCATTTGAGCTAAGCATTCCCCTATTCCTTGGCCTACACCCAGTGTTCAATGTGGACTGCCTTCAACCATACTTCCCACCATTGCTAGACACATAAGACATTACAGAACAACTCACATCTACAGAGTTAAATCCAGATTGCATGGAACAAGCCACAACTGATTGGATCATGGACACACAGATCAAGAACACCTGACAACAAAAGATCGAACTATATCTACTTGTCAAAGCATGCCAACTCCTTCACCAAGGCAAGTGACTCACCAGGGACCAAGTTCATCAGAAGTTTCCTCATCTCATGGAGGAACTCAATGCAATGGGGACCATTGATTCCTAAAGTGGGGGGGGGGGGGGGAGGGGAATGATCCAGGTGGATGTTGGTGGCCACCCACCTATTCCACTTGACCCCCACCATTGTTTCTTCCAGCTTTCAGTTTCCTTATTTGTAGCACAATTTACTATTTTTGGCAGTTTTTCGGGTCCTGAACTTCCGAAGCCGTTTTGAGGCCCTAAATGACGTTTTTTTGGGAAAACTAGGATCAAAATGAGATGCCTAACAATGTTTCTCACTCAAAAGTTGTAGTCCTCATATAGAGATTTCTAACAAGGTATTGTTCGCATCAAACGAAGATCGTATGCCAAAGTTACGACCCGGGAAGTTGATGTACCAATATACCCAAACGGGTCCCATTTTTTGGCACTTCATCTCCTAGGGTTAGGTTTTTGGATGTTTAGGGTTTACCATTGTTTCTCAACAATAAATAGGCCTTTGAGGCTCATTGTAACACAATTCAGAGGCATGTAGCCACCACATTTCTTCTCATAGATAAGCTACCATCGCTTAAGCTAGTCGTATTTCCATTTTGTCTGTAAGCATATTTTAGAATTTGATATTAATGAAATGAAGTGTTATTTCTACTACATATTTGTATTTATGGTTATATCTTTAATTTGTTGCATTCCTATTTAAATCCGGATCAACCAAATTGAATCATCGCATCATTCATAGACGAATTGACCATAAACTCTAACGAGATACTCATTTAAAATACAACATATAAAATAATTTCATATCATGTAAGATAACCTACAATCATGGGTATGGGAGTAAGCTTACCAATAAATAGACATATAAGACAAATAAGAACATATGAGATAACAAGTCAACTGAGTGAAATCACAAGATCAGTCACAGTTATGTAAGTGATCATGCAAGATGGAAATAGTCACATAGTTCAAGTAGTTCAAGTATATAAAACAACTTGTCAACCATGAGTATGGAGTGATTTAAGTAAACCTTTCATGAGTAATACATAACCATATATCTATTAATAAAATACATCAAAATCCATAAACCAAATGTGCATAAACCACTACACTTATTTGAGTGTATTGGAAAAGTTAGCAACATAATGAGGGACCTCGACTCACAACCTAAATAAAGACTAGCTACAATTCATTCTCTCTTATCACTGACCACCTCTTAGCAAGATCTAGAGTTTGACGAAAAATGCTTTCATAGGGGAAATTCACACCAATGGTTTTCTCAAGCACTCAGTTGATGGATTCCACTATCATGGTGGTTCGTTAACTACTCTTAATTAGTAAGAATCATAGTGAGTCACTTACTCTCTGAGTTTCAAATCATAAGTGTTCATCCAACTTCTAGAGGAAGTATTTTACCTAGTTCCAAGGGATTGAATCCACTATGAAGGTGTTCATTAGCCAGCTAGAAAAAGTTAGCAATTCATCAACCAAACAATAGGCAGTAAGTGGTTTATTATCCAAATAGAAAGCAGTAGTAATTTAATTAACCATTCAACGAGCACTTAATGGTTCATCAGCGGAACAACAAGCACTAAGTGGTTCATGAGCGAAATATAAAGCACTATGTGGTTCATCATCCAAAAATCAAGCACTTAGTTGCATAACAATTTATTTAGCAAGCACATAGTGTTTAATTAACTAAACAACAAGTACTAAGTGGTTCATTATCCAAATAGTGAGCACATAGTGGTTCATCATCCAAACAACAAGCACTAAGTGTTTACTTATTCACTAAGCTTCATACTAATCACATATATTTAAACAAATGGTTCAACGGTCTTAAACAAAGTCACAACCAAAGGTCACATAGTATATGCTTAAGGTAATAGAGAACAAACTCAAAGTCAACTCTAGTGTTGCTCATCATACACATTATGCTCCACAGCTCCATAACTTCTAGAAATTTTGTCCTAAATCCTTATGTATTCTAGGAAAAATAAGAGTTCCCTTAAACTTGAATCGGAGAGAAAGAAGGAGAACCAATCTCCACATACAATTAGGAATCAAATCCCAAGAACTAATATCATAGAAAAGAGAGTACAACCCAACAAAAGATAAATATGAAGCCTGAGAGGATCACCTTTGTATCAGGATAAGCCATTGCTAGTTAACCAATGAGTTCCTAATCAAATTATGTCCATGCCAAAACAAATATGAAACCCCGAGAGAGAGCCAACAGGAACATGAGAGAGCTAGAGCGAGAGTGCCCTCCATTGTGCGTATATATATTTTTCTTCAATAACCCGATGTGTTTTGGGAGACAATTGACTTCGATCCTTAGTGTTGTCTTTTGAATTGTTGTCTCTTTAACCTACAAGGGGAAAATGCAAATGGGCACTGCCCTCTCATTCCACTGTCATAATCCAACCTCATAATTACTGTCAGTGAGCTCTACCAACCCTAGTTCACCCAAATCTCATCATAATGAAAATGTTCAAGTAATGGCTTTTTGAATTTGTAAGTGATTTTGAAACTTAAGTTTGGATGAGTCATGGTATTTCAAAATAAGTGAAAAAGCAAGAAGTTTTTTCTTTGGCCAAAGATCCATAAGGCTATCACCTTTTTAGTTCTTTTAAATAATTTTAAACAATAAATTTTAAATTCTTAATCATGTATTAAAAAGTCATTGTTTTCTCCCACATTGTTATTGCATTCACATCTACCATTACAAAAAGCAATGGTGAAACAAAGGGACGTGACAAATACAACCTATACAATTATGTTTTATATAGCAAGCTATGTTTTGAGGACAGATAAGAAATATATAAATATTTTTAAATCTTATTAGCAAATTAAAAAGTATTTCATATAATTAATTTTATATAATTAATTGGACAACTTTAACAACATGCATACTAGTACAACTCATGTGCATTCAAGTGTCACATGAGATTATTTTTAATTAATTAATTTAATTGAAAATTCCAAAATAAATATCAACATTTCATTATTTTGCTATGAATAGTTTAGAATATTAGGTGCATAGGACATTTGTTTTCTCTTGTGAGTGTTGAAATGACGTAGATATACATTTCCTAGATCTATTGATTCTTAACAGGTTTGTCCTGCTCGTATTTGTTGGAGAATCCATCTTGCTGAAGTATCAAGTCCACATTTCCTGGATCTATTGAATCTTAACAGGGTTGTCCTGCTCGTATTTGTTGTAGAATCCATCTTGCTGTGTACTAAGTATCAAGTTTACGGCGACTTACTAAGTATCAAGTTTAGGGTGATTAAGAGTCATGTTTATGTAAAATTTTCTCTTTAATAAATGAAAGAAAATTTAAAATAAATTTCTACTAGTTAAAAATATATTTAATCGAACTCTCTTTTATACAATTAAGGAAATTTGAGTATCAAGTGTACGGTGATTAAAAGTCATGTTTATGTAAAACTTTGTCTTTAATAAATGAAAGAAAATTCAAAAGAAATTTCTACTATCTAAAAATATATTCAATCAAACCCTCTATTACACAATTAAGGCAACCTGAGTATCAAGTCTATGGTGATTAAGAGTCGTGTTTATATAAAACTTTCTCTTTCATAAATGAAAGAAAATTCAAAATAAATTTCTACTAACTAAAAATATATTCAATCAAACCCTTTCAAACCCGTTTTACACAATTAAGGCAACCTGAGTATCAAGTCTACGGTGATTAAGAGTCATGTTTATATAAAACTTTCTCTTTAATAAATGAAAGAAAATTCAAATAAATTTCTACTAGCTAAAAATATATTCAATCAAACCCTCTTTTACACAATTAAGGCAACTTGAGTATCAAGTCTACAGTGATTAAGAGTCATGCTTATGTAAAACTTTGTCTTTAATAATTGAAAGAAAATTCAAAATAAATATCTACTAACTAAAAATCTATTCAATCAAACCCTCTTTTACACCATTACCGCACCCTGAGTATCAAGTCTACAGTGATTAAGAGTCATGTTTATGTAAAACTTTCTCTTTAATAAATGAAAGAAAATTCAAAATAAATTTTTACTAGCTAAAGATATATTCAATCAAACCCTCTTTTACACAATTGAGGCAACATGAGTATCAAGTCTACGGTGTTTAAGAGTCATGTTTATGTAAAACTTTCTCCTTAATAAATGAAAGAAAATTCAAAATAAATTTCTACTAGCTAAAAATATATTCAATCAAACCATCTTTTACACCATTAAGGCAACCTGAGTATCAAGTCTACCATGATTAAGAGTCATGTATATGTAAAAATTTGTCTTTAATAAATGAAAGAAAATTCAAAATAAATTTCTACTAGCTAGAAATATATTCAATCAAACCCTCTTTTACATAATTAATGGCAACTTGAGTATAAAGTTTATGGTGATTAAGAGTCATGTTTATGTAAAACTTTCTCTTTAATAAATGAAAGGAAATTCAAAATAAATTTCTACTAGCTAAAAATATATTCAATCAAACCTTCTTTTACACAATTAAAGGCAATTAGGGCAACTTGAGTATTAAGTCTACCGTGTTTAGAGTCGTGTTGATGTAAAACTTAAAAAAATCAAAATAAATTTTTACTGGCTAAAAATATATTCAATCAAACCCTCTTTTACACAAGTAAGACAACCTGAATATCAAATCAACAGTGATTAAGAGTCATGTTTATGTAAAACTAAAGAAAATTAGAAATTAAAAGTCATGTTTATGTAAAACTTAAAAAAATTCAAAATAAATTTCTAGTAGCTAAAAATATATTCAATCAAACCCTCTCTTACACAATTAAGGCAACAATTAATTTAACCGGATCTTCTCATAAATTTAAAATATGAAAGACAGTCCGACTTTATACTGCAAAAATGCTGAGATTGAATCAAATTGTTCATGATCTGCAGGTTTTTCCGGCCATACGTAATAAAGAACACAAAAGTGTTTAGAGATCCAAGCGTAATCCAATTTTTGCAGCGTCAGTTAGTAGATTAGTCTCGGCGGAACAAGGTAGACGAAGAAATGTTTCTCAAACAAAACAATAGCGAACCATTCTTATTTATGTCTACAGTGGTTGTAAATGTAGAGATTGTAAGTCGTCATAATCATATTTCTGCATTGGTCAGGAGAATGGTCTTGGGGTAATGAGGACATCCAATGTTTTCCCTTATCAACATACAATTACTCTAAAATTAAAGAATAGCGAATCATTGTTATTTATGTCCACATTGGCTCCCATAACTGCAGAGGATCTACGCCGTCTAAAACGGGCGAGTTCAGCTCTGGCGGGATGTAAGAATTGAGCTCTGAGACTTCATGATATCCATAGATGATGCTTAAAAGATTTGCATTATGCTCAGTAATCCTGGCTACTCCTGCTCGTGTGGCAGCCAATTGTGATTGCAGCTCTGACACTTTATTTTGGAGATCGTTGATTACTCCTACGCACCCAAAGACAGGATCTCGAATTCTCTCCCTCGCTTCGTACACCATGCTGTTTACAGCATCGCCTCTCTTCTCGACCGGAAGATCCTGTAACACAATAATGCATCACCACACACTTAGTTTTTGCAAATCTCAGGGTCTTCACATCAGTACGATCATATCGAATTGCACGTAGAGGAGCTTAATTATTACTCTTCAAACACTTCTTCATGCCATAATAGATAAAGTTAATGCACTCGAATTTCATTCTTATTGACAGAGCAGGATTCCAGAATCCCGTAATAGGAGCGTGAAGATTATTTATTCTTTGTAAAATAACTGTAGACAAATTTAATGTGTGTTTCGTGTCTTTGAATTCGGCCAAAATTTGGTAATTTTGGGAGAAACGAGGATGAGCACAGTAATCTATAATAATTAACTAAAAATGAGCATTCTAATGCAATTTATAGTAATCAAGGCCTGACACGTGCGCGTAGACTTTTACGTTGGAAGCATTGGGTACATCCTGTTCACGCCAGCAGGGTGTGGGGTCATCGTGATGGGCCCGTGGAACAATTAATGGCTGTGAGGGACGTGTGGCGCGCTTTCACGCTGTTGAGCCCCTAACCATGGAGGGCCTATGGGTGGTGCGAAAGGGACAAGAGAATGAAACATGTTTCTCTCCGCACTTCGTGACTCGACTAAATACCGTGCGACTTTCTGGTGTCAGGCTACTTGCAACCCTTAGATGAGCAGTTGTCTCCACCGTCCGATCAGGCTTTGCAACTTTTCTGCCAAACATGCTGTGACATTAGGGCGATGTATGAAGTGGTGGACTGGGCACATAGAAGGTGACGAATGGATGGAAAGAGGACATGGCTGCAAACGTGGCGGGTGACGTGTACATGAGGTGGACATGGAGGGAGGGACACGGAGGTCCATGTGGAGGCTGACATGGTAGCAGAGGGGTAACTGATGGGCGGGGTGGTCAAGCAGTGGGCCACAGGATGACATGGAGAGGACACACAGTAGCATTTCGCGAAGGAGTTGTCTATAATGCGACTTTTTGGAGATTCCGGTGACGGAATCCGACGGAAGAAATTGAGGTTAAATCTTGATTTGTTGCAGTTAAAATGGTTTTTTAACTGCATATTTGGATTCAGCACCCTGGAAAACCCCTCGGACGCTTTGATTGTGCAGAAACTAGCTATCAAACTTGCGATTCCAATAAATTGCTACCGGATTTTGATCGGAAAAACCCACTGGAAAAGCTTCCAAAAAGTCGCATTATAGACAATTGCTTTCGCGAAGGGGATTTCAGGTCACGAGGTCATGTGGAAGGCCTATAATGCGAACACGTGGCTTTCTCTGCGTTATTGCACGTGTGTCATGTTGGTGCGTGAGGCTGGGAACCGTCTGATCTACGAGTGCCTTCGTCATTGGATTTGGGTGGTGCTCAGCTTCCGCTGGTTCCATTCTTCTTGTTGGCTTCGCCTGCTATGCCCCACTACGCACGCCTTCCTGTTAGCTTCGCCTGATATGCCCCACTACGCACGCGCTCGAGCATGCCCTCCCGTGCCGAGTGCCCTAATTTGAGGTGCGAAGCGGCCCGAGTGGAAGGTACTCATGCGCTTGCCATGATGGTTTCCGTAGCCTAGCAACCCGAATATGATTATGCTTAACTAAAATATTTAAGAGTAGCTGAGCATAGGTTGTATGAAGAGGTGAAAGTAAAAGTAAAACTTCACCAAATATTTCTGAATGTTTTAGAAGCGATATTGGGGTTAAGCAAGGTTGTCCATTGTCCCCTACCTTTTTGGGTTTATATATCGACAAGCTTGAGGAGTAGTTAAATTCGCAAAGGGGTGATGGTATCTATTTGGGCAAGTTTGTTATAAGGATTCTTTGCAAAACGAAAGTATTGGTCTTCTCTAAGAAAAAAAAACATAACCAGCATAAGTTCTACGAGGAGTAGTTAAATTCTCAAAGGGGTGATGGTATCTATTTGGGCAAGTTTGTTATAAGGCTTCTTTGCAAAACGAAAGTATTGGTCTTTTCTAAGAAAAGAAAACATAACCAGCATAAGTTCTACTTTGAAGGCAACATTCTCGAAGAAGTTGCAAATTACAAATACCTCGGAATTGACTTCAACAAAAATCTCGCTGGAATGGTTGTAGAAAGAAAAGAACTTTGGGGCGTTGGAAAGCATTTTATGCTTTTCAAAATAGTTGTAGAGAGGCAAAGTTATGGGACTGGAAAACCACTCAAACTCTTTTTGGTCTTCTAGTGATTCCGTTTATTCTATATGGTTGTGAACTATGGGCCAGCGGTACATCCGATATGCAGTGGAGACAAATTGAGTAAATTCAAAAGCATTTGATTACAAACAAATTTAAAATTAAAAGTGTAGTTACTTATGATATCTTGTTAAAGCAATTGCTATGGCGCGAGTCATTAGATATTTAAAAAAAATTGAGCAAATGGAAGAGGGTAGATGGCCTAAGGTTTTCTTTAATGATATATTGTGCAAGAGCCAAAAAACTTGGATGCAGCGAAATAACAAATGGTTTAGTAAATGAGGTATTGGCTTGAATGCGTGTCCCATAAATAGCAAAGAGATAAAATCCTTCTTTATGGAAAAGTTCCACAAGCGTACTTGGGATAAGGAACTAGGAAGAAAGAAAAATTACTATATTGAAGTGTTTAAGCCCACTCATAGTCATCAACGAAAAGCATACATAGAGGCCAATATCTCTTGGAGAGCAAAAATTCTTATTGCTCAATTAAGGACTAAGTCTCATCAACTCCGTTGTGAAACAGGGGCTGGAAAATGCCAAAGGAAGTGTGGGAGGAAAGAGTATGCATTTTTTGTTCTTCGAGAAAAGTGAAAACAGAAAAAATTCATTTTAGAATGTGAGGCCTTCAAAGACAACATGAAAAGTTATGCAGATATGCTGGCAGCTAGCTCTTGGGATAATCTATTTAGCGAGGGGTTTGTCGAGAAGATGGGAGCATTTATTTTGAAGCTTCACAGAAAAAAAGCCGAATACATCAAGCAGATGAAGAAGCAATTTGTCCCATAGGCTATCTTTAGCCTCGTGGATGTTAAAAATAATTTCTTTCTTTCTTTCTTTCTTTGCAGATTGTGTTTGGACTCTGGTCTTACCCACCATTGGAATCTCACACCAACCAATAATAATAATCTTTTAAATGTGAAATGTGTTATTAATTAAGGGGCTTAGTTTTTTGTTTTGTTTTTTTTTTTTTTTTTGTATTTTGAAGGGTAGTCTTACTTATAGATGAAATGGTTTCTTTTCACTAACATCCAGCATAATTTTTTAAAGATTTGAGTTTAAATTATTTTATTTGAAGAATTCAAGTACCTCCTTGCAATTGTGTAACCAAATTTTAATAAAAAAACTATTTGGTCTAAATTAGACTACACTTAAATTAGACATGTTGTGGTGACGATGAACCACACTCGCTAGTTCAAAACGCACAAATAAATTTTGATATGATTATCACCCAAAAACATGTGTCAAAAACTTAAATAAATGTTTTGATATTTATGAACTTTTCTCAAACATTTTATTTATATAACTATAGTAATCTATATAACATTTTATTTATATAGCTATAGTAATCTATATTTATTATTCATGCTAATAAAAATTAGAAATAACCATATCACTGTCTTTCAGATATTTATTCTCAAATAAATAAATAAATTGACACAAAAAAAACAATAAATTGCGTTTTAATTTGAGGATGTCAAACAAACAAATATAAAGACAGAACATTACCAGTTGAAACAGTGTTGAACTAAACTAGCTCTAAAATGTGAATGTAAACTTTCATCGTTCTCCACATACACCTACAAATACTACAACCTCTCAAATTAAGCAGAAATATCAAAATTCAATATCAGAACTGAGAAACTCGATCGGTGGCCGGTTATTACTTCTTGAGGAACCTTGGCTGAATTTTCGTGAATGCTGCTCTGTGAAATTAGCATTTATCTATTGGTTGATGTGCTAGTAAATGTTAAGCAGCAAAGCCTAAATACCAAAACTACATTATAGCAATGCAACGAACCTTGAGCAGTTTGATGACGCGGCCATTTCCGAACACCCTGCGTACCAGCAGGAATTTGTGGATATCGTCCGGAAGAAAATATGGTGCCAGCACGCATTTTTCTGAACACTTTTTTCGCCTGACTTTGCAAGCAGCACATGCAGGTGTGGTCGACGAAGTGGCGCAGCTCATCTACAAAATAAAGACAAAAACAGGAAAGAAATGGCCTGTATGAGATCCTTCTTATCACTGTTTTTCTAAAACAACATTATATTCGCATAGTATTTCCTACCTTTCAATTGTTTGTTGGAATAATGAAAACAGAAGCAGTTTAACGGTGGAGTTGGAGCATAACAGGAATGAGCTACTTATAACCCAAACTTCGGTAAACTACGAATACTCTGAAACCATCATAATAACGGCCAACTATCTGATGTCAGAGTTTCTTCCTGCATTTTCTTTCAAGTGATGTCACAGTTTCATTATGTATTTTTTTTAATAAATAGCTTTTTAACAGTAAGAAGCCGGAAATGATTTTAGAATATTGCATAAAATCTTAAATCAATCCAAATCTGACGGAAATGAAGTCGTCTATTTTTTTTAAAATAATATAAGTCCAGCAAAGAATATGCTGCATTTATTAGAAGATCTAAATTTTGGTGGAAATTTTGATATCCCAATCCATATAGACTGAGAAAAATCTATGAAGATATCATATCATTTTACACAAAAATTTAAATTATAATAAAATCTTGATTCATATTTGAAATATCTGTCGACTTTTATCAAATTGATGAATTTAGTTTTTGTCGGCCGACTTTAGGATTAAAAAATCCTTTACTACAAGAATAACTTGAGAACGATTGTTGTGGTTCCTGCTGACCCCGTAAATTCAAATGTAAAGTTGACGGGCTATTCTATGGCCTCTAATAATGAACCCAGAAAGCCTAACGAATAAACAAGAAATGTCGGTGCTTGCCACCTGACTCGTTTCCTTGACGCGTGTTTCCCCGCCGTAATTGAAATTTGTATTCCCACTGCATCTTTGAAACTACATAGTAATAAAATGGGAGAATAACTATAAAATTCTTGAGAGGACGTACTTTTAAAAGCTATTGTCCCCCAGTTTGAAAAAATGGATGGCTATTTCTTCTCGCCGCATCCCAGAGGGGTCCTTTCTCCCGCGATTGGATGGACGGTGAACGGCCTTTTATTTTATTGTTAATAATTGAAATTGGAGAGGACGGTGAAAGGCTCTCACTTATGCCTTCTATTTAAAAGAGTTCATCGTATAAATAGTAAGAGTTCAAAATATATCTACTATTTAAAAGAGGGGTTGTGTATGATTATACATTATTATAGTTATATAATTAAATGATATAGGTACCAATTTATGATATGCATTAAAATAACTGGCTTTTCAGATTGATCCAATTAAATAAATAAAATATAATTAAAAATATAAAAAATAAATAAACTATATATAGATATATATTAAATTATTACTCAGCCCCAAGGGTTAGATTAACTAGTCAAATAAGTGCTTCGCTGTTTGGAAGGTCACAGGATCAATTCTCCCCGAAGCCCTTGGGGTTAGGCCTAGCTATTGGCCGCGGGGCTTGATACCCTTGATCAAGCTCAGATATTTCCGTGGACATAGCGGTCACTTAGCGGCCACTCAGTGACCGGGGATTGATACCCTTGATCAAGCTCAGATATTTCTGTGGACATAGCGGACACCCAGTGACCGGGTCTTGATATCCTTGATCAAGCTCAGATATTTCTGTGGACATAGCGTTCAACCAGTGATCGCAGGTGTCCGTAAACCTCCTGAAAATAAATAAATAAATAAATAAATAATTTATTAGATTATTACTCTTATTATTAATTATAAAAATAATCAAAATATTTCATATATATTATATATTTTATTTTATGTTAATGTTTTTTCTTTTATAATTAAATTGAAAAGGAAAAGGGTTATAACTATTTTGAAATACCTTTTATTTGTGATTAATAATGAAAACTTTTGTGCATATGTAAATTGTGGAAGCTCTATTGGGAAATAAACATGCATATCAACTTCACAAGAGATATATCATCTCTATTTGTGACTAATAATGAAAACTTTTGTGCATATGTAAATTGTGGAAACCCTATTGGGAAATAGACATGTCTATTAACTTGACAAGACTTACAAGAGATATATCATATTATCAGAACAATATGAAAAGTAAATTAATGTAAAGATACATTATTAACTTAATGTAAGTTTCAACAAGGGATGGCGTAAATCACTTGGATTGATCCAATCATGGGGAAACGCTTAGTGCCATTCTAGTAGACTAACCTACCTCTTAGTTGATTCATTTTATTTTCTCATTTGGTTGTGACTGTCTTTGTGACTAAGGACGAAGGTTTCTACCTCATGTTCTTTGGCTCCTCTGAAAATGCTCTTCCGTGAATTTTACCCTATTCCCCTTTTCATAGGCAATTTTATCAGGTAATTTGGTGTGTTTCCGAGTGTTGTTTCACCTTGGTGCTCTATTAATTCTTCATGGCGTAGTTAATGGTAAGCGATTGTAGCCCATTTGTTTTCTCTTCTCTATTATAGGTGTGTGAATTACTTTTTTCTAACTACTAGCGTACTTATTATCTTTTTCATGTTCCATTAGAAACATCTTAGTAACTTTGACATTTTAATAATTAAGATCTTACATATATATCTGTTCTGATTTTCTATGGTTTTTCTACTCCTTTAAGTTATTAACCAGACTATGACGTAATTGCATGTTATTCACGAAAATCTAAATTTCAGCTCAATGATTAAGGGTTTCTTCCGAACCCTTGGATTATTTTGACTGTTATAAAGAGGGAATTCTATTACATCACCTTTTGAGTCCTAAGTAGTGATTTTCCATGTATGGTTCCCTGCATGAATTCTAACCTTTTTGGGGGTTTTCCTTGTTTCTACAGGCTTTCACTCAAACTACCTCTAATGAGGTTGAATTAAATTAACCAAGTCCTTTTTTCTTTATTTAGCATAAGGGTAATTTTTATTTTATTTTGTGCTAGAATCCACTTGGATTGTTCACTTGGTTTAATACGAGGCAATTTAACAAATGCCCATATGGTTTCTTAAACACATGATTCCTCCCAACGAAGGGGAAAATGGTATCCCATCGACTTAAAAGGTGGATGTGGAAATACCATCTAGATACACTATAAATTGAACTTCTATTTGTGTTTCAAGTGTCTTTGATTACTAGTTATACTTATTTATCAAAGGCGTTTTTCTACTATGGTTTCAATATATTATTTTTTGGGTTGCAGAAACCCACATTTGTCACAGAGTACTTGATATTTTGCATTGGCTTTCATGTCATTTTTTTATAGGAGGATATATATATATATTATTCACCTATGACCCACGACATGGAACAAAAGCTTGCTTCTTGCCATCAAGTATAATTTCATTGCAGTTATATATATTATGTTTTCCATTCAAGTACACAATAACTTTAATTCTTAGGTTTCCTCCTCCTTTTTATTATTATTAGAATATTTATTGTAATAGTGTTATGAATAGGCCAGGGTAGTTATAGTAGCTAAGTGAGCTAGCCCAAGTAATCTCATAACCCTACTCTTTTGGTTTTCTTTGTTTTGGGGTTTTAATGTAAGCCTCGAAATTACTTACTAACTATAGGATTATTTTCTTGTTTGCTATAGGTTCGACCTTCAATCCTATCATAGGTTGATCCAATATTAACTTTTTTATTCGTGTTGTACAAATTTTGTTCCAAGTACTAGGTTCGTGTTACTCTTTTTTCCTTCTCATTGTAGGGTTTCCTTCCATTGTAATTGGCTTGCTATGGCCAGAGATACTTTGTCTCCCTTCGTGGACCATAACTTGGTGCACTTTATCATTGTTAAGCTATTGTACTATGATACAATTCGGGACACTTCATGTTGGTTAATTTATTGCATTTTAACTGATTTTTTCTTTTATTAATATTCATTTTCTTTTTTGTAAATGAATCTTTCTCGTGGTTGACCTAAGTTTGTGAAACTCAGATTTAAGAATATAATTATTTTTTAAATTGGGCCTTCTATACTCAGTTTAACTATTAACAATATTTTATCAACAAATTCATATAGACTATTATAATCAAGGCATTTTGCATAATTTGAGTTTCTTATATATGAATTATGCATTGGACTTTCAATAAAATTTTAGATCTCATTGTTTCTATTGTGCTTCATCTCAGAGTTTGTGTCCTTTTATTCATGGCTTATCTTGCAATAAACAATTAGCCTCATATCCATTTATCATGGTTAATTGTTCTTTAATATTATAGATTCGTTAATACTTTCTAGTTGTTTAGCTTCTTTAATTCCAAGTTATTTTCAACCTCCCATCTTGTCATATCGTAATAAGTATCTACTAGAAGACATCGATGCATACCAGTGTTATATTTATGTACTATAAAATGTTAATGAATGGGAAAGACCTATAATCAATCAGATATAACATAATTTTATCTCATAGGTTAGGTGTAATATCCCTGGAAAGAATTATTTTATGAATTTTATATATTTTATGACTTTTATTTATTTCGAGAAAATGGAAAATACATGTTTTGAATTATTGTTTTATTTTTAACATAAAGAAAAGTGATAATTAATGAGAATTTATGATAGAATAATTAACTCTCTCGTAAATATGTTAAAGGCTAACATGAGAGATTAGCCTTTAATTTCCAAGGAAACGATTGAAGTATTTATGCCTAAATAGGTAAGAAAAATGGGGGAAATGTACCATTTTCTCTCTTTCGGCTAAACTTGATTTTTCTGAGGGAAGGAAAGAAAATAGATTATATAGATATTGGAGAACACCTTAATAATATAGGGTGGGAGAGAAATACCTACAGTGCAATTTGAATGAGAAACTTTGGGATATAAATATAGTATTTGGATAACCCTTACCAGTGAGAGAGAAATATTGGTAAACACATGATGGAGTTTGCAGGACACTACATAGGGTGTGGAGAGTACAAATTTAATGATCTTTCTGGTTTTACATAAAAAATAGAGGGAGAGCTTGGGGGGAACTACTTTTACAAGTCACTATTGCGGCTAGTGGTTTCCAATGGTGTATGTATGGATGAAACTTTCACTTATAATAATATAACTGAGCCACCACGTTTCATGCATATGTTGTTGATGTAGTTGGACTATTCTGGTTTCTTTAGCAATTTATGTTATTTAACTTATGCGTTTTCTTATGAACTATTTTATATGCAATTGTATGAATCTTGTTGAATGTGTTTTGTTGGATTAACCCGTCACTTTGGTTTGTAAACTATTCCACTTTCCATCTTGTGATTTCATTCCGATCGCGTGTTTTATTCAGGTTGCGTACTATTACAGTCTTCTAAGGGACACACTTCTTTTTCCCCTCAGTGTGTTAGAACCCCCATGCATCTCACTTGACTCGTTGCAAGATCACACACTTGCTTCTGACCAAAGTCATCATACTTATATATGTGCGCTATCGCGGTCAAGGCACTACATTACCACCCACTACTGGGACTCCTACTCCAAAGGGTCTGAGGTCGATTGGGACTTCTTATCGGGGAGATACCCTTGAATGTTGGCAGGTCCAACATCTTCAACACATGGTTAATCACAGATTAGTTGGTGAGATGATTAAGACCAATTTTCACAAAAGCGTAATTTCATTTGGTTTTAAAGTGCTTAAATTATTTTATATATCACATTGTGTGGGCCTTTATACTAGTATAACACCTTCATTTTCATATATCAGCACCATGCATGTTCTTTTAGAAACACCAAACTTTGGTTAGTGTAGGCACGTTGTGGAAATGTGAAATTTCATTCCGTAGAAACACCCAATTTCATTAAGGGGTATTGATCCTTCTCGATGTCTTGAGCATGTTGAGACCATGTAACTACTAAACAACTCCCCATAACCTTTACAGTTATGTATCCACTGAGGACATCTCTTGAAATTGACATCAATGACAACATGATGTTCAACACAACATTAATTGTCATAACTCTGTGTGAGTAGTTCTTGGAAAGGATGACTATGTTCAACAAATTATATATCCAATGGAGATCAAGAGACAAAGCTTTGATGATTGAAAGGAGATGGGAAGATCAAGAGAGTGCCAAATGATGAATTATTTGTATGTATTTTCAAATTGTATCCATTTTATCTATATTTCTAAAGAAATTTATCTATATAAAAGCATGGAATTGTTGCTTAGATGGGACACTAGAGCACATAATCATATATTTAAAATTATGTTTAATTATTCTATAGTTTTGAAACTACCATGAATGTAATGCTTCTAGGTTTTGAGTAACCCTCTTTGTTGATATAATATAAATCTTGTTTTGGTAAAAGAAGAACTAATAACAAATTAATCTTCTTTTCTAGAATAATTCCATAACCTTAGCTAAAGGAGAAGTGGTCATTATGGTTATGTAATTTTGATTAAATGTTTTTCTCGCCATCTGTAAAAATTAAATGATATGATTTACATAAGTAAATTTTATAAACTTTATGACAAAGATTAGACTCCATTTTTTAGGATTTCTATGCTTTTCCCTTAATCTAGACATTTAACATAAAATTCCATGACATTGAATGTAGAAACCTAATTTTTTGTGAGAATAACTTGTGATATTTGTAGGATTCATACACCCTTTTAAGATATAAATTCTAATCCATTATAAAAATTCTATTATTTTTTATATTTTTTGAAAAAATAAATTATTCTAAAATTATATAAATAGACGTTTAAAATGGTGTAAATTTTTTCTTTCCATTTATATAATGTATTTTTTTTTTTCATTTAATTAAACAATATTAAGGGTTTTTAATATGAATAAGGGCCATTATCATTTTTGTAAAAATTAACAATTTATCAATGAAAGAGGGTATTTCATATAATATAATCATCTATGATATTGTTAAAGCCACGAGTACAAATATTTCGAATATATTTAGGCTAATGTCTGAAATGATTGAAAATTATTTAGTAACAACTATCAAGTTAGAATAATTTTCTAAAAATAAACCTTAATTGAATCTTTAGTGTTTCTTTTGTATATGTAAACTATGTTGAGGTCATTATTTCACATCAATTCATTAGGCTTAAACATGTCACTTAGTATTATAATTTTACTACGTATCATTTTAAAACTAAACTTCTTAAACGAAATAAAATTGCGTTCGCTTATTTGTGACACCATTTTCATTACCCCAAATTTTGTAATGTAATTATGAACATATAATTCTGGGGTTCTAACGATGGTATTATAATGTCAAACTCTATTATATGATGTGATGTTTATTTTGATTAATAAAAATGCTAGAGGGGAAGAAATAGGGGAACCTATAAATTGTGATTTCTTTAGGAGGGGGAACTTAAGAGAAAAAATATACCTTTGGTCAATATTTTCATTTGATGTGATGGTTAGTATTTCCAAGAAGCAAAAAGGTCTGGAAGATGATGGGTCAATATGTGATTATAAAAATAAGAGGGAGTAAACATGTGGTTCTTCTTCTTGGTTTATAAGATTCTAGATATTCACTTTTCTATTACTCGCTCATTTTTCCCTCTCCCTCATAGAAATTCTAATTGGAATCAAAATTGGTGACAACTTATGTTAGAGGAAATGAATGTGTTGTAGTCCAGATTATTTATGATATGTGGTTTTGAGGATTGGAAATTGTCCTAATTTTGTGTGGTATATAGAGGACTGAAGAGGTTAGGGTCAAAGGACTATCAATATCAAAGAAGGACTCTGTTATGTTGTGTATACCTGCATGGTATTTTGTGAATTTTAGAATATTCAAAGATGGAAAGGTTAATCACTACATTTTCTTCCATGTGTGTCAAGGAGAATGACCTTCACACTTGGTGTTAAATATGGTCTGAAATTCAGTGTGTGAAACAAATCTTTGTGAAATTATCCTCGAGGAACCAATATCTAGACCAGGGGTATCCATCTATGAGAAATGTTACAACACAACTAAGACTATGGTGAGATGCAATGTGGCTCACCCTACTTTATTTCCTAACATTTTTCTAGCTGCAATAGATAAATAAGTATTTGTGTTAATAATATTTCTGGCTTATATGGTTTAGTGACATGAATGATTATTTGATTTCTCTTTTTAGAAAGTTTATATGTACATGCATTTTACCATCATCAAATTTATCATGGTTGTATATGTTATACTATTTGGATGTATCTTTCTATATGTATTGAATTTTGTAACTTTGTTGGATGAGGAAAATACACTTCCTAAATTCTTCTTTTATGAGTCATGTTAGAATTTATTATATAACTATTTTTCTAGGAGGTTCTAGAAATTGAAACTTGCACCATGGTGAGGGGGAATCATATTGATAATCTTGTCTAATTTTCAGATCTTGGATCGTAAACTTTTGGGAAATAATATTAGAGGAAGTTGGACTTCCTAAATGCATTTTTAAATAGGTCATGTTAGCATTTTTCCTATAACTTTCCTTTGGGCTAGTTCCAAAAGTTGAAGCTTGGACCATAGTTATTGGAATTCACTCTTATCATCTGATTTAAATTTCGGATCTTGGGCTACAATATTTTATGAGATATGATTAGAGGAAGTTGAGCTTCTTGGATGCTCCTAAAATAATGCATCAAATAGGTCATATTGGCATTTTTTCTATATCTTTTCTTTCGGAGGGTTCTAGAAGATGAAACTTGGACCATAGTTCAATAAATCCCACTTATCATTTGGTAAAGCTTAGAAAATTTGTGTGATGATATTTGAGGAGATACTATTAGAGGAAGTCAAGCTTCATGAATTCTCCTAAAATCACACATCAAGCATGTCATGTTGGAATTTCTACTATAACTTGTAATCTGAGAGGTTCCATAGGCTAAAAATTAGACCATAGTGTAGGAAGCTCCCGCTAACCATTTGGTTCAATTTTCAGAGATTGTAATGCTATAATATAGGATATATTCCCCATGGAAATTACTATATTATTTTTTATGCAAAGTGTTCAAAGAAATTCCTAAATGGTTTAATGATTCATTTCATACAAACTATTTGATGAAATACCCCAATGAAATTTTGTTTTTTAGATGAGGATTGTATTATTTTATGTTAAAATTTTTGTGTGTGGTATTGTTGTAGCTAATCCATTCTTATATGCATGAAAATCATTTGAAGGAATGTGTTTTGTTACAATTTGTATACAAGCTATTTGATAAAATACCTCAAAGAAATAAATCAAAAGTTGCATGATTGATTAGTATATTTCATTTATTATGTTACAAGTGGAATCAAAAGATGTTTTATACTTGATTTCATACAAAATATTTGACAAAATATACATAAGAAAATACTACTTAATTGGTTGTATACAAAGTATTTGATGAAAGGTTTACATGTAAAGTGCGTGACAAAATATATGAGAGATGAAAATCTATTTTTGGCAATTGTATCAAGGATAAATTTAGTAGGGGCATATGACAAAGTGGTATTAGAGCTTATTTTCATGCTAGTAAAAGGAAAGTAACTTTTGGGTACCATGTAACTTCTACACGACATTTAGGGAACTAGATATGTAACAAAGTGGTATCAAAGATAAGGTTCAACTCTAAACCTGAATGGCCTCAAGAAAAGATCAAATGGTATAGTTATGTATGCATGTATGTTTATATGTTTTTTATTTTGATGTATATGTGAATATAATGATGTTTTTTATAGACTAAAAATGAGTTTGATGAGGCAAGATAAACATGTAAGATACATATAAAGGATGTTGAATTGATTCACTAGAGTACCCCAGTAGAATTACAAACGTTTATTATCAAGTGATGTATCCATAACTATGAGGGGGGTATATTAACTTATATTTGGCTAGTTTTAATACTTTTCATTCGAGAAGTTGTCATATGTTGATGAATAATACCATAGGAGTGATAAATTATAAGAATTGAAATAGTTAATAGATGCATGTCCATTGAATATATATTAAATAATGATATGGTAGATGCATGAAGATATGATAGGTGCTTACAGTAATAGACGTGCATCCATAAAGACTCAAAGATGTCCTCTATCATAACATAATTCAGATGACTAATAGTGGTTAATAGTGAACATGTAACCAAGAAGAATTTGATATCATGATTGGGAAGCCAATGAATATGTTGCATGTAGTCTTATGGAATAAAGGATATGGAAGGTAAGGTTATGATGAGATAATAGTGAAAGTGGAACCTATGCATGTTAATGTGAATATTGTGATAATGTTCTGACTACACTTCTCAGGTTTCCTTGTGGAAGGTTGGAAACCTGCAGGGAGGAGTGTAGGGACAACTGTTTGTGTGTGGGGTATTGAGAGTACCTGGAGCCCCATATGAAGGTGAAATTCATATAAGCCACATGGATCTAAAACATCCTTGTCCATCCCATGTTGGATACAATGGAAGGATAGAGGCATAACCTAAGGGATTGTTGTGATTAGATAAGGGGGATGCACTACCTTTGATATAACGGGATAATGGGGGGATGTGACTCTATCGCTTGGAGGTTGTTGAGATTTATACCTTGACCTTGTTTGTTTTAAATATTTGTTATGTATCATACTTGTATCTTGATAAGCTAATGTATTTACAAAATCATGGCCAAGCCTAAGAATGAACACTATTAAACAAAACAGGAGCAACAAATCTATGGCTATGAGAAAATATGAGTGGATATGCACAAGACTACAAATGGGAGGGACCCCATAACTATTACATGGAAATAGTTTAATTTTAAGTAGAAGCAAGATGTGGATGATGGATCATTCAATCAGGGATTGACTTGGTCAATATGAACCAGATGAACATTGAAGTTATGATAGTGAAAATGGCTTAAGAAGGGAGTTTCCCTTAATTGAAATTTGTGCTTTGATGATATGTTTCATTTCTGACAATAATATGATGGTTGGAATGGTAAACAAATAGAAAATGGTGCCTGTTACGTTTTGGGTAATATAATAAAATTACTTACAAACTCCAAATTCCAGTAACATTATTGATGTATGAAGCAAATTTAGGGATTGTAATTTTGTTCACGAGTCCATGAGTAATGGCCCAATAGTTAGTAAGCTCGAGACAAGTGATTATATAAGATAATGTATATTTTTTTTGTAAGGAACATGTAACTAAAGGATTTGTTTTTCCTAGTTAATATGAAAATTGTATGTAGTTATTACTATATGAAAGGAAGTTTATTATTAATACTTAGTGGGTTACAACAAATGAAAGAAGCCTTCAATGTGTAAATATTGCTTGAATCTTTGTGATGCATGCCATGAGTTACTATGACATGATTAGATCATGAGAATCATAATATGTATCATGATGGCATATATTCTTAGGGCATTGACTCCACACATGATTGCATGATACAATAAATTCCATAATTGAATGTCATGAAAAGAAATAACTTCTAATAATTTTAAGCAATTTTGGAGTAGTGGAATGAGTGGCACAAATCTCTCATCCTCTAAAGAAAAGTGGAAGCTAATTTCTCATGAATTTAGATATGTGTATCTTCCAATTTTACCTATTGATTTTTGAAATAAATGTTTAAATGATTATTCAATGCCTACAATTATTGTGATGAAAAGAAATATTGCAATGGTAGCTTCATTCAATTTATTTTCAAATAAATAAAAGTGATTGGATTATTATGTGTATAATAATTATGAGATCACTTGAGGGGATGTTATAAATCTTACAATGAATTTTTTTTATGTATTAACACTTACCATTACTTGGTTGATTGAAAATATAGATTGTAGTTCATATGGACTATGTTACGATAATTAAGGTTGAGTACTACCATATGATAGAGTCAAACATGATTAGAATAATCTCATAATTATGAAATATCATTCCTATATTAAGTTTGTACAAAAAAAGAAAAAGGAAGAACATTTGAGTTAAATTATTATGATTAATCTCATGGAAGCTATATGCTTGTATTACATGCAAGATTATGATTTCTTCAAGAAGGATAGATGATGGTTCAGAAGCTAAAAATTCTAGGGTTACATTGTGGTGACATTGGAACGCTATGACATACATTGATCACCGTGAGTTATGTTATGACAAATTGGTTGTGCTATTTACAAAAAGTCAGAGGGATGTCTTGGTTATAAGAATCCATAAGTATTAAGACTCTTCTTGTGGGAGGAAGCCTTGCCAGGGAATCGATTTCCCAAGGGGCTATGGAGGTAGGGAAGGGTATGCCTAAACTTGGAAGGTGTTTGATTGCAAAGAAGGGTAATGCAAATGAATTGGTTTTCGAATATTCATGTACATACTCATCGAAATCATGAATGAATTAGGTGTGTACATGAAAAAAATGAGATGAGATTGTTCCCTTTGGAAACATTATGAAGCAATGAACAACCATGCAAGAATTTGCTACAATTCTTTGGATTTAGAGGTAACTAGACCATAAAAAGTGAATTACATTGTTGAAAGTGGCAACCAAGGACATGGAAAATATTTTTGATATGGAAGTGGAATATGCCCTCCTTTCCATAAAATGGTTCTATAGATAGTAGAATACCAAGGAAAATGTTCCTTAAAGGGGTAGGGGATTGTGAAACCCATTTCATTACACCAAATTTCATAATGTAATTAAGGTCATATCATGCTAGGGGTGATAAAATTGATGCTATCATGTCAAATTCTATTATATGATGTAATGTGTATTATTATTAATAAAAAAATATAGAGCTTAAGAAAGGAGACAACCAACAAATTATCGTGCATTGGGGAGCAGAAAATTCTACTTAAGAGGGAAAATATACCTTGGGTGAATATTTCCCTTTGATGTGATGGCAAGTGTTCCAAGGAAGCTAAAAGGTTGGGAAGATGAAGAGTCATTGTGTGATTATAAAAATAGGAGAGAGGAGAAAACAAGGGGTTCCTATTCTCGGTTTTTAAGCTTCAAGCTTTTCTCTCTTCTATTAATCTCTCATTTTTTCCCTCATTCACTAAGAAATTTGAATTGGCATGAGAATTGATGATAACTTGTGTGACATGAAATCAATATGTTATAGGACCCTTTCTTTGCACTAGATGGGTCTAAGGACTGGGAATGGTCCTTATTCTGTGTGGATCCTAGAGAAATGAAGAGGGGAGGTTCAAGTGACTAGAAAGATAAGAGAAGGACTCCCTTGTCCTATGCATATATTCATGGTATTTTTGTGAATGTAAGCCTTGTCAAAGATGGAAGATAATCATTGAGTTTTCTTACATGTGTGTGAAGGGGAATGAACTTCACTTTTGGTGTTAAAAAATAGTTTGAATTTAAGTGTGTGAAATACCCCTGAGTTAAGTTATTCTCAAGGAATAAAGATCTTCCACACCGGTGGATTACTAAATTTATTGCACAACTGAGCCTATGGTGGGGTGGAAAGTGGCTCACCTTACTTCACTTTTCAATATTTTTTTGGATGCAATAAGAAAATATTTATTTTTTTGTTAATGATATTCATGACATAAATGGTTTAGTGACATGAATGATTATTTAATTTCTCTTTTTAACAATTTTATATGTACATGCATTTAAAATTCAACAAATTTATCATGGTTGTAGTTGTTATACTATTTTGTTGTATTTTTTTTTATGTATTAAATCTTGTAACAACATTGGTTCAAGAATATAGACTTCATAAATTCTTCTCTAAATAGGCCATGTTGACATTTCTAGTATTGGGATAGGGTCCCTAGGGTCAATGTTTGTTCGTTTAATTAGTTTTTGGTTATAATTTTATAAAGAATGTAAAGTCTCCACGAAATGTGGAAGTGGAGCACACATCTAAGTAAGAGTAAAAGGGGCTTTAGACCCTTCTATGGGTAAGTGATAGGATGGTTTTTGAGACTCACCCATAGGTTGCGGGCCATGGTATTATAATAGAAAGGCTATAAATATTTGAGTCATAGTGAGTCTAGACGATAACTTTAAATGAATATCGATTGAAAGGGCAAGGTGATAAGATAAGAAAGGTTTGTTTCATGTACTTAGGCGAAAGGGGAAGGCTCCTATATTTGAGTGTGTGGTGACCTTGGAAAGTCCACAGTTGAGTGTGGGCCCCTACAATTGAGTGCGCAGGGTAAAAGAGTCCGTAATTTGAATGTTGAATCTAATAAATATTGATTTGGGTTGAATTGAATACATCTGTGCCTTGTTATTCAATTATGATTAAGTTAATGTATCTTTTCTCTGTAAGATGTTTTCTATAAATTTATATGTTCTAATTCATGAATCTGTTGGATCTTTAATGCGTATGCCTGTAAAATGTAATGAACAGTTTTTGCGAAGATATTGGATAAATATGGTAATATAAGTGTTCAGAACTGGTAGATCTGCGTGAAGGAAAATCTAATGTTTCTATCTACTGATCGAAAGTCATGATTCTACCTCTTTTATGTCAGATAAGCCTGATTGTAGACCTTTGCTAAGGCGTAGAGGTCAATTGGATAGAGTTGCAGTGGTGGACAATAGGAGGGTATAGATCTACGTGAAGGCATATCTACGCTAGAAGCACTTTAGGATACACATCACACAGTCTCTGGATGTAGAAACCTAGTTCTAGCATCCCCTAAACTACTTCAAGTTAGACTGCAACTTGTATTACGCAGGTTATTGCCGAAAGGGCCAACAGTTAGGGTTTTGTTGGTTAGAGTGAATAACTCTGAACCTGGGTCAAGCCCCCTTATGCCAACATCTAGTATAAATTTTCTTTTGAGATATTCCAAAAGTTGAAACTTGGAACATAGTGAGGGTAAATCCTACTGGTCATGTGGTCCAACTTTTAGATCTTGGGGCACAAAATTTTAGGAAATATGATCATATGAAGTTGCGCTCCCTAAATGCATCATTGAATAGGTCATTTTGGAAATTATTCTATAATGCTTCTTTTGGGAGGATCGAGAATTTGGAACTTGGATCCTAATCAAGGGAAATTTCGATAATCATCTAGTCTAACTCTCATATATTGGAATGTGATATTTTAGGAGGCATGATCATAGCAAGCCAATATTCTTGGATGCTCCTAAAATCATACATTGAAGAGGTCATGTTGGTATTTCTGCAATAACATTTGTTTGGGGTGGTTCTACAAGCTGAAACATAGACCATAGTGAGGGAAATCATATTGATCATTTGATCCAAACTTGAAATCTTAGGTCGCAAAATTTTAGGAGATATAATAAGAGAATGTTGAGATTCATGAATGCTACAAAGGTTGAAACTTGGATGAAAATGAGGAGAAATCACATTTATTATTTGGTTGTTTTTAGATGTTGGACTATAATAATTTAGGAGATATTCCTTCACAAAGTTGTTATGTTAGCTTTCATGCAAAGCATTTGAATAAATGCCTAAATGGTTTAATGTTTCATTGCATACACACTATTTCATGAAGTGCCCCAATGAAATTTTTGTTTTGTGGATGGGAATAATATTGTTGCATGTCATCATTATTATATGGTAGTGTTGTTGTAGCTTATGTATGGTTATTTGCATGAAAATAATTTGAGGGATGTGGTAAATGTATTTTATTACAATTTTCATAAAAAAAATATTTTATAAAATACATCAAAGAAAGAAATCAAAAGTTGCATGATTTAGTTATATATTTTGGTTGAAATGTTACAAGTGGAACCAGAGCAACGTTTCTTATTTGATTTCATATAAAATGTTATACAAAATGTCTACAAGAAAAGGATTAATTGGTTGTATACCAAATATTTGAATAAACATTTACATGTAAATAGTTTGAAAAAATGTATGGGATATGAAAATCAAGTTTTGTCAAGTGTAGCTAGCATACATTTAGTAGGGATATGTGACAAAGTGGTACCAAATCTTACTCTCTAGCCAGTAAAAAAGGAAAAAAAAATTGGGTACCCCGTAACCTCCGTAAGTCATTGAGGGAATTGAGTACATTACAATGGTATTAGAGCTTATTGTTAAGCACATGAAGAACAAAATATTTGATACCTCCTGCTCTTAATCCAAAAATAAGGTACTAGATATGTACATTATCACTAAATTGTTATTTTTATGAAATTAAAATTTATATATGTATAAAATAATATAACATTAAAATGATTTTTATTTTTAAAATATTTATTCATACATTTTTATTAAAAGTATTTTTTTAGTGAAACTAGATATTGTAACACTCCCTTCCACCCCCTTGTACTATTTCAAGTTGCGTGAGGTGTTACCTATTCATGTCACCTATTCTCTAAGATCTATTTTGAAGATAGGATTACAAAATACTCTTTTTAGTATGTCATCAAAACTCAAAAGAAATGCCATCATCATGTCCAACTTGTTGGGATATTTTTAGTGATATAAATTCCATCTCAATTTGACTCCAAGATTGATTGTTATGCCCATTTTAATTTTACCTAATCATACAGAGCCATATCAACGTTGAATCTCCTTGGGCATCCACATGACCCCTATTTTCATGACATGGCACTCCCATGTCAGTATAATGCATGGTCCATGACATCATAGTGATACCATATGATTTTCATGTGTCGGTGACATTGTGTTGACATGTCAGCATAATGGGTGTCTATGTCAACCATGGGTCCCTATGTAGCACCCATATGGTCCATGTCAGGTCCCCATGGCACTGCCACATCAACATGGTTGTGGTGCCTAGAAGTTCTTCCTCATTTTCTTTTGCATCCTTTTCTCAACATAGTCAGTCCATGGAAAATATGATACTTCAACATTGTATTAGCTATTACTATTCCTAGATGTTTGGATCTACATAACCATTTTTTCTTGGAGGTGATCCATCCATATGCATATATGGTCCTTTACGTATGCATGGACCCTTCGTTACCCTCATATCCCAGATCCCCCAAATCTAATCTGACTTGGAGGTGATCCATCCCTAACCACATTCACCACTTGTCATTTCTTACCATTTCTAGTTCCCAAATCCCTCACTAGTAGAAAATGAGCAATTAGTGACTAGGTGACTAAAAAAGTTAGTCACCATAGCTTTTCCAAGTGAAATACTACCAAAAATGAGCAATCTTAAGTGACCAGACTAAAAACGACTAAGATCAATCACTAATTTAGTTGTGGGTTAAAGTATGTGACTAGCTAATAAGTAATACAACTAAAAACGACTAACATGGATGACTAATTTAGTCTAAGAACAATAATACAACTACTACAATAACATGAATCAGTTTTTTATGTTAGTCATGTTAATTGTGTCAAGCAATAAAAACTTTCAAGTGATATGGGACTAAAAGGTTGTTAAAGATTGGTTGAAAGGTTATCCTTCCTTAAACACTTCTTCATCCTCACATGGTGTATAGGTGAGCCAACTTTGCATTATTTATCTCTAATAATTTGTAATTTTAAAAATATATTTTTTAATAAAAAAATTATTTTATGTATTTTTTAAAAATCTATTCATTGAATCTAATTGGATCTAGTTCCAATTTGAAATTAATTTGAAGGGAAATTTTAATTTTTAAGACTATAATATCAAATAAAAACTACTTTAATTTCATATTAACTGACCTAGATTCGTCTTAACCCTGTGTTGTAGCAGCTACAACCACCCTCCAAAATTTTGTCTTAGCCTGTTTTGGAGCCTCTCTACCAACCTTACATAGCAGTTTGTCTTACTTTATCAAGTACTCAAGATTTATTGTTTTCCTCGCACAAAGGCAGCCTGTTGATCACAGTCGATCCATTGCCCTCACAGGATGCTTACCCGGACTTGGTCTAGCTGCAGGCTGAGTAACATCGCCTTGAAAATTGCGCAGTCCTGGAGGGCAACTAGCCTTCCCTCCAGGTATTGCTCAATCCTCTCTCACAGCCTGTTGGGCTCTAGAATTGCGCAATCCTGTCAGGCAACCCTCCGAGCAGGATTTGCACAAATTTTCCCAACAACAAGCTGTTTAGCCCAGGATTTGCGAAAATCTAGGTAGCAATCAGCTGCTCTGCCCAGAAATTGTACAATCCCCTTGGGCAGTCAGCCTAGCTCCAAGCCAGGAATGCACATTTCTCCCGAGTAGTTGAGCACTCGTATGCATGAACGGTTCGGTTAACAAGTTCCACCCGAGACCAAGGAAACTTGACTTGCATGCATGCATGACTTGATCTTCCTGGAATAGCAAGAGACAACATGCAAAAGGCATCCCATGATTTAGGGAACTATTTTTAGCAGCCGAGGGTTACATGCAAAGTTGTTTTAGAAGTTTCCCTCCAAGTGTTTCTTTTTCCTAAATTTGTGGCATGCGCGTCATGAGACCAAACTTATTTATTCGACACATCAAAGCTCATTCATTCACATTGATCTTTGATCTCTGACATCCCACAACACATCCAAGACTCTTCAACACATCTGGCTCAGTTATTCACGGCTAAGTGGCCTCAACTTGTCTTTTTCATCATTTCTGTCACTTCTTGTGTATTTGTTTGTGTGAGTGGTGTTTTCTTGATTTCTTTGAACATCTGTTGTCATTTACATATAGTATAGCTTGTTATAGCTCTATTTCAATTTTCATTGCTATCTCACTGTTGTCACATGCATGAAACCCACATGCAGGTTGATCTGTTTGCTGAATATTCCATTCATGTTTTGCATGGTTTGTTTATCACTTCTGCTATCAATTAGTTTTGCCATGCATTTCATCGAATTACTAGATCTCAATTGCCCGTCGGCGAGTCGAGCCAACCTTGGCCCGATCTCTGCCTTCACCAAGGCTACATTGCGCAATCTGGGGAAGGAAGTCTCACCTTCCTCTCCAAATTTGTGCATTCTGGCCCAGCACTAGCCTCCTGGACTATTTTGCGCATTCCTGGAGGACAGTGGCTGCTTGGCCCAGGAAATTGAGCAAATCTGTCCCTGGGCCAACAGTCCTTCCTAGCTGAAATTACGTAATCCCAGCAGCCAACTTCCCAACTTGATTGCGCATTTTGCAGATCCAACAACTAGACCAGTCTCCTTGATAGCCTAGACTACCTTTTGTGCAGTTTTAGTAGCCAGTCACTTAGCCTCCCAGTGAAATTTACGCAATCTTGCTCGTTAGTTTCCTAGGTATGTGTTGTGTACTTCCCCGGGTTTGCTTTGTTTTCACTGACATATTTCTTGCCATGCATGCTGCTTGTTTCCAGATATTCCAGGTGTTCATCTATCTCAATGGATTCCAAGAGAACAGGATCTCAGAACACTAATGGTATGGCATCTGGAGCAGCAACTAAGCAGGTGTCCTCTAGTTTACCGATCTATGAAGACACAAAGCTGTATCTAGACAAGGACATCAAACTGAAGTGGTAAGAGGTGAATGAAACATTTGTAGGTAATTTTTGGCAACACCTTGAATACCGTCAGGTATACATGAACATTCATAAGTCTGACCTGTACTGGATTTCATATAGATACCCGGATTCCCATGCGGGGACATGATTCACTGGATCATCTCTCACACTAACCCCGAGAAGATGACCTTGAGCAGTGTCAGTGGGAAGAAGCTTGCAACCTTCTAGGCACAAGATTATGTTGAGATGTATCAGATGACTAAGCCCATGACTGTCATGACTCCCCCGTTCATCTTGCCCAATAGCAGAGGCCACTCCAAAGACATTCTGAAGGATTGGGTGAAGGAACCAGCTCGTTTCACGATGACCCCCAATCAGATCTATAATATGAAGATATTGAGGAAGGCATACCAATACTTGGTCATATTCACATGTCGACTGAGTGGCCAAGCAAGCACTAAGACCTTCCCTCAGAGTTGGGTGGTCGCGCTGGACCAATTGGCTAGAGAAGGAAGACCATGCAATCGGTCCAGCATACTGTCTCATCAGCTAAAGGAGTAAGTCATGATGGCTCGACAGTCACCCGAAGGCATACATGCAGAGATTTACATGTCAGCCTACATTCTAGATGCAGTCTATGACCAACATGAGTTCCCAGGCTTACAATGGGCATCGTCATTGATAGAGACTATTGTGAGCACATATTTCAAGTTATTGTTTGAGTGCAGCTTCAAAGGAGTGAATATATGACTATTCGACCATCTTGTCACCCTAGTGTATAGGTTGATATTCGAACAAGATCCACCCTACATGTCAGAAGAAGCGATGAAGGCATTATTAGGAATTGCATATTGGAATGCCTCACGAGGCGGCACGTTCATCCAAGTGTTCAGTGCGGAGAAGGCCCCGCATGTTCTAC
Source organism: Pinus tabuliformis (assembly GCA_031772625.1). Classification (NCBI taxonomy): domain Eukaryota; kingdom Viridiplantae; phylum Streptophyta; class Pinopsida; order Pinales; family Pinaceae; genus Pinus; species Pinus tabuliformis. The sequence continues at coordinate 1,497,553,982 of CM062819.1, read as the reverse complement.
CAAAGTTTGCTTTGGACGCGCTTGTCATGCAGGAAGTAGTGTATCATATCTCAGCATGATTAAAAGTAGGGTATAGTGGAAAAAGAAGGCACCTTGGCCCACTCTTTCGTTGCGGATTGGGTTATATGAGATACTGAGCATCAAGAAAGCGGATGTCAAATCTGAATAGATGAAGAAGTACCCATTTGACCTCCAAAGCTTGAACCTGTATGACCCACATTGCATTGTGAAGGATCACTGCATGAGAGTTCAGTTCAATCGGATCCATGGGGCATTTCATTGAGTCGAAGAGGACTCATGGAGATACTACTACAATTCCTCTAGACCCAATGAACAAGTCGGCTTCGCTGTAAAGTGGTTGGCAATGCAGCATGAAGCAGCACCACGGAGAGCACCAACAGTAGTAGTAGCAGCAGCAGAAACAACGGAGCCAAGCATACCCATGCACAACAAAGGGAAGATGGAGATTTTCAACCACATGGAGGAGGAAAAAAGCTGCAAGTTTCGAGCAGATCCACTTGTAGAACAAGTAGCTATGGCTTTTCAACAGAAGAGGCAGCAATGTGACAAGTGAATCGTGTGACGACAGAGGGATAAGAAGAGAATGGAAGTAGCAGAGAAGGATTTGCATGAGCTATGGGAGAAAATCTAGAAAGAATAAGAGATGCACCAACTGGAGAAGGAAGCGCAACAATAGCAGATTCAGCAGGGGGTGCATCACATGCAGACAGATGAAGCAGTGCCCATACAAGTAGTTGATTCTTCTGAATAGCTGACATCAGGCAGACATGGTGAACCCTCACAGTGGAAAGACTTTGCTCAGGAGATAGAACAGGCTCTTGAATAGTTGGATGCAAACATGGATCAACAGGAGTTGGAACATGACACTGACCTCATGCTTCACCAAAGAGAGGTCGACTCACCCACTTCAATGCATCCAAAAAATGAGCAAGTCTCAGATGACCAAGGAGGCACTGAGATCCTTGGTGGTCAACCAGAAGCAGAGATGCACAACATCTCCTTTGACAAACCCCATCACAGAGTTGTGGAGTCTCATAGAGTACCGACTCCGGAAGACCAAACATCCCCTATGCAATTTGAAGAGCAAATGATCGCGACTGATGTGCACAAGTATCCAGCTGCGTTGGCCGATGAAACTAAAGTGTATTCCAAAGCCACTATTTCTAGTGTTCATTTTCTCATAGCTTAGAATGAGCGAATGGTGAAGGAACTATAGGTGGCCAAGCAGGGAGGAGACTTGGTGACAATGTCCACCCGAATTGAGCTGAAGAAGGAAATACTCGATGAAGTATTGTCCTTGGACATAGTTATGTGAGCATAGTACTCCAAGTTTGGTACCGTGCATCAAGCAGTCGTTCATCTCGACGGATGACAATAGCGATGTGCAAGAAGAGTACGCATCTTGAAGAACATACATACTACTTTTCATAACATGTGAGCATGGACGATGAGTACAAGGGAGCCTCGCTTCAATTGCCAAAGATGATGAAGGCTAATGCGGTCAAGCTGCAAGCACGTATCCAAAGTCAGGTCTGGAACTATGAAGACCCGCCGCAACTCATCACTAGCATAGAGGCTTCCCATGAACAAGTATTCAAAATCATCGAGGTTATAGTGCACACCCATGCAATCCCATCACTTGGGACCCTCACTTAAGCGAAGACCAAGAAGCAGGTCCAACAGGAGCTTGACTTATACTTTGACGAGCTGATGTGCACCGCCACTAGCCCAAACTTTCCTATCAGTGCAGCCATCATGCACAAGTACATTGTTGGTCTGCCCATTCTAAAGACAATGATGCACATGCTCACAGACGAGTTGGATAGAGGATCGAGTAGTGTACCCAGATGCTATGGATGTAAGGTTCAAGTTTTAGACGGATATCACAGTAGAACACACGGACACTCTTAAGGACTACCAATCTTGGCATCAATATGTCACTGTTGATCAACATGAGGATGTCGAGCAATTGGACTTCTATTGTTTTCTAAGTCCAAATGATGTCTAGTTTGTTTTTTCCAAGCGATTATTCACATGGGTACATGTGCATTGTAATGTTGAGTCATGTCAAGTGTAAGTGAAGTGTCAAGAGTGGATGTAAGAGTCATAGAGTAAGTGAAGAGTCATGAGGGTAGTTGAATGGTCACAAAGGGGAATGTCAAGGATCACCCCACAATTTGCTATAAATAGTCCCTCATAACTCATTGTATAGGCTTTTGGTCAGCCAAGATTCTACTAAGACTATTTGGAAGAAGGCTTAGACAGTATTATAATGTGCCTTGGCTTCTCCACTGCATGGAGCTAGTACATCTCTTTGGAGGAGTAGGCGGATGTGGTTGTAACGTTCCACTGTTGGGGATAACAGGTTTACATGGATGTATTGTGTGATTGTGACTTACACTTCTTTATATAATAAGAGCCAACACATTTTCAAGCATATGTTGTTATTGTAGTTGGACTGCTCTCGTTGCTTTAATGATATGTGTTGTTTAACTTACGTACTTGTGTATGAACTGATTCACATGCAGTTATATGAATCTTGTTGTTAATGTGTTTCATATGTTGTTAATGTTGTCACCATTCGTGTCGACTGCTCTACCGGAGATCATATAGACCTTTCACTTGAACCTTGCTATAACAACCATCACACTCGTCTTAGATTGATCTGTGAGTGTTGTACATGTTATCTTACCTTGTATGATGTGACTACCGCATCCGAGTGGAATGCTCCGCCGGAAGCTGTGCATGTCCTTTGTGTTGTGTGTTCCTAGCCGAGTTGGGACTACTCCCTTTCAACCTGGAACTCACCTTCACCTTCTTCCCTTTTCGAAGTGTTGGAACCTCTCATGCACCTTCCTTGACTCACTGCGTCAGTCACACCCTTGCTACTGACAAAGTTATTCTACTTGCCTCTGTGTGACACCGTGGTCAAGGCATTACCTTATGACCCATTGCTGGGACTCCTACACCAAATGGTCTGAGGTCTAGTTGGGACTTCTTACCAAGGAGATACCCTTGACATGTTGGTGGGCCCAACACCGTCAACACCCCTGATCTATCAAGTGCCGAGAGGGGTCCAATCTCTTGAGGTGAAAACATTTTTTCTAATGAAAAACTTGACGAAATGTTTGCTCCTCGAGAGATTGGATCTCTCTCGACACTTGATAGTTATAGGATTAATATGGATCTAGGTTGGTTATATAATACTATATAATATCTATATTTTTATTTGTGTCTCTTTGTTATTCCCTCTCTATATCTCACCCCACAAACATACACACACTCTCTCTCCCTCTCTTCCCCTCCTATGTCTAACTCTCTTTTCCCCTTCTCTCCCTCCCTATCTATATCCTTCTCTCTATTTCATCCTGCTCTCCTCTCTCCCTCACTCTCTATCCATGACTCCCTTTTCACCCCCCTCTCTATCCACCTTTCTCCGTCTATGTTTTTCTTGTTCCCTCCCTCTCCTACCCCATCCAATTCCATCTCTCTCTCATCGTCTCTATCTTCCTTCCTCTCTATCCATTATCTCCCACCTCCCTCTATCTCTCCCCCCAAATCACTCTATCTCTCTCTCTCTCTTCCTTCCAACACTATCACTATCTTCCCCCCTCCCTCTCCTTCTCCATCTCTCTCCCTATCTCTATCCTCTCCTCTTATTTCTCTCTCGTCCTTTCCTCTTTCCCTCACTCTCTCTCCATCTCTCCCTTCTCACTCCTCTCTCTCTCCACCTCTATCTCTCTATGTCTTTTTTCTTTCCTCCCTCTCTCCCCCACTCCAACTCCATTTCTCTCTCTCTCTCCTCTCTCTTCCTTCCTCTCACTCCCTCTCTCCCACCTCCCTCTCTCCCCCCTCACCACTATCTCTCTCTCTCTCTCTATCCTCCAAATTTTTCACTATCTCCCTTCCTCTCTCCACCCCCTCCGCAATGCTCTCTTAAATTTGATCACATTGTATTATGTTTAAGAAATTATTGAAATAAAAAAAACTTAATTCGTTGTAAAATATTAAACCTATATTTTGGATCAATCATGTCAAAGAAAATAAAATAATGACAAACTTTAAAAAGTCATGCACTATATTTAATCTAATATAATTAGTCAATTTTCTTGCTCTGATCCCTTGGATACTTAGATAAGATGGATCTAGGCCGGTTCTATATATATATATATATATATATATATATATATATATATATATATATATATATATATATATATATATATATATATATAAAGAACCGGAGTAGATCCATCTTAGCTTAATTTTATTAAAACCTTAATTTAATTTCTATGGGAATATTTTTAGTAATCGTGAGGATAGAGTGTTTAGATATATCTCAAATTGTAACATTTTCTCTTTTAGATTCAATTAAAAAAATGTCGTAAAATTAAATTAAAATAAAATATTTTTACTATGAAATAAGTTATGGTTTTTTGGCATGTGGTATTGATAAGCCATGGTATTGGCCCCTATTTACAAGTTAATATCCATGGTAAACTGAGGGTGAATATCCATGGTTAACAATCTTGTTATTGTTATAAAATATTTTGATTGTGAAATAATTTATGTTTTTTGGGCATGTGGTATTGATAATCCATGGTATTGGCCCATGGTATTGTAACAAATGCTATTTTTTATAAGTTAATAATATCTAAAGTAATGTGGGGGTGAATCTCCACTGTTAAGAATGTTGTCATATTGTTATAAAATATTGTGGTTGTGAAATAAGTTATGGTTTTTGAACTTGTAGTATTGATAAGCCATGGTATTGGCCCATGATATTGTAACAAAGCCTATTCTCAAGTTAATAAAAAATAAAAATATAACAAATTGAATTTTATTATTTTTATTAAATTAACTTTTTATTATTAATTGAGGTCATATTACACTCATCCTAGTATCATTTTTAACTTCTTCTTCTTCATTTTAACTCAGCTCAAAAATAACAAATTCTTATCAAAAATAAATCATTTAACCCAATTTCAATTTATATAAATATTTATTTTATTTTTTCCATTATAAATATTTCTTTTCTTTTTCATTTCCATTTTAGCGTTGGGTTCAAATAAAATATTCACGGATTACAACATCACATTGTAGCACTGCATTTTTCTCAGTAACTCTTAAAGGGAATTCATTAAATGGGTGCACATACTCATGACAACGCCTACATCTAAATGGTACATGCTCGTAATCAAGAGTCTGCTTCCATGTTCCATCTTGAAAGTGGATATCCACAAATATGGGAGTGGTTTTAAAATATTCATAGATTACAACATCACATTGTAGCATTGCATTTTGCTCTGCCTTGTCTATATATGCATGGAAATGCCGGAAGAAGGAAGACCATCAACATGATCTATGGATTTCATGGGATTCGAACCCGAGATGGAGTTTGCATGGGAAAAACCTCAAGAGAGCATCAACCATTAGAAGGAGGAAGGGTAAGATTTTGGTAATTTTTACATGGGTATGAATTTGGACTCTAGAGAGTTCTTCCTTTGTACTAAAGATGATTTTTGTTCTTATGGGTAAACAATTTCAAGGGTTTATATTATCAAAGCATAAATTATATATAGAGTTGAGGGATTAATGATTATGATAATGCGGATCTTGATTGCGGCCAACAATTCATGAAAATACAATGCACAAGTAAGCATTTTGCATGTTCTTATTGAGATTTTAGTAATTTTCACATGGGTATGAATTTGGACTATGGAGAGTTCTTCCTTTTTACTAAAGTTGATTTTTGTTCTTATGGGTAAATAATTTCGAGGTTTTATATCATTAAAGCATAAATTTTATCTAGAGTTGAAGGGTTAATGATTATGATAATGCAAATCTTGATTATGGTTCACAATTCATCAAAAGACAATGCACAAGTAAGCATTTTGCATGTCCTTATTGTACAAAGGGTTTAATGATTATGCATATCAAAAGACAATGCACAAGTAAGCATTTTGCATGTCCTTATGTACAAAGGGTTTAATGATTATGATAATGAAGATCTTGATTGCGGCCAACAATTCATCAAAGGACAATGGACAAGTAAGCATTTTGCATCTCCTTATTGTACATATCAGTTTTCTCCTCCATAACTTTTCTAGGGTCAGAATGCATAAAATTTTATTTTTTCTTTTCACCTTCTTTTAGTGTTTGATTGTTTGTGTAATGGACTCTACCATGCCCAAATTCAAAGGGATTGAGTGATGCAAGCAATTTTTCTAGTCCGATACAAATGCTAGACCTTCGTCAAACTTTGTTACATGAAATTAAAATTTCTTGTAATCATGAATATAAAATATTTTATGTTTCATCCTTAGATTTTGATCTCAATGCCTACAATTTTAAACCATGTTACTATATTTTAAGTGGAATATATTTAGATCCATTAAACCTTACAACTCTCGAAAGCTTAGGTTAATTTTAGCTAAAACTAATGAACCTGAATGACTTTTTGAATCTAGATTCAATTCTTACAGACAATGATTAAAAATGGAAGAACTCAAATGGTATGATAACTTTTACCCGCCCATGAATTTCCAAGACCTTTCCTATTATTTTGAACCTAAATAGAGGGAGTAGAAGAAGAAGAGGAACCTAGATGAGGTGGACCCTGACCTGCTTGATACTTTTCAAAAGTTGGGCATACCCATGACTAGAAGAAGAGATTGACCAACGTTGTTGTAGATGTTGTTTATGATAGTGTTTTCATTGCTACCACGCATAGGTAGATTCTATAAGCAGTTGATGTTATCTTTTGTTCGTTATAAGAGGTAATTCAAGAGTACCTTTATGTAGTTTGGAAGTAGCTTGGCAGGGTTGTTCCTCCAGTTGATAACTATTATGTTGCATTGTATTTTTATTTTTTTTAGTGATAGTTCCTTCTATTAAATCCCCAAGCACATTTTTTCACCCATGGAAATATCCACTTATTTCAGGATGAATGAGATGGAGACTAGGCAGTTTGAGAGGACTCTTATTGCTGTAGATGAGAGGATTTCTGTGAGGTGAGAGGAGTTATGTGACATATATTGAAGGATGCACTGCACCATTTTATGACATCAATCATCTCCATGCCACAGTAGTGGATATCTATTGCACCAAGGGAGAAACAATAAAGTATTCCAATATAAAGAATTGGTATGTCGGGGATGAGGAAAGCAGATGTGGGATTTATAATTTTATTACGAAAAGAGGTTTGTGTGATTGAGACAAATCCTATAGGTAAATCATGTCATTATATTTCTATGAAATCTCGGAATGTGCTCAATACGAAAATATGTATGTACTCTTGAATTTATCTATGTTGTAATAATATCAAGAATAAAGTTGTCATTGCAAATAATTGGGATCTACCATCTAAGTTTACTTTATTATATGGAATTGTTGATTTGTTAGATCCCAACTAGTTAGGGTTGAATTTATTTTTTCTATAATGAGATTAAGAATAAAGTTGTCATTTTAATCACTGAAATATACCATGTAAGATTTAATGACTACATGAAATTGTTTATTTGTTAGAGCCCAACTTATTAGGATTATGAAGAGTCCTCTTTCATGAAAATATTTATGAATGCTCTATTCTTGCTCAAAGAATTACAGATTACAGAATGGTGGAAAATAAATGAGATGCAACTGAATGGTTCTTGTTTTAAAATGTGTGGAGGGAGTATTGTTATAGACATTTTTGTGCCTTATAGCTCTAAGAATGAAATGTCCATAAACCAAGGGCTCCTAAGTCCCTAAAAGTGTTGTTCTAACTCCTAAACGAACAAGGTAAAAAAATTACAACTTCTCCCAGAAGTTCTCCACCAGAAACTGCTCAGAATCAGTCAAATCAGGATCATTTCAGCTGCTCCACTAGCCAAGTGCGTTACATAGCACCCAGGTCCACTAGCTAGGTGCGTTGCAACGCACCTAAATGCACTACCAGGGTGCGTTGAGTGGGAAACGACAAGTGTCAGAGTCATTCCACGAGGTGGAGAGACAATGGAAGCTTCCAGAATCTTCTCCAATGACACTTGCCTCACTGAATTCGACCAAGGATGAGTAAGAGGCTCTCAGTCTCCAAGTGGAAGAAAGAACTGACAGAGAGAAGACACTAGTCAAATCATAAGCTGACTCATACTCCTTGCATACATCTATATATGGATCCCTCATCCCAGAGATCTAGGAGCTGGAATTTTGTACATTGCAAAGAATTGCTGTTGGTTTTGAGATAGACATCAGAGTATTGAGTGATTTATGCTTTGTTGGAGGTGAAGAGGGGCTTCTCTGCTGGGAGGTTGATGCTGGATCAGGAATCATCGGTTGTAACTCCTCCTGGATCTTCTTGTTATATCAATAAAACTATTTGAGTTTCTCCTACATGCTTGTCTATCATTGATGTTTGTTACATTTGTATGTTTAGCTTAAATCTGATCCTAAGATTTTTATGAGTATAAACCCATGTCTCTGTATAGTTTCCTTCTTCTGTGATCTTACAGGTACTTGGTGAAGCTGGGCAAGTAAGGGAGCAGATAGCTGGAAGCTGTCAAAGAGGAGAGAGATTGGATCAAAGGACTAGTGCAAGACACAGGTTGGTTCATCCTATTTCTCTTTGTTTATAGTTCATAAAGAAGAATACAAAAGTAGTTTTCTCTGTTTGTTTCTAAGGTCACTGTCACACCTTAGTGGGATAGGGTCATTCTGAATAGACACTTTTCCCGATAACAAAATGGCGACTCCGCTGGGGACGATTGTCTAGTTAGTTTGTTTGTGTTTCTCTTGTTGTTTGTTTCATAAACTTAGGAGTAGCAAATCGAACTGCATTTGCCATTAACAAATGCAAAGTAGACATATTCTGCTTCAATCCATTCACTGGATCTGTTTATGATTTGAATAGCTGATTCACAAATGATCTGATTGCCCTTTGTGATAGCTCTTAGACATTCTTTAAATCTACCCTCTGATTGTGCATTACTGATTGCTTTTACTCGACCAAAAACCATAGATTAAACTGCAAACCGTGACCCAGAACCCGGATAGAATTCTCGTTTCTGCCCTAGAGCAGGTACTGTGAAGAGTTCCTGCATTTCAGTGCAGTTCTCGAGAGGGCAACCTGCGTTAAAATCTAGTTTCTCTGTGTAACAGGTGCGCTGATCAGCCTAGCCTTGTGCAGCTGAGGTTCTAGTGCTTCATTCTTTCCAGTTTTGTCTCTGATTTTTGCAGCCTTTAATCAGTGTATGTGTCTGTTTGAAAACCCCTTTTCCTTGCTGTAATTCCGCCTCGGTTGTATAAAAGAAAATGTAGATGTTTTTTATGTGTTTGTTACGTCATTTACAGTTTTCCATTGCAAAAGTAGAATAGTCATACTGTCTTCCTTTGATTTAGATATGTCACAAGTGTCGATTTTGATCATAGGAGAAAGTTTATTTGCTGTTGACAGTCGATTATGCTTTTAGTTTTGCCTTTGGTCTGAATTTGTGACTTTCTAATGTCGAAACAAGTATTTATTTCAAAATCATAAAGTGTCGTAATCATCTCTACCTTTTGATTTCGAAAAGAAGCTTGTTTGTGTTTTTCACTTGAAAGCGAATTCAGATTTGTACAACAACTTTCTTTTTAGGCATCAATATTAAGAAAGTGAAAAACAAAACACATGCATGTGCATTTGCATATTAACAATCTGTTTGGCTTGATTTAGGAAAAGTACATTTACAGTGTGCTCTTTGCTCTTTGCGAAAAGATTGTGTCTTTCTTTTCCCCTTGTAGCTAGGATTTTCATTGCTGAAAAGAGATAAAAGTTCGTTTATCATCTTTAGATTTCATTTTAGGAATTACATCTACATCTCGTGGTGATCCCAAAAGGCAAACTTCATAAGAAAGATCAACTTAAAATAAACTCAATGAACTTAACAACACTTTGTAACTTAACGCACAACATTTAGAGGTCTAGGGTAGAGACGTATTCCGGCGTCGTAAAGCCGGGTAACTGTTGTCCTCACTGATGGTTGGGTGATTCCTCCACTTTGAGACGATAAGTGCCAGTACGGACTTGTGCTCCCACGTACCGTCGAGTATATATTGGGAGACCCCTATAGGCTTAAAACCTTTTATCCATAGGAAGCCCTGTCGGCCGCCCTATTGATCGCAATGCACTGAACACAACATTCGGGAAGATTGACTGTCGTACCGTAAAAAGTATTCTGCAATTTTGCGATTGGTTTGGTACTCCCTCTACCTAGACCTCCAGAGCAGTCCCTTTCGTTCCTTTTCAGACTCCTTAACGGAAAAGGTCTATCTGAGCACTTGTCACTTCAGGCTCATTAAAAATGGAAGGAGACTAGAGTCATCTTTTGTTTTTTCTCGACTCTTAAAAACTGAAAAAACAAGTTGTTTCAAAAGCGTCTAAAATTCATTTAATACGGAAACATAGTTTCCCTTTTATTTTAGTTGATCGAGTAATCCGCAATCGTGGAAGAAAGTCAATTGAAACCCCATCATTCGCGGAGGCTTACGAGTTAACCGTCTTTGTCTCCGGAAGCGAAACCAGTACGAACAAAGCGAACTCGTTTAACCGGATCCAAGTCTCCTATCAAAGTTAGAACAAGTGTTCCAACGACATCAGAGACCCCGGTTACTCCAAACATTTCTGGAATCCCTGCCTCAACAGAAGAAGTTCAACAGCCACAGAAAGAGAGTGGTACTGATCCTAGTTTGGGAGTAAACACTTGTGTTACTGAATCAGTTCCATCTATAACCGGTTCAGAGAGTCTTACTCTTCAAACATTTGTTGCTGCTTCTTCGGCACCAGAAATACTTTACGGACCTGACGGTCTTCCCCTTCCACCTGGTCTGATTGCAATAGAAGAAATCATAGAAGATCCTCAAACAAGTACTCCAACGCACTTTGGAGTCGGGATCACTCTATATCCTTCGACATCAGAAGTTAGTCTACCATCAGCGGAAGTTCCTGTAGAATTGCTAGGTAATCTTTTGGATAGACTAGAAATGTCTGAACAACCGTCAACATCTAGGACTGTGTCTTCTGACACAGCAACGACAGAACTCCCTGCTGTCACTCCGACAATGTTCGCCAGCATACCATCTGTCCTGACTAGCTCACAACCGCTAGAAGGAGCCCACCCAGGGGCTATTTCGACAATCTGGTCCGTTCCTGTTTGTTCATCCGGAATAGTATCCGGAAACTCTTATGTTGAGTCTCAACAAATTGATCCATTTGGAGGTCAATTTGGGCTGTCCGGTCCCCAAGGGAAAACAATTCCCTTGAGTTCTGGATTACCACCGTATGGGGGGTAGTATGCCCTTTCATTATCCGCTCCGGGAGGATATCCATACGGGAGTTCACAACAGCATTCAGGTTATACTGGAATTACCTCCAGTGGTTGGGTACCTATACTACCTCAACAACCAAGAGTTGCGTATTCGATGCAACAATGCATACCTGTGTCGAACATACCGACTACGCCAGCTATTGTGACGGTGTCGCAAGTTCAAGCGCTACTTGTTGTATGCCAACCTTAGGTTTCTCAGGTTGTAATGCAACAGCCCCTTGACCCTACGACTCAACCACAATCGCCGACTAGTGGGGCGACACAGGCCCAGACAGGTACAATTACCCCTCACCTTGGTCAAATGGTTAGTATCGGGCAACAGCACATGGCTTCACAACCGTGGCTGGTGCAATACCAACAACCACAATTCCAACAAGTATACCAAGGTGCTGAGTAGCATATCTTTGCGAACAGTGGACAATCGTACATTCAAAATGGTCAAAATCAACCATTTTATAATGGTCAAGTCCACCAACCTTACCAAACATACCAACATCAAATGCATTATGCCGGTATGCAAAGACCAACTGCTCAGGCAATTCCATCGTATCTTAGGTATGCTTCGCCTAACCTGAATCAATAGTTACCATTCGTGGGAACTTTAGAGTTACCTGATTTAAACCGGTTAAAAAACGATCCAATTTCTTACGCCCCTTGGTGGCCAGTGATTCCGCATAAACTTCCATCAGATATTCCTAAATTTAATGGAAATCCGGGTGAAGATCCATCGAATCATGTGATGACCTTTCATCTATGGTGTTCATCAAACACCCTAAACGATGATTCGATAAGACTTCGCCTCTTTCAGAGGACGTTAACGGGTCCAGCGACAAAATGGTACATTGAATTGCCTAGAGCTTTGTTTGACAACTTCAGCACCTTAGCCACAACCTTTTTAACCCATTTTCAATTACCAATAAGGTATGAAACAGGAACAGAACTGCTTACCAACTTCAAACAGACAACGGCCACTCACATATCTGATCATATACATGAGTGGCGACGTCGTCGTAGGATGGTGAAAATGTATGTTCCCGATCAGCTATAAGCTGAATGGTTTATCAAGTCATTACTGCCTTCCATCACGGAAGATGTGGCAAAGGGGGGAGTCGTAACGGAAGAGCAAGTGATTGCTCGTGCACAATATCTGGACTTGATATACACTCAGTCCGGCACGCTCTACGATAAAATACCTGACGCCCCTAGACCGGAATTCTCAATTCCTCCTCCTCCTAAATCGAACAATGACTCTCATGCCGGCGACGGCGTGATTGGCACAACAGACACGAAATCGACAAAGGCTACATCCAAGAAGGCCCGTAAGATTTTAGGTCAAAATGCAAAAGATGAACTTCTTGCTTCGGAAGTAAATGCCGTGTCGACAGATAAGGGCAAAGAAACCAAACAACCAGGAAGCAAGAAGAAAGGCAAAGGGAAGAAGAAGAAACAGGATGAGTCATCTCCTGAAAAATCTTCTTCAAACCCTCCTGGAAATAGGAAACCCCCTGCAGGGTGTCATATATGTGATGAGGATCATTGGATGAGAGAATGTCCATACAAAGCTGAGCTTAAGAGATTCTTTAAAAGATCGAAAACCTCAGCAGTGTTAACTGATCCGTTTCCAAATCCAGGAACAAATCTGGTTGAAAGTGGAAATGCTTCCCCGTATCAAGTGCTAATGTTGTCAATTTCAAAACAACAGAATGATGCTTTGATTTCGACAAGGAACAAAGATTATGGTAATCCGCAGTTGTCGAACAACAAGGATAAAGATCAACTGAGTAGTTCGACAACAACTTCGACAAAATTTGTACCACCCACCATCCCTGAATTGACGATAAAACCGCCGAAGGGAGTAGTACACAAGTCGACATTTAATCCCCGCGCTAGAGCAGCGCAGCATTATAACATAGTGGAAGATTTGGCCCAATCGCCATCCGCTATGTCGACTCTTGAAGTACTACAAAATTGCCCATCCGAAAGGCAGGCTTTGTTATTGGCCATTGGTGGGATTGATCCAAAGAATTCCAATCTTGTATCCTTCGACCACAAAGGGTACGATCCTCAGTTACCAGCTCAATTAGCTTTCCTTGTTCAAGTGAAAGCCCTCAACAAAACTGTTCACCGAACGATTATTGATGAGGGGGCATCTACATGTATTATGTCGATGAGTTGCTGGAAAACTTTAGGATCTCCAACCTTGTCGCGGTCTGTGACGACATTAAAATCATTCGACTGAAGGACATATACCCCATACGGTATCCTAAATAACTTGAAAGTTTAACTAGGAGGGAAAATAGTAGAAATAGATGTTGAAGTCATCGATGGGAATATTGATTACAACATCCTACTGGGACGACCATGGATATATGCCATGGCAGCTGTTGTGTCAACCTATTTTAGAAAAATTGCATTTCCCTTTCAGGGAGGGATTACAATCGTCGATCAACAAAACTTCCTCCCCAATGGTTCTCAAGTTACAGGAAGCATTCCCATGATCCATGGAAGCCCCCATTTGCTTCAGAATATCAGAGTAGGCCTACTAAAAGATCCTATACTAATGGGAACTTTCACTCTTCCACCTCCAATCAATCTGGCAGAAGCAGTATCAATAGGAACCTGCAACATGATATCTTCCACAAAGATCTCAGAGAACGATATCAACATGGATCATGCAATGGTTTTGCCCCCGAGCCCATTAGAAATATTATAGCAATCAATGTTTCTGGCATGGGAGGCAAACTCAAATCAACGCTCATCAGGCGTTTGGATAGATAGGTCTAGAGAATATGGTACTCCTTCAGATCCTTGGTCGCAAGTGCATGGCACCGACGAAGGAATTCTCCAAGCTATGGTAATTGAAGGAGCACCATGGAATGATTCCCACCATCGTTGTCTTCTTCCGGATTATGAAGAACATACTCAAAATGACCTTTACCATCCTTCAGTAGTTGATTTTCTATCAAATACTGTAAATACGGTGGATTCCGAGCGAAACTTATCCAACATTGAAGAGACTATAGCCATAAATATCTCGACCAAAACAGATGTTGTAGAGAATATTTATGTCGGCAAATGTTGTTCTCCTTGAGAGCTGGAAATATATAACGCTCTTTTTTCGCGAATTCAGAGATGTCTTTGCTTGGTCATACAGTGAAATGCCAGGCATCGACTCGAGTATCGTTGAACACGAAATTAAGATGTATCCAGATGTCAAACCAGTACGACAACGGCTAAGGCAGGTGCACCCCAAGAAAGCCGCTGCCATTAAGGTAGAAGTTGAAAAACTTCTCCATGCTGGTTTCATCTACCCGGTTCCTCTAACCGATTGGGTATCGAATATTGTCCCTGTTATGAAAAAACAGGGGACAATTAGAGTGTGCGTCGATTATAGGGATGTAAATCAAGCTTGTCCAAAAGACAACTACCATACACCCTTCATTGACCAGATAATTGACGAATGCGCCGGATGCGAAATCTTTTCATTCATGGATGGATTTTCAGGGTATAATCAAATAAATATCCGCCCACAGGACCAGTCAAAGACTGCAGTTATTTGTCCGTGGGGCACATTCGCATATCGAAAATTACCCTTTTGTTTAAAGAACGCAGCGGTGACGTTTCAGAGGGCAATGAATTATGCCTTCAATGACATCAAAAACATCGTTCAACCATACCTCGATGACCTTCCGGCTCATTCGCGAAAGCGGACTGATCATTCGCAGCATTTAAGAGCGATATTTATACGTTGCCGACACTACAAGATACGACTCAATCCGCACAAATGTGTATTTTGCGTCAGTTCTGGTCATTTACTTGGCTTTGTAGTCTCGAAGGATGGGATTCGTCTCGACCCGTGTAAGGTCCAGGCAATCATAAATTTTCCTCCACCTTCAAATTTGCTTCAGATTTAGAAACTCCAAGGGAAAGCAAACATTCTAAGAAGGTTCATTCCAAATTACGCTGAACTTGCTAAAGGTTATACTCGTCTCTTGCAAAAGGAGGTACCCTTTGTCTGGGATCAGGTCGCGCAAGCTTCCTTTGATGCTTTAAAAGATTCCCTAATGAAAGCATCATTAATGTACGCCCCTGATTATCAAAGAGATTTTAACCTGTATCTGGCTGCAGCAGATACGACTATCGCAATGGTTTTAGTTCAGGAGGTCGATGGAATTGAACATCCTATTTATTATTTAAGTAAGAACTTAAATGATACAGAAAGCAAATATTCTTATGTTGAAAAACTAGCACTTGCAGCTGTTCAAGCGATACAAAGATTTCGACACTATGTCCTCTTTCGGAAGACTACCATTCTGTCAGACTGCAACCCCATGACTTATGTATTGTCGCGACAATTGCTGGGGGGGAAATATTCAAAATGGATAGCAATCCTTCAAGATTTTGATCTGGAATTTGTGAAATCCAAGTCAAAGAAAGCACTAGTTTTCGCAGAATTATTATGCGATCTCCCATCGTCGTCCAACGATGAAACATCCGAAAAATCAATCGTGGATGAAAGTTTGTTTCTGATATCTACAAGCAATGAGTGGTATGGGGATATAATAATTTATCTCCAAACCAAAAAATTTAGGCCAAACACCACCCACTTTGAACAAAAATGTATACGATACCAAGCAAAAGACTACATGATCGTCGGTGATACACTTTACCGTCGTGGTATTGATATAGTTCTGAGAAGGTGCCTCACCCATGAGGAGGCCGAAAAAGTCCTGAATGAGTTTCATTCAGGCGCGTGTGGGGGGTATCAATCTGGCTATGCTACAACACAAAAAATCTTACGAGCAGGATACTTCTGGCCAACAATGTTCAAAGATTGCATAACTGTAGTCAGAAGTTGCCATGCTTGTCAAAGTTTTGATAGATAAACCAGAAGACCACCCGTGCCTCTACAGCCAATAGTTGCTATTGGGCCATTTGCCAAATGGGGCATCGATTTCATGACATGTAACCCCACCTCGACCGGGGGGCATGGGTATATCATAGTCGCAGTCGACTATTTTACCAAATGGGCCGAGGCGATGCCTACATTAGATAATATTGGTGAAACAGCTGCCCTCTTCTTTTTCAATCATGTAGTCGCCAGATTCGGCGTACCACAGGCTATAGTCACAGATCATGGATTGCATTTTCGCAATCACATGATGGTTGAATTAGCTACCAAACTAGGGTTGTCTCACGACAGCTCTACTCCATATTATCCGTAGGCTAACAGACAAGTTGAAGCGATCAACAAGGTCCTGAAACGCATGCTGCAAAGGATGATCGGAGTTCACAAAAGAAGATGGCACCTAATCCTGTACTCAACTTTGTGGGCTTACTGAACATCGGTAAGGAATGCAACCAGGTTCACACCCTTCCAACTGGTATATGGCTTGGAAGCAGTCTTACCAGTCCAGTGTGAAATCTCGTCTCTCAAACTCACAATTGATCTCCTCCCCGAAACTTCGGAAGAAGAGGATTGTTTCTTGGAATTAATCCAATTGGATGAAACCCGTCGTGATGCCGCTTTGGCTAACGAAGCCCATAGAAACGAGTCAAGGTGCAGTTCGACAAAAATGTCAAACCCCGTGTCTTCTCAGAAGGTGACTTGGTCTTGATTTATGACCAAGAATCTGATAAATTGGGAGCATGTAAATTTAAGTCTTTATGGATGGGCCCCTATATTGTTAAGCAGGTGTTAGCAAAGGGAGCCTACGAGTTAATGGATTACGACGGAATTCCACTGGCGCAACCTCGTAATGGGTTGTACCTCGAGCGTTACTACGCATAGTAGTAACCAGTATGCTTTTGTTATATTTTTGTTTTCGCTAAAGTGTTTGTTTTGGTCGAGTAATCCACCTTTTTAAATTTATTGCAGATGTCAAACCCATTGGAGCCATATGTTGGATATGCCGACGGAGCGAGTCATAGTTCGCGGAACCTGTCCTCCGTAGCCTGGGCCATTTTTTATCCAAGCGGCGAGTTAGTAAGTTTCAGAGGTGTATGTATTGGTCGATCAACGAACAATATCACTGAGTATAGCGCGTTGATAGAACTTCTCTCTGATGCCATCACTCATGGTATACGCCGACTAATTGTCAGGCTAGACTCACAACTCATAATACTACAACTCAATGGTATATATTCTGTCCGAAACCCAGCTATTTATCGCATGTTCCTAAGGGTTAAGATTTTGGAATGACAATTTGATCTTATTCAATACCAACATATTTCCAGAAACTTAAACACATTAACCGACTCACTAGCAAACTATGTGTTAGATAGACATTTGCAACATTTATAAAAGGAAACACATCATCAATGTTTTACATGTGGATCATATAACTCAACCAGAATAAAACTCCGAAAATCAAAAATATATATAGCTGTTTGTGGTTTACATATAATATTCTGTAACCAAGACAAAATTGGTCACACGACCCAAAAACTCAAAATGCTAGGGGGCACCCTAGTCTAATGATGCTCGTGATAGCAAGTCACATCCTGTGCGATCATGTGTAAGAGACGAGTCCATCGTCTGGGCACACCAGTAGTATGCCGCTGTAACCACAAAGGTAGCTCGTCAGTACTCACATCTGGTATACCAAGAGTGAGGCCCTCAACCTGCTCCTGCAAAGCTGTGAGAGTCTCGGCCACATCGAGGTCGCGAAGAATAGCCCTTCCGGCGGCCTCTCTTGCTGGAGCAACAACTAGTACTCTCAGGCGAACTACTGGACGAACAGGACCAACATCTGCATGTACACATGAGTTTGATTAGAGTCTTGATAGAACAAAACACAAGGACATTATAAACAAAAACATTAAACAGCAATATGGTTAGAGATTTACCAATAGCACCCCACTGCTCGCCATCTGGCAGTACTAAATTTGGATCACCCCGGAAGTCCATGCCAGCATATGGATACTCGGCGTAAACCATCTCCTGACGATCAAACCAGCTGAAAAAGGTATCAGAAAATGAAATCTGAGATTGGCCAGCATGCCTAGACATGTGGTCAACCCATCTCTGCATACGTGGTTCAGTAGGAGAAGGTAAATCGAGTGCAAGTTACTGCGGCTGCATCAGTGGTATCTTCTCAAAGGCAAAGGCGGTCAAAATAGAACCGTACCCAAAGTTCTTCAACCTCTCGTTCTTTATTTTGGTCAACTGTTCTTTCATCACAAGAAGTATTGCGTCGCACCAGTTGAACACCTTCGGTTGGAGGCATTCCAAGGCATTCTGCATATAGGATCTGTTGGCTACATGAAGAGACGCACTACCGGCCATCCTACCAAAAGTAAACAGGATAGTCCTAAGGGACTTGTCAGTGACATCACGGATGATGATCTTGCCGTCTTTACTCGGCTGAGATCGTTCTCTGCAATACCGGCAGACATAATCTCTCACAGAATCGCCTCCTCGGGTCGAACCTGATAAAGAGATGGGGGCACCCTGCCTCGACAAGCCATTCAAGAAATAGATGTCTACTGCAGTCAAGGGGATAGATTTGCCCCTAATCTGGATTGATAGGATCCCAAGCATCGAGCAAATACTGTAGTAAGTTGATCTGTTGTCTCATGCTAGAAATGCGGAAGAACTTCAGCAAGCCACAATTCCGCAGCGCATTCACTGTAACTGGATCATGTAGAGCAATCATGTCCTCTTCTTCATGCTCACGTTCTCACCATGTAAGGGTCATCTTGCTCTAAGATCTCTGAAAAACCAACAAGAGAGGAGTTAGGTCCTGATTTTGGTGAGAAACAGGAAAAAATTCCATGAAAAATTGTGCAACAAATTCCCTTTCTACGCCCAATGCACCTGCAGCAGTGATCTAGGTGCGTTGAATGTCAAACTGCCTTCATACAAGCCAACATTCAACGCAGGTTTCGATGCACTGAGGGTGCGTTGATGGCAGAACGAATCCCTCAAACCCTAGGGGCTCAGAAAAGCAGGGAATAAGGCACAAAATGCAAAATGGAAACCATGAAATGAAAGAGCTCAGGTTTAGCTCCTACATGGTCCAGACGACGCCGATAATCGTCCACAGAATCTCCCAAAATCAACTGATGAAAATCGAGGGGGAAAACACCTCCAAAGCTCCAAAAAACCAAGTTCAAATGAAATGGTAAAATGAGAGGTAAAAAACACTTTTTAATTACTTTTATGTAGTTCAAAGTAAAATATTAGCATTTTAATCTCGTTTTCAAGCAAATATTGTTCATTTCTAACTCGTTTGATGAAGCAGTTGAAAATACAGTACGATCTTTGGAAGGACAAAGCTATCTATGGTAAAAATAAAAAACGAAACCATCTAATCGAGCAGTTTTAGCACATAGTTCAAGCTCGTTAAAAAATAAACATAAGACATGAGCAAATGTTTCCACCCGCGTTTAAGCTCGTTAAAAAATGAACTATTCCCCGGTAAATAACCACCGTGAATGAAGCATTTCAGCCATTAAAGCCCTGGTCGTGTTTGCACCGTCACCTCCACTTTTCCATTGGCCGATCATTCACCTCCATTTGATTGTTTACCCATTTTGAGGAACAGCTGTGAAGAGTGATTTCACTAGCCATCCTTGTGACACTGCCGTGATTGGAAAATTCCAAACCTTACCTGGAATTAGCTGCTACCCATTTTATCACTCGTTCCTCAAAAGACGAGTCTTCTTTAAGCTCTTTTCAACTGACTCGTAAAATATGAAAAGATTGCCGAGTTTTGGCCTTCCAGCTCGTTAAAGCGACCGGAAGTGCTATCCCTCCTCTAGATTTTAATCTTTTTGGACCTGAGGGATTATTGCACAAAAAGATCGAGCACTTGTTTTGTTTGGCTCGTTAAAACTATCGAAAATTCATCCCTTCTGTATTGTTTTATACTTTTTCGGACTTAAGGGATTAGATGACGAAAAAGGAATTTTGGAGTTACCTTTACGTACCTTTTCAGACTCTCTAAAAATGAAAATGATCGAGTTATCTTTGTCGTTAAACTCGTTAAAAAGATTAATAGCGACAAACTTGTCTTTAGACGAGAACGAGTTTCACTATCGCTAGGCTCGTTAAAACATAGCGATGGGTTTGCCCGAAGGGAAAATTATAGAACAAGCATATGTTATCCTGCTCAAGCTTGACAAAAATAAAGAGGTACTGGTCAGCAATGATTGGGGAAAAATTGGGAAGAAAACTCAAAGAATCTTTATCGGTAGCAAGTCGCTCTTGAACATGACACTTCCACTCCGTGCCCGAGTTGGGTTGGCTTGTTTCATTCACCGGTCACATCACCATGGTCACGCCATACCATCCAGATTTGGGGTAAATGCTACCAATCCATCACATAAGTGTTGCCGACATGTTCAAGAGAAGTCACCTGTGTCCCATCCACTACCATACATTATACTTCATTCTTTCATGACCGCCATCCTGAACCATATATCATCAGATCGTTTTCACCTCCATCAAAATCATTTGCTCCGTTCCATGTCATTGATGTGGGATTCATTAAGGCCCTCCTTTGATGGATCGCTTCTTGTCGACATCAGCTCATTATCCAAGAAGTTGATCTAGGAACACCCCATTCAGTACTTTGAAGCTTGCATGCCTCAATGGCAAGTTTCTCACTTCCGGTGACAGGTATACATCAATGACCTTCGACCAAAAGATTTTGCGTGGTGTTTGACGCCAAGTCCTTTATTCAAACCACATGAATTGTACTGTAGTACCTTGAGGGTCATCATCATTATCGGTGATTCCTCTCGCGCTTCTTAACAGTTTACATCATTGACTGGTAATCAAGCGATGTCTTTCCAAGTTCGACTTCAAAACATTTCTCACATGGATCGACTTGTACTTTGAGTGAAGATCGGACGAGATTGAAGACCCCAGATCTAGTTTCATCCATCCGGGCTGCGATATATATTCAGGAAAATAAAGACATTGAAATGTACAGCATTGCAGCACAGATAATCATCCTACCAAAAGGATGATGACTCTATCAGAATCATCAGTCTACCATCAGACGATTGTCTGTCCTATGTACATGAAAATGAATTTATAAAGCTGAGCATGGGAATGCCCACCTCAGCTAGATCATGAAAACAGTATGAAGATAATGTATTGTATTGTATCTTATTACAGGTCTCCTCCCAACATTGAAAGAACTTCGGATCCTCCAAATAAAGCATTTCACCCGATAAACGGCCTCATACTTTAGGGGGCAACTGTTATAGACATTTTTGTGCCTTACAGCTCTAAGCATGAAATTTCCACAAACCAAGGGCTCCTAAGTCCCTAAAAGTGTTGTTCTAACTCCTAAAGGAACAAGGTCAACAAATTACAGCTTCTCCCAGAAGTTCTCCACCAGAAACTGCTAAGAATCAGTCAAATCAGGATCATTTACGCTGCTCCACTAGCCAAGTGCGTTTCATAGCACCCAGGTCCACTAGCTAGGTGCGTTGCAACACACCTAAATGCACTACCAGGGTGCGTTGAGCGGGAAATGACAAGTGGCAGAGTCATTCCACGAGGTGGAGAGACAATGGAAGCTTCCAGAATCTTCTCCAATGACACTTGCCTCACTAAATTCGACCAAGGATGAGTAAGAGGCTCTCAGTCTCCAAGTGGAAGCAAGAACTGACAGAGAGAAGACACTAGTCAAATTGTAAGCTGATCTATATATGGATCCCTCATCCCAGAGATCCAGGGGCTGGAATTTTGTACATTGCAAAGAATTGCTATTGGTTTTGAGATAGATATCAAAGTATTGAGTGATTTATGCTTTGTTGGAGGTGAAGAGGGGCTTCTCTGCTGGGAGGTTGATGCTGGATCAGGAATCATCGGTTGTAACTCCTCCCGAATCTTCTTGTTATATCAATAAAACTATTTGAGTTTCTCCTACATGCTTGTGTATCATTGATGTTTGTTACATTTGTATGTTTAGCTTAAATCTGATCCTAAGCTTTTTATGAGTATAAACCCATGTCTTTGTATAGTTTCCTTCTTCTATGATCTTACAGGTACTTGGTGAAGCTGGGCAAGTAAGGGAGCAGATAGCTGGAAGCTGTCAAAGAGGAGAGAGATTGGATCAAAGGACTAGCGCAAGACACAGGTTGGTTCATCCTATTTCTCTTTGTTTATAGTTCATAAAGAAGAATACAAAAGTAGTTTTCTCTATTTGTTTCTAAGGTCACTGTCACACCTTAGTGGGATAGGGTCGTTCTGAATAGACACTTTTCCCGATAACAAGTATAAAATAATTTTTAGTTGCATTCAAATATTTTGGAGAACCCACTTAAGTGCTTCAATTTCCTCCTAGTTAATTGCATTTCTATTATCCTAATGCTTCTATAAGTTCTTCTCTAAAGTGATCTCTTAACTACTTTGGAGGGAAATTGATGACTTGATTGGAACCCACGGATTACAATTTGATTAGGAGCAAGGGATGAGAAAGATTCATATTCTTCAATATATTCCGCAAGTTAAAAGCATATCGAACTATTTCCTTTCTATTTAATTGATACAGCAATCACTCGACAATTTGTTAGGATTTTGACACCTTTTTCAATGATTTGTTTTCTTTTGAAAGTTATGTTCTCAATTAAAGAAATTAAAGAAAAGGTGAAAATGATGCAATGGAAGGATTTTCTGTTTTAGTGCATAAGAATTCCTTGCTAATGTGAAGGGCTTTGTATTTTCTTGACTCAATATTAGTCGCATTTGACTTCCTAGAATTTCTTTTAATTTCATTTTTGTTTTGTTTCTATTTCTATCCTTGAAGTTGGTGATCTATTGTGTAATAGGAAGTATTAAATACTAACACTCTCAAAGGTGATATTGATGGATGAATAACTTTAAATGACCCTACTTGACACTTTAGTATTACATGGTCATGCAAAGAAACTATTAATAAATATTAAAGGGAAAATGATTAATGTGCAGTGTTTCTTGGCTTGTCATATAATTACTACATTTTGGCCCCCAATAATATATTTGAGGCTAATTTTTGGTTGTTACTTATGGAGCTTCCCTTTGGCTCAGAAAAACATCGAGGATAAATTTACACTGCATTGGCATTGGACATCATCAAAGAGGAATTCACCAAAATTAGTAGAGGACATGGAAGAAATTGGTACAATGAGTGGATAATGCTAGTGAAACACTGATGCACCATGATTTCTTGTGTATTTAGATTCACTTGAAATTAACTAGCCATAAAACATACCTCTTTTTTCTGAATATTTTCATGTATGCATAAATACTAAAAGCACAATTTCAGACTAATTATTAAAACTAATAATTATCTGATAGTCATCATTTATAATTAAATAGTATAATATGATTAATGTTATTGGACACCACTATAGAGTATGATTGTGAGGGGCATTGTGAAAATATATGTACACTTCTCATTGTATTAGACAATCATCTCTCAGAGTGTGATATCCATCAAACGAAGTGTACTACCAGAGGCCATTGTGGGATTGAAATTTTTTATTTCAGTTGAAAATTCGTGATATATTTTATTGGGCCTTAGTGTTCTACTTCGCTAAGGTTTTGACACTACTCATAGCTAGCACCTTCATTCAACCAATTGAGGTACTCATCTTTGAAAGTTGAATCTTTTTGTCTCCACAATCCAATATGATGTTGGATCAATCTCATGATCATAAAAACATAGGTCATAATAGCAAGGAACTTTTACTGTGGGAAAAATAATATCGAAATTTAAGGAACGTGACTCTTTTAGAACGAGCAATAAGCTTATTTTTTACACTGATCTTTTTTGTTTCCATTTTCTTTCGCAAGTAGCCATTATACTCTGCATTGTATCTTCTTTAATTTTCAGGAGAGGAACTCAATATTGATGGTAAGAAGCAACACTTGAAGAAAGAGGATAACAATAACACTAGAGCGACAAATGCAAAATGAGAGAGAAAAGAGAATCTATCGAGTGATACCCTTAGAGCCAGTATCTTTCATAAGACACATTCAAAGAGACTGATGGTTAAGCCTTCAGAGTTGGTGAATTCACTTGCAATGCTTTGGCAACACAATGATAATGTTTTGAAATGATAAAACAATATTTCTTGTCTAAATTGTATTCCAACCGATATTAAGTTGGAAACTCATATTGTAATACTTGATATTTTATATAATAAAATTTATATGATTGAAATTATTTTTATTTGCACTTGATATTATTTAGCCTTGTAATTAAAATATGTAACTTTGTGTTATCATATTAGATAAACATGCACATTTTATGATTTTTTTTTAAATATAGTCACAAAATCATACTAATTAATTTATGCTGATTAATAATAAGCACATAAAATCAATCTAAAACTACTAAATTAGTAGTTTATTTTAATTAATGATGAACACGAATAAAATGAAAATATGATTGAATTAGTCGTTTATAATGATTATGAATGAAATTAAATGAAATGAATAGAAACTACTAAATCAATTGTTGATATAATGAATATGAAAATACCAAAAAAGGATAAATGACTACAAAAAATGATAATTTTTTATTAAAATGATGACTAATTTTTGCATATATACGACTATTAGTAGCTAATTTACAATATCTTATAACATGACTAAAATTTAGTCATATTTCTTTGGTCATTAATTGGTTTTAAATGATGACTAAAATTTGGATATATATGACTATTAGTATCTAATTTACAGTGTCTTATAACATGACCAACATTTTGGTCATATTTATTTGGTCATTAATTGGTTTTCTTGAGGATTCATATAGCAATATATTTTGTTGTATATTTGGTCATTAATTGAGACAATTAATGACTAAACCGATGAAAAATTAATGACTAAATATACTACTAAATGGTAAAATTGAGGAAACCAATTAATGACTAAGCTAAAAACGACTAGAAGTTGGTCGCGTTATAAGATACTATAAATTAGCTACTATTGGTCACCGACTGAAAAATTGTCGTTTGTATGCAAATTTTAGTTGTTTTTTTAGCAACTAATTGGTCATTTTGTACTAGTGCCTAGATCCTTGTGGTCACTCAAAGGTAATTTGGTAAGTCACATGTGGCCTATTATAGATGTTATTTCTCTTTCCACACCATAAACACCTAGCTCTTAAATGTGGGCCATGTTGAATAAGGGAAAACTATCTTGTATGGGATCTATCTTGTGCAAATAGGTGAGGGCCCTTGTCACCACCAGATGGTGGATGCCAAGATCTAATACTTTGAAGGGAAACTGACCTTAATAAAAGAAAATTTCGAAGACAATATCCAGCCTTCTGCGATATTAGGGTTGTGCAAAAGAGAATTTTTCAGTGCTAACCCGAAACCCTCGATGCCTTAATATGAAATTAATTTGACTAAATGAGTTAACCTAGGTGGATTTCATCCTACACACCAACATAACGACCCTTACAACCAGAAAATTCCTAGATCAATTTTTGTTTTTTTAGAAGCACTAAGGTAGGGGGGGAGAGTACATCAAGGAATTTTACAAAGATTTCTTAACACAAGGGAATCTACGCAGAATTCCAAATTTCATAATAATGGCTAAGGATTAAGAAAAGACCTTCAAAGGTACTATTCCATGTGAAGAAGGAGATAAAGGGGAACCAAGAGACCAATTTATACTAGATCCATAGTAAGATAATGACATAGCTCCAAAGGCGAAATTAACCAAGTTCAATCGCTTCACATAGTGAATTATTAAACGAAGTCTAACTCCTTTGACTATTGTAGGTTAGCTAACCTCTTTAATCAGATAAGTCTTCTTCATTCATCTTGAAGGGGACTTATAGGTTTGTGTGACCATTCATAGAGGTTATATATCACGTGTTAAGCAATAAATTTGATGGTTTTATGACTACTTAGAATTATTAGATACAACAATGTGTAAGTGTGCATAAACCCATCGAATCATTGCATCATTGATAGACGAATTGACCATAAACTCTAACTAGATACTCATTTAACATACAACATATAAAATAATTTCATAGCATGTAAGATAACCTACAATCATGGGTATGGGAGTAAGATTCCCAATAAATAGGCATATATGACAATTGACATGAGTGCAAAATGATAAGTTAGTGACTAGGTGACTAAAAACATTAATCACC
The DNA here is from genome assembly GCA_031772625.1 of Pinus tabuliformis. NCBI lineage: Eukaryota > Viridiplantae > Streptophyta > Pinopsida > Pinales > Pinaceae > Pinus > Pinus tabuliformis. The sequence goes on along the minus strand of CM062819.1, from coordinate 1,497,527,500 downwards.
ACAACTTTCCAAGTGAAATACTACAAAAAATGAGCAATCTTAAGTGACCCAACTAAAAGCAACTAACATAAATCACTAATTTAGTCGCAGGTTAAAATATATGACTAGCTAATAAGCAATACAACTAAAAATGACTAACACGAATAACTAATTTAGTCTAGGAACAAAAATACAACTACCTAACAAGTACTACAATAATATGAATATATTCTTTATGTTAGTAATTTTAATTGTTTCAAGCAATTTAAACTTACAAGTGATAGATGATTGCAAGGTTGTTAAAGATTGGCTTAAAAGTTATCATTCCTTAAACACTTTGTTGGGCTCTTAATTTGTCATTATTATTACCACTTTTTAACATTCATTTCATCTATCTCCACTATTCTTTTATCACATTATTTACCATAATTTATTATATAATTCCATTTCATAATCATTTATGCTCTTGTGGATAAATAATATATGATCTCATTTATTAATTAATGATTATTATGCATGATTTTGGTTTATTCATTCGTTATAACCTCACTCATGATTTTAGCCTCCAAGATCTCTTCCAAATTGCAGATTTGGTCTTCAACAGATAATTAGATATTCCAACTCAGTAATTCGCTTGCATAAGAAGTGACAATTTTTCTTTGCACGTTTTGGGCAAATGAAAGTGAATATAGAAAATCCAAGGCATGGGTTTTGTTCAGAATGAACCCAATCAGTTTCCTAATAAGCAGTTTTAAGAAATTCGGTTTGTATTGGGAGAAATGAAAGGTTCTTTGAAGGACATATTTGCAGATTTGTTGTTGCGACCATTTTCTAGAATTGCCCAGTTGTAATAACTAAATTCGACTTGTTCCAGCTGAGTCATGATGGACAGATATCTCAGATCTCATCTTGAATATTGAGATTAGTTTGTTGTAAGTTTCATTTGGATGTTTGTATATTTAAAAGACATAATTCAAAGAGAGAAGGGGTTACTAGCTCATGTAAGAATTGAACCTTGTAATAGTGGAACTCTTGTTAATGAAATTTCCAGCCTTATGATATGTTTCTCAAATATGTGAGTTAAGTACAACCCTGACCAGGGAGTTTGGCCCACTCTTCTGATCAGGTGTTGTGTGTGTGTCCTTTTCATGTATATTTTTTTTACTTGTTGTTTTTTCTTTATTGTTGTTACAGATTTCCATAGATTGTTGTGAATGCTTTTCTTTCTGCAATTTAATTCCATTACTGTTACAACGATGCTTTAATTTCTTAGTCATGAACCCTTGGTCAACGTAAGATTGTAACCATACTCCTACATATACCTTGTGTGTTACCTTGAAAAGTGTACGCACCCAGATTGACATATTAATGTGGTAAAGGGTTGAATAATTTGTTCATACTCAGACACCAACATTTTGGCGTGATTGCAGGGGAAGGCTAACAAGGTGCAAGAAATGATCTGTATCGACTAGAGGGTCAATCTCTCGTCTTGGGGAGAGAAGGAGTTTTCTCACTCTATTCCAGGTCCTGAGCGTAGTCATTTATTTTCTTTTCTTTATTGTTTTTATTGCGTTTTTTTCCCGTTTTTTATCTTTAGGCCCAATCTCTCGTCTTGGGGAGGGAATGGTATTTTGATGCCCTGCTCCAGGTCCTGAGCTCAAATTTTATTTCATTTCTATTTATTACGATTTTCGAAAAACTAATCTCTCATCCTAGGGAGGGGATGGTCCTTTGACACCCTGCTCGAGGTCCCAAGCTTGAGATTTCCTTGTGTGCATTCTTTTCTTGTTTGGTTTCTTGGCCTGGGGAGGGAAGGGTACTTTGACACCCTGCTCCAGGCCCTAAACCCTAGGTTTCTTTTTCTTTAGCTATTTTCCTTTCCACTTAATCTCTTGTCCTGGGAGGGAATGGTCCTTTGACACCCTGCTCCAAGTCTTGAGCTTTAGATTTCCTGTCAAATTGTTTTTTTTTACTAGGAAGAAAAATGTAGAAATTTGAAGAAATCTTATCATTTCATTCAAGTGGTGATGTAAGCACCACCCATTCCACTAAAAAATTGACAGGAATATCTGAAGGAGGAACCTCAAAGTAGCACATGAAGAACATCTTATATTATGGTAAGAAATGGCTCACGTTGTTACTTTTGAATTCCCTATCAAAGATCTAGGAGGAGTGACACAATGGCACATAATTCCTCCATCTTCTCTACCAAATTTTCATGGTTTGGATAATGAGGAGCCAGATACATTCTTATTTTAGTTTGAAGTATTTTGTAGAGGATATGATTATTGTACTAATGATCAAAGGTTGGAAGTGTTTTGTCCTACTCTAAAAAGAGTAGCTCTTCGATGGTTCATGAGCCTTGGTGGGAATTGCATCAAAACATGGGAGGACATGAAGAATTTATTCTTGGAGAAGTACCAAGACTATTGCAAGGCCAATGAAGATATTTTCAGTATGATACAAGGGGAATATGAAAGCTTGGATGACTATTTGGAGTGATTTAAATACAACCTTCAAAAATCAAAGCATAAGCATTTGGAAAAAGAGATCTTAAAAACACTCATTCCTAAAGGAATCAAAGATGAAATTTTAGAAATATTAAATCTGATAGGAAAATGTGACATTTTTCAGCTATCATATGATGATGTTTGTGATTTATGCATAAGTTATTCAACAGGAATATCCAAGGCTGGTGATGAGCCCCCAAATAGGGTAACTTATTGGGCTCATTTTGCCTAATTTTCCTTGTTCAATCCTCCATTTTTCATAGATTATGCATATTTTTAGTATGTTTGTGTTATTTGAATGAATAAGGGTGGTCACTCTACCTAGGAGGCTAATACGTGGTTATTTCAGGATTTTTGGACAAATTTTGGAGCAAAACCAAGCAATCATGGGACAGCTGACAGCCAAGCTTGAGGTGAGGATTCATAGGGAGGTTGTCTCTTGCATTGAATGGCCTTCCTCGAAATCTCCACCCTCAACTCCGAGCTCCACAGGCCACCAAAACGAGTTTCAAAGGCAGCCAAGCAGCTTTGGGGAGAAGTGACTGTTTTCTAGCAGTTGGGACAGCCGAGTCCGTTGAATCTAGCAGGGCTGCTAGCCCCCTCGTATTGTATAAGTACGAAGGCCTCAACCTTCGTAGTTTACTTTTGGAACTATTGTTATTTTGGCACTATAGTGCTGTCATTTTTCTTAGCCTGTTTATTGTAGCTACTGTTGTACAACTTTCTTATGATGGTTATTTTTGGATAGTGATAAGCAGCTTTACTTGGCATTAGATCTGAGTTCTTTATAGGAGCTTGCAGATCTTGGGGTTGGGCCCAACTCGAGTGCTAAGGTCTCCTTTATGTATTGTTAGTTGTTCTTTATGCATTTGCAAAAACATCTCTGTTAAGTAGGTTAAAGTTTGTTGATTCACTAGGTCACTGTTAATGGTTAGAAAGAATTTTGAATGCTCAGATTTAGTTGATAGGTTGTTAATAGAAAAAGCTTCAAGAAAAGGAACAACAAACATCTCTGGTTTCACCTCTTCTTCAGTAGGATCAGGAGTTGGGATCATGATAACTTTGCTGCCCACAAAAACATTGATTTTGCTTTGCCATGCAATCGCTAGTGTTTGATTTTCATGTGTAGAAGTTTGTTATAGGTTCAGACTTTTGCTTGCTTAGATGCATGAGTTAGAATACATGGTTTCATTGCAGGTCACACTTCTGTTCATTCTCTTTGCTGGCATCTAGCAGATTAGGTCATCGTAATTCGGTTTTTGAATTTCCAAGTCTTCGTTGGATCAGTTGGAAGAAACGCCTTGCAGAGCACCTTACCACTCCTTCATCTATTCATTCTCCATCAACACCATCCAATCTGCCCCCTGCTTAGAATCCTTGCCTCTAGTTCAGCATTTGCTCCCATAACCCTAATCTTGTGTGTAACATTGCTTCAGTCTTCTTTGAACCAAACCCGACCATCAACACTTGTCCACAACTCCATCCACCGAGTTCTAGACCATCTCCAACCCTCAACCTACCTCCACACTCACTCCTTCACCTTTCCCTCTCCATTCATCCACCAAAAACCTCATCTCTGAACATCCTATAGAAAATTCCAGACGTCTTGTAAAAAACTGCAGACATCCTGTAGAACCCCTGCAGACTTCCTGTAGAGGCTCACGAATGAGGTTTCTTGACAGCCAAACTTGGTGAAACTCTATGGAAGGGTGTTAGGGACCCCTTAGGCCCTCTCTGAACCTTCTTGACCTTTCCAAAGCATTTCTTCTTGCATATCCACCTCTGCACAACCAAAAATAGTTAAATCATGTGCATAATAACTCTGACAACTTATTCAAAAATACAAAATAGATGGTTTCTTTCAGATATTGATGTAGAAGTAGCTTAGATGCATGTATTTACCTTTCTATAAATCAATGGCATCTCCTTTAGTAGCTTGCATCCTCTTTCTTGCATCAGTAGGGTTAGCTGGTAGAATTAGGGCTTACTAGGGTTTATGTTTCCTTTTTGTTTTTCAGTTTCTTTCTGCAAATAGATCAGCCTTCTTTAAGTTAGATTTTGTCCATCAGTTAAAAATATTCTTCTTAGAGCTTATAGAAGTTGGCTTAAGCCCCTAGCGGACTTGTGCCAGCTGACCAAGTGACAGCTGCGGCAAGAGCTAGTACTTGTGCATACAGAACCGTCGCTTCCAAGTTTGTTACGAACTACCGGGTTGATAAAAGTAAAGAAGGGAGTCCTAATAGTTGTAGCATTATCTGGAGCTCACCACTCTTTTTGGCGCCGTTGCCGGGGAAGCGTCAGAGTATTTGTGATTGTTGCTTTTCTTCTATCTTCCTACTCTAACTTTCTGCTAAATAGTTTATTTCATTTCCATTCTACAATGTCATTTCTACAAAAGTAAATTAGACATTTCCTGCTTTCGTAGATTAACCTTTCAATTCTGCAAGCATAAACTAGAATTTCAATTTTGCAAGCGTAGTCTAGTATTTCCTTCTCACAATTTGATTTCAGAAAAATAAATTAGTGTTTCCCTGCTTTCATTTCAATTCCGCATTTTCATTTCTGCAAGATAGATTTTAGTTAGTTGCAATTCCATCTGTTTCAGTTTTACAGGTACAAGCAGAAAAAAGCAAAAGCAACAAAAAAAAAATCCTTTTCATGCCTCGTAGGAATAGAGATAATACCGGAAAATTCCTACCCAACACCCCCACCACTTCACTGAGTCACCCTTCTCTCTTCTTTGGTGGCAGTGATCCAGAAGAACCGATAGGTGAACCTCCTGAGATATACGAAGATCCTATAACAGAAGAAGAGCAAGAAAACATTCCTTTTGAGACTATGGCTGACAATAGAAATGGTAGAGATAATGACGAGAGAATAGAAAGTACCTTCCCCATCTGAGAGACAAATGGGGACATGAAAATGAACAACATAAGTCCCTCAGCCTTACCTCATTTCCATGGATTGACCACTGAAGACCCTGATACCTTCCTGTTTGAGTTTGCTATCCTTTGTCGAACTTATGACTATACAGAAGATGAGCAAAAGTTGAAACTCTTTCCCTCTACCCTCAAGGATGTAGCATTACACTGGTTCATGGGGTTACTTGGAAACAGTATCACTACTTGGGCTCAGATGCAGTAAGCCTTTAAAAACAAATATGGGATTACTGTAGGTCAAAGGAAACCAAGGGAGAAATCTTTCGGATGACCATGGGAACTGATGAGTCTTTAGAGGACTACGAGGAAAGGTTCCAACTTAGCTATAAATGGGCCAGGTGCACACTTGACCCTGAATATCTAAAGTTGGTTTTGCTCCGAGGAGTCCCTGAAGACCTTCTAGATACCCTTCACATGCTAGCTGGAGGAGATATTTACCAACTACATTATGAGGACACAAAGACTGTGTTTAGAAACCACTCTAGGGCAGCCCAGAAAAGAGGTAGGGGGAATCCACTTTCGGCTAGTACTACCTTCTCCAAGCATGAGTTTTCTAATCAGATGGAAGACCTCAAAAGTGAGATGAGACAGACCATTGCCATGCAACTTGATACTTTCTAAATCCAACAAAAGAAAGAGGAAGCTGAGAGGGCTTTGGCCATCTTCTATCCTAGATGTACGAGGAAGCACCCTAAGAACGAGTGTCCATTGCACTCAGTCGAGGTATGTTTCCTTTGTGAGGAGGGCCACCCCACAAACCAATGCCCAACCTTACCAGGATTCAAAGCCATCTACCAAGGGACTGAGGCTCCCACTGAACCTCTCTACTTCCTCAACCAAAGGAGGCCGCATGGACCCAGACCTTACCAGCAGGGGATGCAAGGGACATCCCAAGCTTATTATAGCCCCAACCAGTCTGCTCACATGCCTTCATGGGGTCCCCCTGCTCATCCTTCCTAGTCTGCACCTCCTCCATGGTCTTATCCACCTCAATACCATACTCAATCCACTGCTCATTCGTTTCACTCACATGTCCAGCCACAGCCTCACTGGAATGCACCTCAACCGGGGTGGAGGCCCCAATACAACTCTCCTCCCGCCATTCTACCTCCACCACTGGCTCAAGCTCAACCATTACCTCCTGCTCCTCCAAGACAACCCCAAATGCATGCTCAACCGAACCCGAACCCCAACAACTGCAGGCCCAGCAGGTATACACCGGGGAGACAACATGTCCTACCTATGCTGTGGAGATCCAGGAGATCAACCTGCGATATGGGAAGACCCTTCCAAATCGCCAACCTCCTCCCCTAGAGGGTGATGAAGATAAACAGGAAAGTGAACCCAAAGCCATTCCACCCTTTCCTGAGTGACTAACAGTAACCACACAACCAAACCCGGAGGAGACTGAAATTCTAGGGGAACTGAAGCAGTTGTGTGTGAAAATACCCCTTTTCCAAGCCATAAAATATGTACTGATATACAACAAATTAATTAAGGAGAAGTGTTTCAAGCACCTAGGCAAGAGAAAGAGATAGGCCTCGACTATCAATGTCATAGGACAACTGTCCGACCTAATGTTGGGGCAAGTAATCTATCCAAAGTATTTGGACCCTGGGAGTCCTGTAGTTGATGTCCACATCAATGGCACCATTATCCCCCATACCTTGATTGATCTAGGGGCTGCCATTAATGTGATGACTAGTGACACCATGCTTAAACTCAACCTTCAGAGTTCCTTAAGGAAGACCTCGACAGTCCTGCAGTTGGCAGACGGCTCCACCGTGACTCCCGAAGGGATTGTGGAGGATGTCTTGGTCTCTGTTGACTCTTGGGAGTATCCTGCGGACTTCTTGCTCCTTAAACCAAAGGCAAAGCTTACTGGATACCCCCTCATTTTGGGAAGGCCTTGGTTAACCACTTCAGATGCTTACATCAGCTACAGAGCTGGGAGCATGACCATCAAGAATGGGCCTATGTCCAAGCAACGAGTCCTATATCCTCCTGCCCAACCTTTGCTAGAACATGACTTACCACTCTAGTTGGAAGAAGGGGATGAGGATGAGGTCTACTCTGCACCCTTTTGCACGGTAGAAACCACTAGGGGGGGTCCTCAAACTGAGGATGATTTGATTGAGACTTTGATTCAAAATCCACCTCCCAGTGCACTGTCCTTAGAGGAATTGGTGGAAGATACCCAAGCCAGCACCTTAGTGGACCTTTGTGTGACTGATCCAACCTCTCCCAGAGTTAATAATGTGGAGTTTGGTCCCGAAAGAACTCTAAATATGAGCTCCTCCCTATCTCCTTCCCAGGAGAAGGAGCTGTGTAGCTTACTTAACAGTCATTTAGATGATTTCGCCTGGAACTATAAGGAGATGAAAGGAGTCCATCCTTCGGTCTATACCCATCACATCTACATTAAAGAATATTGTAAACCAGTCAGGCAGCCTCAGAGGAGAATGAATCCAGCCCTTAAGGACATTGTCAAAGAAGAATTGCAAAAATTGTTGGATGCAGGATTCATCTATCCTATCTCCGATGGTGAGTGGGTTTCGCCTCTAGTGCTTGTGCCCAAGAAGAATTGGAAGTGGAGAATATGTGTAGATTACCGAGAACTTAACAAAGCCACTAAGAAAGACCATTTCCCTTTGCCTTTCATAGATCAAGTATTGGATGGACTGGCAGGGAAGAAGTTCTTCTCTTTCCTAGATGGGTTCAGTGGGTATAACCAGATCCAGATCAGCCCGGAAGACCAAGATAAAACCACCTTCACTTGCCCATGGGGTACCTTTGCCTATCAATTCCTTCCCTTTGGGCTATGCAATGCTCCTGCCACTTTCCATAGAGTGGTATTGAGCATCTTTTCTGAGTTGGTCCATGATTCGGTAGAAATTTATATGGATGACTTCACTCCTTATGGGTCCAACTTCCAAGAAGCATTAACCAATCTGGGAAAATTTCTAACCAAGTGCATTGAGATGAACATGTCCCTCAGTCCTGAAAAATGTGAATTCCTGATGACTGAAGGGACCGTACTAGGACATACCATTTCTCGCCAAGGATTGCAAGTGGACCCTAATAAAATTGCTATCATCCAAAAGGTCCCACCTCCTTAGAAGGTAAGGGATGTCTGAATTTTCCTAGGCTTAGAAGGATATTATCAAAGATTCATTAAATACTTCAGCAAGCTAGCCTCACCTTTGTTTGGACTCTTAGGGAAATATGTTGAGTTTAAATGGATACACAACTGTCAAGGGGCAATGGATGAGTTGAAAGAAAAGCAGGTGTCCGCCCCGATCTTGAGAGGTCCAAACTAGGCCCTACCTTTCGACATCCACACTGATGCCTCGAACAAAGCCATAGGGGAAGCCTTAGGACAAGTTGAGGAGAAGCTCCCATATGCCATATACTTCGTCAGCAAAAAGCTATCCAAGGCAGAAATGAACTATACTGTAACCGAGAAAGAGTTCCTGGCTGTAGTCCATTCCATAAACAAGTTTAGACACTACATCATTGGCTATCAAAAATTTGTGCACACCAATCATGCTGCGATTAGATATTTAATGAATAAGCCTGATGTCAATGCTCGTATTATTAGATGGTTACTTTTGTTACAACAATTTGATTTGACGATTGTCGACAAGCCAGGTAAAGAAAATGTTGTTGCTCATTTCTTGTCTAGATTGGACTTGCTTGCAGGTGGAGAAGGAACAGTGGATGACCAGATGCCAAATGAAAATCTATTTGCTATCTCAGTACTCTCTCCATGCTTTGCTAATATAGCAAATTACTTGGTCTCAGCATAGTTCCCTCTGCATCTGTCATCAAAAGAGAAGAGCAGAATTGTAAGGAAGAGTGCCTCGTTCACTTGGATCGGGGGCAACCTGTTTAAACTTGGCCCAGACCAGATCTTGAGACGTTGTGTTAGGGAGGAGGAAGTCTTTGACATCCTCCTAACCTGTCATGATGGACCTTGTGGAGGCCACTTTGCAGCAAAAAGGACTGCCTTCAAAATTCTGCAGGCAGGCTACTATTGGCCTACTCTTCATCAAGATGTCAGAAGATACATCAGCCAGTGTGACCGATGTCAAAGGATGGGGAAACCGAGTCCAAGGGATGAAATTCCTCTCCAACATCAAGTGACCTTCGAGTCATTTGAGAAGTGGGGCATGGATTTTGTGGGTCCTATCAACCCTCCTCCAAAGCAATGGTCTTACATCATTGTATGCACTGACTATCTGACCAAGTGGGCAGAAACGAAGGCAATCAAAGCAGCAATAGAAGAAAATGTGGTTGAGTTTCTGAGGGAAAATATCTTCTACAAGTTTGGCTACCCAAGGGAGTTAGTCACCGATCAAGGAAGCTAGTTCACCTCCAACCTGATTGAATATTTGATCGCTCATCACAAAATCAAGCACAAGACTTCCACCCCCTATCATCCTCAAGCAAATGGGCAGGTGGAAGTCACTAATAGAGCATTGGAAGGGATTTTGACTAAGGTTGTGAGTAGCAGCAGAAAGGATTGGGCAGATCGCCTGGTTGAGGCCACCTGGGCCTACAACACCACTTGGAAGACCACAACCGATTTCACACCTTACGAGCTGGTCTATGCAAAGAAAGCTTTGCTGTCCATAGAATTCGAGTACAATACATTACGGGTGGCAGCTCAGCTGGACCTCGATCTCAGCCATGCTCAACATGAAAGATTATTGCAGCTGAATGGATTAGATGAAAAAAGAATGCAGGCCCTTCTCCACTCAGAGGTAGTTCAACTCCAGAGGAAGATATGGCATGACCGACACCTTAATGAAAGGCAATTCCAACTTGGAGATTGGGCACTGCTGTATGACTCAAGATACAAGGATTTCAAAGGAAAGATGAGGAAAAGATGGTTAGGACCATATACAGTGGAGAAATGCAATGAAAATGGTTCAGTCCTCATTAGGACCATTGATGAAGAAGCCATCCCCATGCTTGTCGATGGGCATTGACTGAAAATCTACAAGAAACCCCTTTCAATGCAGGAGTTCATTGAAACTGTGGAAAAATCAGTGCTGGTAATAGAGTAGGGTTCTGCCCCTGTTCGGACCAGACCTTGATCATTCAAAAAAAAAAAGAGGAATAAAAGAATCCCTGGATGAAAACCTCTTTGAGGCGGTCAAGGCAAGCAGTAAGGTTGAAAACCTCAGGGAGGTGCCCCTGCTGTCTCGCAGAAAATAAAGAATTTGAATAAAAGGATCCCTGGGTGAAAACCTCTCTGAGGTGCCCAGGGTAGATAGTGGGGGTGAAAACCTCATAAAGGCACCCCTGTTATCTCTCTCAAAAAAAAAAAAAAAGAAAAAAGAAAAAGAGAAAAAGAAGAAAAAAAGAGGAAAAAACAGGTCTGATCTTTGAAATTATTGTAGGTTGCAGGGATCATAGTGCAGATGAAGAAGGTCACACAAATTGAGGACAGGGGTCCATCCGAAGCTACCAGACATCCTCACAGACACTCCCTCCATGGCCACTCACTTTTTCGAGGATTTGGACACATTCGGGTCAATATTCAACCTCCTACAGGAAGTTTCAGGGCTTTCTACAGGAAGTTCTGCATTTCTACAGGAAACATCCTGTAGAACCTTCAGGTAGGCCAAAATCGATTCTGAAGAGGGAGTTAAGGCTTGATATCTGTTGATGAGGCATGTAGCCACCCCTTTTTCTCATCCATCCCCTGTTTCATCTCTTTCCACCACCATTACCACAATTTGGACCTGTTTTCTGCACAGTCATGCAAAAGGTCCTGATTTCCTCAGATTACAATTTTTTTCCTCAAAGTACAAATCAAGTACATGAAGGCCGCACACTCTACCTATTAAAGCTTCATCGGGACCCTTCAATCGTGGGAACAACCCTGTTCATTTCAGCATGCATCCCAAGGGGAGAAGCAACTACAGGATGTCCTACAGGAATCTTGTAGCAGCTGATCTGCCTGGAATACACACTATGGAGTCAAGAGCAGTCGAAATCAACACAGGAGGCATGCAACCAGCTCCGCTTGAACATGATCACCTCCTCGATAGCTGAGAAAAGGCAGAGCCATGCATGCAACGTTCACTACCATTGGATTGAATCCTGAATCCTATGCACGAAGCAACAGTGAAGAAGAGCCATTGTTTCACGTCCAAAGACCTGCGAAACATGTCCATGGTTGCACAGGTAAGTGACTAACCTTATTTCGTCAAATTGCATGAACTACACTATGAAACTTGCATGTCTGTGAATGTGCGGATTGAACAAATGCAAGGGCCAGTCAACTGGCCACCCACAGCCAGTAGAATTGCCTCGTGGGATCCGAACGAGCATGGTTACGCTCGATTCTGCTAGAAGGACGTGGAGCCGACACGTGGGAAGTGTCCAATCGAGGATAATCAGTAGATTTGCAGTGAAATCAGTGGATTGATAGGCATGATGACGGGTAATGGCGGAGATAGATATTGGTGGTCAGAGACATGCCGAAGAATGATGGCCGTGACGTTGTCTAATGGCTCGGCCTGGACACCTCACCCCCGCGCCATGAATTGCATCTTATTTCAAAATCATTCGGCCAGAGCACGCACCTCAACCACTGTCATTTACACCTGCACCAGGTTTTCAGCAACATGAGCATCCTCATCCTTTGCAGTTCGTTAGCCCACGTTTCTTGGCCCAGTTCAAACTCTTCCTGCATCCCAAACTTGCTCCGCAGCACCGTGACGTCCTCCAGAAGCAGCATAAGCTCTCTACAGGAAGCAGAGCGAAAGCTCCCGAAGCAGAGAAACCCGTGTCTGTTGCGTCAGAATTGGAAATCTCAAGGAGAGGTAGGCTCGAACATGCCATCCCCATGCTTAATTTTCGAAAGGTGGTGAATTAGCTTGTTTGAAGTGGGGAAAATTAAAACCAGTCTACCTGTGGGTCAAGAACGGTGGTTTGCTTATATAAGACACATAATTTATTTAGAATGGTGCTACGTCGTATTCACCTCCATGGTTCCTGTTAACAAACTCTCCCCATTATAATGACAAACCGCTGTAAGGCTCACCTGTGCACACATCAAATTTTTTTGTGACTGTTACATGGTTGGTGTGAAAAATTAGCTCTGCACTCTGTCTGTGAGAGCTTAATTCATCTTGACAAGTCGAGTTTTGGGCGACAACAGTATTATAACTAGAGAATTGGTGAAAGGGGAGATACACATAGCGGAGAAACCCTGTCTTGAGAACCAAGGAGCAAAACCACATCCGAATTTCCATTCTAACCAAAGCTCAAGCCGAAAACAGGGTATTTTCACCATGCCTAGAGGGTTTATCAGAAAGGAACCCTCGGATTCCAAGAAATTGAGAGAAAATCCTGAGGTGGTAGACTTGTTTACCCACGCAAAGTGGATGACCTTCTATGATAAAGTTCAAGGTCACGATGATGAAATAACAGAGGAGTTCCTAAGGTCCCTGTAGCCCAAATCAAAAACATTGGCAACTGTAAATTTCAGGGGATTGACCTTGAAACTCACCCCACAACTCATTAGCCGGGTCACTGATTTGCCATTGGGGATGCCCTGGGATAAAGAGGAAATGAAATTGGGCCAAAAAGCCAAAAAGGAATTCTTCCTACCAGAAGAACAGTTTTCAGAGGATAAAAATGGGGTCCAGAGAGCTAGCCTACAGCCATTTTGGAGTGAGGTCAGCCTTCAAATTATGAAATATATTACCTGTGAGAGGCGATTTAGTATTGTGTATGGTTATCACTTTCGCTTGTTAACTGAGCTCAGGCATAAGATGGATTTTCCCTTAGAACAAAAATTAAGCATCCCATACTTCCTCCTACAGTCATTGATTGAGTGTGGCACAAAACTGAAGGAGGGGACACCAGACCAGCTGGCTCATCATGGGCTTATCAAGCTCCTCGTAGAAGATGCCCTCAATACTTATACTGTCCCTATCTCCTGGGAGATTTTCCGCAATATGACCAAGGATGATGATATCCAGACTCTGGCAGAAGAACTCACTTCATCCAGCAATGAGGAGAAGGAGCATATTGAGGCAAAGAAGAAAACTAAGGGTAAGGAAGCTAAGGGTAAGAAAACCCAAGGCAGACCATCACAGGAAAAGCCATAGGAAAAGCAAAAGGAAAAGCAAGAAAAAGGACAAGCTGCTGAGGCCAAAGCTGGGAGTAAAGTAAAAACACCAATGCCAAGGGAGAAGCGGTTGCAAACTCGGGCAGAGAGGACTGAAACAGGCCAAACAAGTAAGGGCACACCCAAGGAAACCACATCACAAGTCAAAGAGAAGGCACCCCCAGCCAAGCAAGTCAAATCAAGGAAAACTGGTTCTACAGGAAGCCAGAAAACTGCTTCTACAGGAAGCCAGAAAACTGCTTCTACAGGAAGCCAAAAAATGGCCACTACAGGACTTTCTACAGGAAGTCCGGGGAAAGGGCAGCAAAAGGAGAAATCGCTTGATATTTTAGCTAGGGAGGCAGTAGCTGTGCTGGCCACCCTAAGCACATCTCCCAAGCAGAAGGAAAAGCGAAAGAGGGAGCCTCCCCTATATTTTAAGGCAAGAAGAAGTGTGAGGATTAAGACTGGCAGACCCCAACCACCGTCAAAAGAACCAATCACAATTGTAAAAACCCCTACCACACCAAAGGAGAGGTCCCCCTCCAAGGAATCCATCACTTATGAGCGGGGAATCTTGAAGACATCCACCTGGAGGGAGAGAATGGAAAGGTTGGACACAAAAGCCTCTCTACAGGATGCTAAAACTATTCTACAGGAAACATTTGCCAGGCTCAAGGAGACCGAAGAAATGGAAGGTGAGGTAGCCAAATCACCACAAAAGGAAGAAGAGGTAGAGCACATTATGGAGCCTAGTCCCCAGCCTATCTTGGGCTCCTATTATAACTTCTTGGGGGCCAGAAAGATCATTCCTAAAAAATTCACAGTGCCACTTTTCCTTGCACTAGAGGAAGAGTGGGTGAGGACCCACACTTGGATGAAAATCGCTAAGTCCAAGGGAGTAGCAGATATAGGTCCTCTGGAGGAGCAGCTCAAAGAGGCCAGAAAAGAATTGGCTATGGTACGACATGTGGAGAGCAGCCAGCGGGTCATTCTACAGGAAGAAAATGAGCAGCTCAAACGACAGCTACAGTCACAGGGGCAAGGAAAGGAAGACAGGCCTCATATCTTGGGAGAGAAACAACAACAGGAGGGGCCCACAACAACCACAGATACCCCTTATGAACAACAAAGAAAGGAAGGGACACAGATTGAAATTGAGGCACTGAACCAGTAGCTACAGGAACAAGAATTGCATATACATTCTCTGAAATAGCAGGTGCAAGACAAGGAGGCCCAACTGGCCTACATGGCCAGCTGGGCAATGGAAGCTCTGCAGTGCAGGCAGCCTGCCAAATCCTATACCCTATACCTTAGGGACCAGTGGTTACAGTTTCAAATCAATATCTTGGCTCAAAGGGGCATCACCCCTTTCCAAAATTATCATTTGTTTGCAGCTTTATGTGGTAGTAGTTCATCCGAGGATAGGGCCAAATTGGCAGAGTTCTACTTGCACAACTTCGCCCTTCCGGAAATGAATGCATGGGATCCCAACATGGTGCTAGGAGATGTCTAGCTTATGGCCATAGCCTCTTGGATGAGCCATGAAGAGAAGAGAGCAGCAAAGGTCTGTAGTATCATAGGCAGAGAGCTTAGTGAGCCTCTCATGATCAGAGCAGAGCCGAATGACCCCTCGGCAGTGATAAGCGCCCACCAGCACTTGGCCAACAATCCTCAGGAGCTACTGGAATACATTGAGCAATAGGCTCAGGCCATTGCCCACTTTGAGGACAAGGAGAGACTGTTTGGAGAAAACTGTATGCATGCTTGCACAAAGCGGTGGAACACACTGCCTCACAACTTGAAGATAAGGGAATACCACTCTCCCTCTAGGATGAGGGAGGCCTTGGCAAGGGTACCTCTCTACAAAAAGTTGATGCAAGACTTGCAGGCCAATTGGATTGGCTTGAAATTCAGTCCTCCTTTACTTCTGGGATTGCTAGAAGGAGTAAAGGAAGAGGAGGAAGGTAGACAATGGGAGGAAGTGGAAAAGAAGGCAGGATTCCATGACCGAGAGGAGGATATCACAGCAGAGGCCTGGGACGTGAGGGAGGCAGTCAAAGCCATCAAGGATGATGAGCTGGACTAGTTGCTCAGAGGATGAGCAACCGATTTAGCAGGGGGGTGATGATGAGCCCCCAAATTGGGTAACTTATTGGGCTCATTTTGCCTAATTGTCCTTGTTCAATCCTCCATTTTTCATAGATTATGCATGTTTTTAGTATGTTTGTGTTATTTGAATGAATAAGGCTGGTCACTCTACCTAGGAGGCTAATACGTGGTTATTTCAGGATTTTTGGACAAATTTTGGAGCAAAACCAAGCAATCATGGGACAACTGACAGCCAAGCTTGAGGTGAGGATTCGTAGGGAGGTTGTCTCTTGCATTGAATGGCTTTCCTCGAAATCTCCACCCTCAACTCCGAGCTCCACAGGCCACCAAAATTAGTTTCAAAGGTAGCCAAGTAGCTTTGGGGAGAAGTGATTGTTTTCTAGTAGTTGGGACAGCTGAGTCCCTTGAATCTAGGAGGGCTGCTAGCCCCCTCGTATTGTATAAGTAGGAAGGCCTCAGCCTTCGTAGTTTACTTTTGGAACTATTGTTATTTTTACACTATAGTGTTGTCATTTTGCTCAGCCTGTTTATTGTAGCTGCTGCTGTACAACTTTCTTATGATGGTTATTTTTGGATAATGATAAGCAACTTTACTTAGCATCATATCTGAGTTCTTTATAGGAGCCTATAGCTCTTGGGGTTGGGCCCAACCCGACTGCTAAGGCCTCCTTTATGTATTGTTAGTTTTTCTTTATGCATTTGCAAAAACATCTCTATTAAGTAGGTTAAAGTTTGTTGATTCACTAGGTCACTATTAATGGTTAGAAAGACTTTTGAATGCTCAAATTTAGTTGATAGGTTTTTAACAGAAAAAGCTTCAAGAAAAGGGCCATCAAACATCTCTGGTTTCACCTCTCCTTCAGTAGGATCAGGAGCTGGGATCAGGATAACGTTGCTGCCCACAAAAGCACTGATTTTTCTTTGCCATGCAATCACTAGTGTTTGATTTTCATGTGTAGAAGTTGGTTACAGGTTCAGACTTTTTCTTTCTTAGATGCATGAGTTAGAATACATGGTTTCGTTGCATGTCACACTTTTGTTCATTCTCTTTGCTGGTAGCTAGCAAATTAGGTCATCTTAATTTGGTTTTTGAATTTCCAAGTCTTCGTTGGATCAGTTGGAAGAAACGCCTTGCAGAGCACCTTACCACTCCTTCATCTATTCATTCTCCATCAGCACCATACACTCCACCCTCTGCTTAGAATCCTTTCCTCCAGTTCGCCATTTTCTCCCATAACCCTAATCTTGTGTGTAACGTTGCTTCAGTCTTCTTTGAACCAAACCTAGCCATCAACACCTCTCCACAACTCCATCCACCGAGTTATAGACCATCTCCAACCCTCACCCTACCTCCACACTCACTCCTTCACCTTTCCCTCTCCATTCATCCACCAAAAACCTCATGTCTAAACATCCTGTAGAAAATTCCATACATCTTGCAGAAAACCGCAGACATCCTGTAGAACCCCTGCAGACTTCCTGTAGAGGCTCACGAATGAGGTTTCTTGATAGCCACCCTCATTAAAACTCCATGGAAGGGTGTTAGGGACCCCTTAGGCCCTCTCTAAACCTTCTTGACCTTTCCCAAGAATTTCTTCTTGCATACCCACCTCTGCACAGCCAAAAACAGTCAAATCATGTGCATAATAACTCTGACAACTTATTCAAAAATACAAAAAAGATGGTTTCTTTCAGATATTGATGTAGAAGTAGCTTAGATGCATGTATTTACCTTTCTAGAAATCAATGGAATCTCCTTCAATAACTTGCATCCTCTTTCTTGCATCAGTAGGGTTAGCTGGTAGAATGCTAGGGTTTATGTTTCCATTTGCTTTCCAGTTTCTTTCTGCAAATAGATCAGCCTTATTTAAGTTAGCTTTCGTCCATCAGTTAAAAAGCTTCTTCTTAGAACTTATAGAAGTTGGCTTAAGCCCCTAGCAGACTTGTGCCAGCTGACCAAGTGACAATTGTAGAAAGAGATAGTACTTGTGCATAAAACACTGTCGCTTCCAAGTTTGTTACAAACTACCAGGTTGATAAAAGTAAAGAAGGGAGTCCCAGGAGTTGTAGCATTATTGCTGCAATACTAGAGCTCACCAGCTGGTAATAATTCTAGAGAATTTTCTTCTTTCCTTTCCAAATCTGCTACAAGAAAAGGAGATATAAGAGATGACATCAGTGATTTATTTGAACATTTTAAAGTTGATTTTATTAGCTCTTTAAATTCACAATTGCATGTTTTGCAGGTTAGGAAAAATCAAGCAAAATTTGAAGAAGTAATTTTTCCTCAATGCCAAAAGGAGCATCCCATGGATAGTTTCTCTTTCTTACCTGGGATGAAAACAACATTTCCAAGAGATGGAGAAGCTGCAGCAATTTCACAACCATGGAAACCTTGGCCTACATGTATGTTTCAAAACACTTCCTCTCCATTGTCTTACTTGCATAACCTATTATGGAATAGTCAAGTGTTAGGGCAGCCATGCCAATCTCAATATAACCCCCATCAATCTTGTCCACAAGTTTGGCATGGTTCATCCTATGATTACATGACTACTCTCCCTCATATTGTGGCACAAAAATATCATCCATATTCTTTTCCATCTTTTCAATAACACCTTGCTTGCGTATCAAAATCATCCACACATCCCAATCAACTACATCATCATAATCCTCCACGCCCTACACAATATCTTGCTCAACTAATTCCACACCCTCACCATAATAAACCAGTACAACATGCTTACAGTGTTGAATTGAAAAATATACCTATCCTTCCCACCCAATCTATCTCGCATACACAATTGCAGAAAAATTATATCGAGATTGGAAATGTTTCAAATCCAAAAATGGTAGAAGAAAAGGAGGTTTCTTCTAGTCTGCATCAACAAGTTGTTTTAGAAACTCAAGAACTTCATAATAACAATTATGGGAAATCAAGAAAGTAAAGGATATATTGAAGAATGGTTTCACTCCATCAGTTGTTTGCAGCGTCACTCCATACTTCAGCAATTTTTGACACCATATTTTCAAGGGAAGTTGGTCTCTCATACCCTAGTATTTATTGACAAAGATTTCTCAAATTTGGGTGTGTATACACTTGAGGCCTTATTCCTAAAATGGATCCATTGGAAGTACTCTTATACGTAAGTATGCTTTATTTTTCAATGTAGAATAGGTTAGTGTAGAATATAGAATTAATAAGTATATAAATAATTTTCGTTATATGTAGAACGAGTTGTGTTTGCTGCAGCTTGCTGAGCATATCAATATCAGTGGTAAATATTTGAATTTAATTATGTATGTAGATGTATTATATTGAAAATTAGATTTCTACAAACACTCATCATTATTTTAAAAAAAAAATGCTTGATTATCATATCTTATGGCGTGTGGGCTTGATAAAACCACTGAAATCACAGTCGGTACAATTATGTTTTGAGGGATAAAATGGGAATATTCTCAAAACATATTTCTATCCTAAGTAGCCCTCTATTTCTAATTTCTAATCCAATTTGAATCATTCAATTTGGATTTGAAACGAAAGAGTTATGACTAAAACATTGACAGTATGCCTAGTAGGCAGCTCAGAACAGAGTTGGGACAATCAACTTTTGGAGGCCTAAATGACTAGATTTTGGAAACCTGCTTCTATGGTATATCACCCTATTAATCTAGTTTACAGTGCAATTTTAATCACTCAATTTTGATATCGTATGAAAAAATTATGACCCAAATACTGACTATCTATCGTAAATCAACACCTTTAAAACTATGTTTTTCCGATTGTTCCTTCGCACATTTGACCCATCAATTCTTCATTATTTAAAAAATGTTTCTATTGGATATATTTACATGAATCTGCTTTAATCTCCAATTTGAATCTGTTCAATCCATCATCAAACGAAAATGTTATGCTTAAAATATCCACTGTTGGTCTAAGCTGGGAAATTGAAAATGACTCTGTTATGCAAGTTGTTCTAAGTAAAATTGACATATCATACCATGGAATTTTCAAAAAATGTTTCTATTGGTGATATTCTTTTGAAGCAGCTCTGATTTCACTTTGGAATCACTCAAATCAGAAGAAAAAAAAGGAGTTATGATTAAAACACTGCTGGTTAGTATGGCCGACCACTACTCTCCCGAAGGTGACAATTTTTTTTCCCTGTTTTTCTTTCTGTGGATTTGTTTTCTAGAGTAACTACTTGTTATTTTTTTCATATTTATTGGATTTAAAGAGCCTGATCACCTATCTTCTTCCATGATTACATGTTTTATAGCAGGTAGACGCTCATTTTTTGCAAGTCCCAAGAGAATAAAGGAGGTCGATTTGTTTTTGAACAAATCATTCTTGAAGGAAATAATAATGAAATAATAGATTTTCATCCAAGCATCTATTAAGAAAATCTGATATCATGTAATTTTGATTCTTTCAAGGTTCCATGAAAATTGATCATAAGAGTTTGTTACAAAATTATTCCTGTCATTTCTCACCAACAACAGGAAGAGTTTTTCATTACCTAATGGATTCATAACAGGAGAAATAGAGAATTGATTTCCATTTGAAGATCCAAGTCATTTCTGCCAAAACATTTTTCCATTCATTTACCATTGAAAGATTGAAAAATTGTTGTTTCTTGAAACAGATTAATATTCTCTTAGAAACAATATTGTTGCAATTAAAATCATAGCCGTTGCAACTTGAGCTATTTATTTATTTACTGTTTTTCAATAAAAAATTTATTTCTTTTCTGATTTATTTTATGTTGCTTTTGTTCTAAAAATAAATCAAGAAAGTTCTTAGGTTTCATGATGTCTCTCCATATCTATACAGTTGTTCTTGAGTCTTATCAGTATATGGTTTCCTCAGATCTAACTGATGTTACTCCACTGGTGTTGTTACTCCGCCAATGTTGTTACTCCGCTGGTGCTATTACTCCACTGGTGCTGTTACTCCATAGGTGCTGTTACTGTGTCACTTTTGTTACTCCGCCGGTGCTGTTACTCTGCCAATGATGTTACTCAGCTAGTGCTGTTACTCCACCGGTGTTGTTACTTTGCCAATGATGTTACTCCGCCGATGCTGTTACTCTGTTGCTATTGTTACTCCGCCAGTGTTGTTACTTCGTTGGTGATGTTACTCAGCCAGTGCTGTTACTCCACCGCTGTTGTTACTCCACCAGTGTTGTTACTCAGTTGGTGTTGTTATTTCGTTGGTGCTGCTACTTCGCCATTGTTGTTACTTCGTCGACGTTCTTAGTCCCAAAAATTTTCTGAGTACCCAACGTTGTTACTCCTTTGGTGCTGTTACTCCTCTGGTGCTGTTACTCCATGGTGAAATTTTTTCTAAGTACCTGATGCTGTTATTCCTTCAGTGTTGTTACTCCTTCAGTTTTGTTACTCCTCTGGTGCTGCTACTCCGTGGTGAATTTTTTTTCTAGTTACCCGGTGCTGTTACTCCGTGGTAAATTTTTTTCTAGGTACCCAGTGTTGTTACTCCACCCATGTTGATACTCCACCAAGGTAAGTCTTCACGTACATCCCTAATCAACTCCATGTATTTCATTGATGTTTCAATTATAACTGAGGACAGTCATATCTTAGTTGGGGGGAGGTGCTGCATTTGATTGAAAATGTATTGTATTTAATATCAATGATGTCATGTCATCGTTGTTATTAAAATTTCACGCCAACTCATACATATCACGATTTTTACCACCATAATCCATAACAATCCGTAAACCCCACTTATCCACACACATTCGATCTTGAATCATGCACGACGACATTAACTTGGTGAATGGGGAAATACATTTAATTGTCTAGGTTCTCTCGGACATAATGATTGGGTAGTCAATTTATCTTTGTTTATCTATAAACATAATTTTATTTTTTAAGGAATAATTATGAAAATATGATTTCATCATGGCAACTTTCAACTTTCCTAATTTATCAAGTCCCTGATCTTGTAAAATTTATGATGATGACAACAAAATTGTACTTAAATCTTTCCATCGCTATCTAATGAATTATTCCTCAAACCCCAATCTTAACAAAGCAAAATATATTTATCAACAATCATTTGAAGGTTATTAGTATTTGAGAAGCAAAATTACCTGAGTTGAAAATTCAATACTATGATCTACTTGGTTACCTTGTTTTCTCAAAACTAACTGCCGATAAAGCCATTGTTGCATATATAAGGTTTGCTAGAACTCATGGTTCATGGGGTAATATTTAATCAGTTCTTAGATAATGGTGGTTATGGTTTATATCTATTATTGAGTTATAAATATTTACTTTACATATTAGGGATGAAACTTTTAGGATATTTGATATTTGACATTTTGTATCATCTAATCTATCATTCCTTTACTCTACAAGTTTCATATATTTAACCAAATATAGTTGCTTTATCCAATCAATCTCTATTTAATCCTAGCTTAACAACACTACTATTATTTTGGGGAAGGATGAAGAGGCCTAATTCTGATTTTGAATCCTGATGAATTACTGATTGAGGATACTCATGAGATGTGCTATAGAAATCTTGATGACAGGGAAACTAATCAGTTTGGGGGAAGGAAATCCTGCTACACTTTTTGATTACTTTCTTTGAGCTTGCATGGCTTCCACCTTCTACATCACTTACACAAGCTCAAACTACATTAGCCTCAACAAATTTTAATCCATAGATGTCATTCCACGTTATTTTGTTGAAAGTAACAATTGAGGTGAAATAACATGAGTGTTTGATTTATTAAAAGTTTAGGAGAATGTCATAAAAAAAAACACTGAGCATTATTCACTCATATTTTTCAAACCATTATTTCCCCTACTTTATACAGAGGCATTGGGTTGCATCCCCATGTGGGCATGCAACACATTTAGTTTGGGGGAATGTTGATCTCTTAATTTGTCATTATTATTACCATTTATTAACATTCATTTCATCTATTTCCACTATTCTTTTATCACATTATTTACCATAATTTATTATATAATTCCATTTCATAATCATTTATGCTCTTGTGGATAAATAATATCTAATCTCATTTATTTTTAATAATTAATGATTATTATGCATGATTTTGGTTTATTCATTCATTATAACCTCACTCATGATTTTAGCCTCCAAGATCTCTTCCAGATTGCAGATTTGGTCTTCAACAGATAATTAGATATTTCAACTCAAGAATTCGTTGGCATAAGAAGCGACAGTTTTGCGTTGCACGTTTTGGGCAAATGAAAGCAAATATAGAAAATTCAAGACATGGGTTTTGTTCAGAACGGGAAAATTCAGTTTTACAATGATAACGTTTCATAAATTCAGTTTGTATTGGGAGAAAATCAAGGTTCTTCGAAGGACATATTTGCAGATTTGTTGTTATCACCGTTTTCTAGGATTCCTCAATTGTAATAACCAAATTCGACTCGTTCCAGTTGAATCATGATGGACAGATCTA
This sequence comes from Pinus tabuliformis, assembly GCA_031772625.1. Classification (NCBI taxonomy): domain Eukaryota; kingdom Viridiplantae; phylum Streptophyta; class Pinopsida; order Pinales; family Pinaceae; genus Pinus; species Pinus tabuliformis. The sequence continues at coordinate 1,497,504,360 of CM062819.1, read as the reverse complement.
TCCGATCTCATCTTGAATATTGAGATCAGTTTGTTGTAAGTTTCCTTTGGATGTTTGTATATTTGAAAGACACAATTCAGAGAGAAAAGGGGAGCTAGTTGATGTAAGAATTGAGCCTTGTGACAGTGGAACTCTTGTTAATGAAATTTCCAGACTTATGATATTTTTCTCAAATATGTGAGTTAAGTACAACCCTGACCAAGGAGTTGGGCCCACTCTTCTGATCAGGTGTTGTGTGTGTGTCCTTTTCATGTACATTTTTTTTAATTGTATTTTCCTCATTGCTGTTACAAATTTCCATAGATTGTTGTGAATGTTTTTCTTTCTGCAATTTAATTTCCATTACTGTTACAACGATGCTTTAATTTCTTAGTCACGAACCCTTGTCAATGTAAAATTGTAACTTTACTCCTGCATATACCTTGCGTGTTACCTTGAAAAGTGTATGCACCCAGATTGACATATTAATGTGGTAAAGGGTTGAATAATTTGTTCATACTCGGACACCAACACACTTCTTCATCCTCACATGGTGTACAGATGAGGCAACTTTGCAATATTTATCTCTAATAATTTGTAATTTTAAAAATATATTTTTTAATAAAAAATAATTGTTTTATGTATTTTTTAAAAATATATTCATTGAATCTAATTGGATCTACTTCCAATTTGAAATTAATTTGAAGAGCAATTTTAACTTTTAAGACTATAATATCAAATAAAAACTACTTTAATTTCATATTAACCAACCTAGATCCATCTTAACCCCGGATCTATCAAGCACCGAGAGGGATCCAATATCTTGAGGTGCAAACTTATTTTTTTAGTTCAAAACTTGTGGAAAGGTTTTCACTTCAAGGTATTAGATCTGTCTTGACACTGAATATATCTCGGGTGAAGATCGATCTAGATTGGTTATATAATAATATATAATATCTATATTTGTATTTGTGTCTCTTTTTTGTTCCCTCTCTCTATCTCATCCCCCCAAAATACCCAAACTCCCGCTCCCTCTCTTCCCCTTATCTCTCTCTCTCTCTTCCCATTCTCTCCCTCTTTATCTCTCTCCTCTCTATTGCCTCCCACTCTCCTCTCTCCCTCACTCTCTCTCCACCTTTCTCCCTCTATGATTTTCTTGTTCCCTCCCTCTCCTGCCCCCTTCAATTCCATCTCTCTTTTCCTTCATCTCTCACCCTTCTCTCCTACCTCCCTCTATCTCTGCCCCACTAATCACTCTCCCTCTCTCTCTCTCTCTCTTTTGTCCAACTCTATCCCTATCTCCCTCCCCTCTCCTTCTCTCTCTCCCCTCCATATATATGGCTCCATCTCTCTCCCTTCCCCTTCTCTCCCTATCTCTCTCCTCTCCTCTTATCTCTCTTCCCTCCTTTCCTCTCTCCCTCACTCTCTCTCTGTCTCTCCTTCTCACTCCCTATCTCTCCATATCCACCTCTATCTCTCTATGTCTTTGTTCTTTCATCCCTCTCTCTCCCCCTTGTTATCACTCAGGTTGTCCCTTGGCTCCTTAAGGGATACGGCCGAGGTAACCACAAACCAATCTTTGGACTGCAGGTCCTAGCCTACCTGCAGTCAGAGAGGGCTCTCTCTTTATAATTTAGCTTTGTTTTGGGTTGATTTTAGACTAGTTATGATGTTCTTGGGTTTGTTTTGATTTTGGTGGGAAGGAGGATTCTTTCAAGCAGGGTTGGGATGCATAGTGTGAGAAGTTCAAACCATTGGGCATGGAGTCATGGATTAGGGCTTGCTGTTGTGTTTTCTTGGTCACAAGAGGAATACAGAGTAGGATAGCTACACATAAAACAATACCAATTGCTGAAAAAGATGGAATGAAGGCCAGAGATGAAAGGCAACTAAGAATCTTTCGCCAGCTAGCAGAGAAGGAAGGTGAATGAATGTTTATCTAGGAGCAGTTAAGAATTCCTAAATAACAGCCATATGTGATGGAATTAGTGTAAATATGAGCCAAGGGGTATTCATATTCATAGCCAATTCAGAGGAAAACATATAGAAATAACAAGAACTGAGCATAGATTGCAATCAGGAAAATCCTAAGCTATTCTTCTTTCTTGCTATTTGGATGGAAACATAATGGTGGCATAAACATATATAAACTATAAACAGAGGTAAGAAAACACTTATTGAGCCATGTAGTAGCATAGGAATTTCCATAGTTCACTCTTCAGCCCTTAAAAACACAACAGACAGTTCATCATCCAAGCATTCCAGCAATCTTTGATTATAGAGTCTCTCAGAGAATATAGCGCAAGTCTAGAATGAGGATTATCAACCAACCAACCCTTTCTACATCACTGAGGGTGGTATATATAGAGAAAATATCTACAAACAACAGATCTGAGACAGATCTCATGAAATAACTGTATTAACCTAATTTGTACCGAAATAAATGCAAGAAATATCTATCTAAGCTGCGCTGGAGGCAGCAACATTCAAAATGACTAAATATGGTGTCCTTTGAGCTCTGCGCTGGCCAATTTATCATAACTGTGCCTCGGCTTTTGATCTGTTCCTTTTAGCCAGCTTCAATGTTCATCGATCCTGATTAGATTTAGCTTTTAATAGCCTTTAACTTTGTACTGATACTCTTTGACTTTGCTAGGACTCTTTAATTTTCCTTTGATGTGGCTTTAATTCTCCACTGATCTTCTTTAACTGATACTCTTCGCCGCTACTCTGATACTCTTTAATACTGAATCGGGGCCTTTTCTCTCTACTGATACACTTTGCCGCTACAAAATCGCCCTTGTCTGCCACTTTATGGCGAGATTTGACTGCTGTTGTGCCTTCTGTGGCATTTAGAACTGTATCGGCGCTTGGCCGATCAAGAAACTATTAAAAATATAGAAATGTTGCAAAAATGGCGGAGGACTTGTGGACTGACAGGTCGCTGAGGCTGTGCTCATTGTCCGGAGCAAATTTGAGCTGGAACGACCAAAAATGGCCGAGGAATGGCCACATTTCCTTTTAAAAATGGAGCGTGCACAGGCGCCGAACAAAAATCATGGAGAAATGCCTTTTACCCTATATGAAGCGAAAAATCACTTTACACAGGAAAATTGATAAAAAAATGGAGCGGGAGCGACACTATAGTGGAAATTAAATCCGGGCCGTTGGATTGTGCGAAGGAAGATCCAACGGCTAGCGCTAAATCGGTGATCGGTGGATCGGCGGTCCCAAACTGAAATACCTCCGAAATGCGATGAAGACCGCGGACCTGAAATGCTTATAGGCTCTTTCCTTATTGAAATCGGGTCCGGCCCATCGGCGGGTTCATATCGGCGGATTTGATGAAAATGGATAAGCGGACCCGATCTCCCTTCAAAACTGCACTTTATAATATTTCGGCTCTGGCCAGTCGGAGCCATATGGGAGCGATGCGATTAAACATGGGCCGTTGATCTGGGGGCCCAGAATGGGCGGCTGCGATTAACTCGGCGTTTCGGCAATCGGCGGGGTGGAGGGTTTATATATATGCGATCGCCGAAAAGATCAGAGTCGTTAAATGGGCAGGGGTGATGGACGGCTGTGATTAAATCAGCATTTCACGTCGGCGGGGAGCATGGGGTGCAGCTTTATTATTGTTGCGATCATCGAAAATGGGGGGGGTTGTGACTTAATGTGGGCCGTCGGATCTGAGGCTTGATCGAACGGCAGTGATAAGGCATTCGATATGGCTTGCGATAAAACATAGGTTTTGCAAAAAACCTATGTTTTGCGTTAAAATTGAAATATGTGGAAATATATGGAAAAGGGAGCTTGCGATAAGGAAGCTTTTGTGATGCAATATGCCTTCGGGTGCGATAGTGATATCGCATCAGAGGAATGGGTCTGTGACATGAATGGGGGCATATAAACCATTGCGACTGCCGATTGCGAAATCGCATAAGCAAAATGATATCGGGGAGTTATAAAAGGGGGCCGATGAATGGATGCTGCAACCTCCGACAGTGATATCGCGTTGGAGGGGAGGAAAAATCATCAGAGGAGGAAACACTCAATCGGAAGAGGGTTAATGCGATCGGAGGGGAATTCCTTTGATCAGAGGAAGGCTTTATAGATCGGAGGATGATTTATGTGATCGGAAAAGGCTTTTTAAAGCTTTGGAAGGGTTCTTGAGGCCTCGGAAGGGGTCTGATAACCAAAAAAGAGGAATTTCATGCCTTGGAAGGAGTCCAAAGGCACTTTGAAGGGAGTTTAAGAAGCAAAACTGAGGGTTCTTACTAAGTTTCAGGCAAACTTAGTAATTCCCAAGCATATTTATGGTTATATTTCAACCAAAGGGAGGGGATATGTAAATAGGGGGATTTTATACATATTTTAGTAAGGGGAAGGGAGAATTCATGGGATTTATATAGTAATGTTAGAAGTTAATATGAATGTTGATCAGAAAGAGCTAAGTTTAGAGATCTTAGGCTATTAAAGGGAAAAATGACTCATAGAGTGAATAAGAGTACTCCTAAGCAATGTAGACCTTTACTTAGGCAATAAATATGAAGAATGATGAAATTAAGAGATGTCAAGCAGATCTTGACCTCTTTAGGGGAAGTTAGTGAATGATTTGGGGAAGAGGAAGAAGGGGAAGTTAGACATGCCTTGCTTGAGCTGATCCAAATAGAAAACTGCCTCATACTTGTGATCTGACTAGATATAACACTTGAAAACATGAAATGGATCACAATTCTTCATTTTGCCACCACAAAACTACCTACCCAGCCTACTTACCTAACATTTTTTATTCTTTTTGTTTGGGTGCACTTGAACTAGCAAACCCAGCTTTTCAACTTTTCTTTTTGCTGTCCTCCTATCTAAATCGATCCTTATTTCTTGCAGGGCTCAGATTAAGCTGTCGAGCGCCCAAGATTCTCTACTTATCTACAATTCTGCCAAGATTAAACAGTTTGGACAGATATTTATTCTCTATATTCTAAAACAAGAAATTTAAACCTAGGGAAGCCAAGATTAAGATGTTTGGCCTTCCCTTAACTGTGAAAATCTTCAAAAATGGTATGATTCTTCAAAAATGGAACTTGGTGGAAATATGGAACTTTGCAGCATGAAAAGATAACATATTTGGCATGTAAAACAATCAATCATGAAATATGAACACCTATTGCAATACTAGGCTAACGGTGGCTCCACTTGGGGATGGCTTTTCCGAATGAAAAGCCAAGAACAGCAGGTCAGAATGCCTTGGTCTTCAATTATTGCTGTAATATGAAAAATTCCTTCTTCTTTGATGCTTTTGACTGAATTCTTGTAAGCTGATATGCAATATCCTTTGAGCTGATTTGTAGAAAAATTACAGCTCTGCTTCTTGCCTTTTGGGTGCTTGTAAACATATTCAAATCTTCCTGAGCACTTCTTTTTGAAATCAATTCAAAACAGAGATCAAATGGTGCATTTTCTTTGATCCTTCCTTCAAAATTTGTTGCGCTATTCCCTTGTCAGACTGCTGTAAATGAAAATGCTGAAAATACAAATAATAATGTACAAATATAGTATACAGATGCATTATGTACATCAAAAAGGAATCATGATAGTGCTTGAGCATTCGGCCGTTGACAGGGCCTTCTTCAGCTTCTGTGCCATCCAAGCTCTTCAGAAAATATGTATTGTTGCCTTGCACAGCCTGAATAACATATGGTCCTTTCCACAGGAAATCGAATTTGCCATGCTTTCCCTTGTCTTCCCTTCTTGAGTCCCATCTTAAAACTTTGTTGCCGATGAAGAAATCTTCGGCTTTGGTCCTTCTATCAAACATTTTCTTCAGCCTCTCTTGCAAAGACTGCGCTCTGTGATAGACTTGCTCTCTTGTCTGCTACAAATGAATTGTTTGATTTATCCTCCTTTGTATATCATTTGGCTCAGCTTGAATCTCTTGCAGCAGCTTGATAACAGGGATTCCCAAAGATGAAGGAAATCTGGCCTCCATGCCATATACTAGCTCATAAGGGCTCATCCCAATGGATCTCTTGGTTGACAATCTGTCTGCCCATAGGGCATTTACTAGCTTTTTGTGCCAGTTCTTCTTGTTTTCCTCCAGCACTTTCTTGATGATGTTAATCAGACTCTTGTTGGATGATTCAACCAAGCCATTACCTTGAGGGTAATAGGCTGTGGAGTGACCTAAGGAAATGTGGAATTTATGGAAAAAATTGATCATTTTCTTGGATTTGAAGGCAAAAACGTTGTCTATAATGAACTTTTCAGGGCAGCCAAATCTGGACAGAATGTTGGTTTTAAGGAATTGGATAATGGTGGAGTCATTGGCTTGCCTACATGGGATGGCTTCAATCCACTTGGTGAAGTAATCTGTGGCTGTTAGAATCCACTTGTGCTGGCCAGAAGAGGATGGATGGATTTCTCCAATGAAGTCAAGACCCCATTGTTGAAAAGGCTTCTCGGTTGAAATGGGCTTAAGGGGCAAGGGCAGCAACTTTCTTTTGCATTCAAAGATTTGGCATTTGTGGCATGAAACATCAAACTTTCTTACATCAGCAAAGAGGGAGGGCCAATAGAAACCAGCCCTTAAAATCTTGTCAGCAGTAGACTTCCAATACAAATTCCCTCCACAGTCCGCAACATGGAATTCTTTCATGACACTGTCAGTTTCATTTAAAGTTAAACAGTTCAACAAAATTCCTTCATGATTCTTCCAAAACAGGGCACTATCTATGACACAAAACTTTGATGCTTTCATTTTCAAAACTCTCTTTTTGGTTCTGGACAACCCTGGGGGAGAAAACAGGTTTAACAATATAAAACATATATCAGCATACCATGGGGATTGCAAAAAGGCTTCACTGATCTGTGGAGTCGCCAGCTCCTGTTCATTGTCCAGTTCATTAATGTCTAAGCCTTGAAAATTGGTTTCGGACATCAGTTTGGCTAAACCTTGTCCCTTTATCAGCTTGGTGGGCTTTATCTCAATGTCATACTCAAGGATATGGGTAATCCATTTACCTCTTTTGCCTTCTATGCCCTCTTGAGTTAATATGTCTTTTATACCAGCATTTGGAACATAAGCAATCACATGTGAATATAAAATGTAAACTCGGAAATCATTGATGGCCTTAAAAAGGGCATAGGCCTGCTTTTCCATTATTTGATATTTCAAGGGTGCATCTCTAAGGGCTTGGCTGAAAAAAGCAATAGGCTTTTAATTTCCTTGATCATCCTTTTGCAAAAGGACAACAACTATGGTGTGTTCAGATGTGAATGAAAAAATGATGAAATCCTTATCATATTGAGGGCTTGTGAGGACTAGTGCTTGGGTTAATGCAGTTTTTATGCCCTCAAAGGCTTGCTTGGCTTCTAAGGTACATTTTACCTTGGAATCCTTCTTTAACATGTTATTTATCATTCTTGTTAACTTAGCTAAGTTTGGGATGAATCTCCTTAGGAAATTGATCTTTCCTAGGAATGCTTGCAACTATTTGATGTTTCTTGGATAGGGGACTTGAAGAATGGCTTGAATTCGATCGGGATCAATCCTAATGCCATCTTTTGAAATGATATGGCCTAGCAATTTGCCTTCCTCTAGGCCAAACAGGGATTTCTTGGGGTTTAAGGAAATGCCATATTTCCTATAGGTTAGGAATACTTGCCTTAGGTGTTTAAGGTGGTCTTGATTAGATTTTGAGAAAGGAGTAAGGTCATCTAGGTAAATCACCAAGAAATAATGGATTTCCTTGGCAAATGCAATGTCCATGGCCCTTTGAAAGGTAGCACCTGCATTCTTTAGCCCAAAAGGAATTTTCACATATTTAAAGGTTCCCCACAGTGTTGTAAAGGCTGTCTTGTCTTGGTCATCTGGGTGAACTAGTATCTGATTGAAACCTGAAAAGCCATCAAGCAATGAAATTCTAAATGACCCCACTACTCTTTGTAGAATGTGGTCCATTTTTGGCAATGGGTAGTGGTCCTTAAGGGAGACTTGGTTCAAATTCCTTAAATCAACGCATAGTCTAATCTCACATGTTTTCTTTCTTGTGGGAACAAGATTGGATACCCATTCTGAAAATCTAATGGGTGCTATGATACCTGCTTCAAACATCCTCTTTACTTCTTTCTCAATCAAGGGGAGAAGCACAGGATTGATTCTCCTTAGTTTCTGTTTGAAGGGCTTTTGATTTGGCTTTAATGGAATGGTATGTTGAATCACTGAGGTGTCATAGGACTTGAGGTCCTCATAACTCCATGCAAATACATCTTGGAACTCTTTGAACAGGTCAACATACTTTGGTTTTTGATCGGGTGGCAAAGACTTGGACAGTTTAATCATTCTGGGCTTTTCTGCTGTTCCAATATTACAATCTTCAACAGCAGCATTTAATGGTTGCATCTTTGGCTTTTTGGGGATATCGTTTGCATCAAACATATCCTCTAATGGAGTGAGGCTAGCAGTCAGAAAATTGTCCTTTAAATCCATGATTTCAACCTCTGTTTCAGCTATTTCTTCTAAATGTATTTGCTTCAGCTCTTGCATGTTTTTCTCATCAAAAATGGTTGGGTGCAGCATTTGATTTGCTGCTTCAGCTGTTATGGTCTGCTCATTTTGGTTTACTGCTTGTTGTGCATCATCCATGGCATCCATATCAATGTTTAAGCTTGAAATTCTTGCTGTAAAGTCAAGAAATTGTTAATCTGTGCATCGTTTTCAAACACTTGCCAGTCTTTGACATTGTTAGGGACTGCAAGCCTGTGCTTTATCTCAGTAGTAAAGTGGTGATTGGGCTCAAAGGGCAGCTTGCAAGTGCTAGCAAAAGTAGCTAGACTATGTGCATGTAGATTATAGCTTCTTGGAATTTTGGCAAGCTTGCGTTCGGTGAAGGTGTCAATTATTTCTGTGGCAGCAGTCCTATAAGCCCTTAGCCTATTGTCATTTGTAACAAAGTTTCATTTCATTTGTTGTATGATCAGGTCGGAGTCACCCAGAATGGAAACTTTTGCAGCTCCTAGAGATTTGATTAGCTTAAGGCCTAAAAGGAGGGCTTCATACTCTGCCATGTTGTTAGTACATTTGAAATTCAATCTATAGGCATGACCCTCTGCATGGTTGGTTTGCCTGTTATGGATCCACACTCCTGCCCCTGCTCCTATCTTATTAACTGAATCATCAAACTCCAAATACTATAGGATTTCTTACTCTTGACTAGTATTGAGAGTTTCAACCATTTTAGGAGTGGGCAGATTTGAATTTTCTGTTTTATTGAGTTCCTCTTGTGTGCTGGTTGCATTGATTGCTTTGACAGTTTCATGGGTATGGGCAACCGATTCCTCATTCATGCATGCTTCTTGTTCTAAATCCAAAGGATTATCATCAGTTGGAGGACTTGTTTCATCATTAAACAAAATAAAAGAATCCATATCAGAATGGATTGAGTAAATTGGAACGTTTTGGGGCTTTTCCTCACTACTTACCACATATTTCATAAGTCTTTCCCTATGCAGTCTCTTTGGTTGCCCAAAGACTGATATAGTGGCATAAGAGAGGTCTAGTTGGAGAGATCCTTGGAGTTTTGCTCCCCAAGATCTTGATAAGATCATGCCATACTTTGGTGGAATGTCAGCAACCACCATGTCCATTAGGATTGTTTTGTTGGGATATTGGACTAAAGAAACACATAAGTCTTTGATTAAACCTAAACACTTGACCTGATTTGAGTCAAAGGAGAATAAGTCTTTGTAGGGTCTTGTTACATCAAGGTTTAGCTTCTCCATTACAGCTTTGGGCATAAGGTTGTGTGAGCCACCTGAATCAAACATGGCATTATGCAAGACTTTATCATGTATGTGTAAACTGACATAAAAGGGTAGAATAGCTCCATGCGCTGATTTGCCATCGACTTCGGGTCCGAAAAGCAGCTCAGGTTGATCATCTAATACATTCACATCATCCATATTCTCTGGCATTTGCAGCGATCTTTTGATTTGCTGTCTATATACATCAGGCTTAACAAGTTCAGATAGAGGAATATATATCTTTAGTTTGCCAGTTTCTGCCTCTAAATCAAATGTTTTCTCTGTTTGGGCTTTAGTGTTGTGAATGGCAGATTTTCCTTTTTCAATTGGAGTTTCAATGTTTTTCTCTTGGTTTTCAGTGTTATCTTGAAGTATTTCTGTTTTGGAAAGGCTTTCAGGAGTGCTATTTACATTCTCTTTTGAGGAAGAGGATACAAAAGGCTGGTTTTTAAATGTCTGAATGTCTGATACATCCTCTATGGTCACTTCTTTAGGATTCGAGACTGTTTTATCAGGAGTTTCTATGAGGGCAGCCTTTTCTTTGATCTTCTTAGGCTGCTTGGTATCATTTGGTTTAACCTTTTCGGGCACATCTATGGTTCTTGTCCTCAGCTTATATTGTTTGTGGACCTCATAAACAGCTGAATCATAACCTTGTTCAAAATCAAAAGATTCACCAGACTTAGTCTGAAATTGATTTATATCATGGTCATCTTGGTCTTCTTGGGCTAGAAAAATTTATTGCTCACCCTTCAAACCCATCAAGTTTATGTGAGTGTCCTCTGTCTGCTCACTAGATGTGGATGCTTCAGCATAGTTTTCATGAAAAGGAGGTCTTATATCATGGTCGGGGCTAGCCCTTCCAACATTTGGGTTTTGGCTTTTCCTAAAATTTGGGTTTCTGATAGTATTGGTTTGTTGTCCTTCCCATGATGTTTTTCTTTCCATGGTTCCCATTCTATCTTCAAAACTGTTCACCTTATTGTAGATTGCATCCAAATTTTGCTCAAATGCTGGAGGTTCTTCTCTAAAAGTGGTTCCTCTCTCAGCTCTTGCTATATTTCGTTTGGCAATCAGATTTGCCTCCACACTAACAGCTACATTCTGCATGTCTGCTAAGGTTTGAGGGGCTCTCTCCCTCAATTGATATGCCATGTCGGTATCAAAACCATCTGGGAATTTATATAAAGCAAGATCAAGTGGAGGTTTGAGGTTCTGTGGGATTGCATTGTAAACATTGTTAAATCTTGCACAATAGTCTAAGACAGCCTCTTGTGGGCCTCTTTTGATAGTATCATATTCTGATAATATGTGCAGGGGATCCTTCTTTTTCTCCCATATGTTAAGGAATGTTTGGTAAAGAGCCTCTGGATCAGCTATGGAATTTGCAGGGAGAGCTCTAAACCAGGGTCTTACATCACCTATGAGACTTTCGAAAAAAATCTTCATTCTTACGTGATCATCATCTATTTCGTAACTCTCAAAATAGTCCTGCATTTTCTTGGTATGTTGCAGGGCAGTGTTAGAACCAGTACCATCAAAATATGTGATTTTGGTTTGATAATCCTGAGGCATAGCCCCATGATTAGCAGGTAACTGTAAGGGTGCATATCTATTCGCCATATTCACTAGGATAAGTGGAACAGCAGGAAGAAATGGAACGACTAGAACAGCTGGGATAATAGTGGGAGTATGTGTAGTGAATGGAGGAGTGGAGAAGGTGCTTTGAGAAGTGGATGAAGAATTAGGAGAGGTGGGGGTTGAATGAAATAAAACTTTGACAGGGGTTGGAACACAGCTTGGCTGAACTATTTCAGGACTAGAATCAGCAAAATCTTCTCTTCGCTCTAGCTTCCTGAGGTTCCTTGGGATTTTATTGGGATTTTCAGAAGTAGATGGGGGATTTGGGTCTGGATTTGACCTTGTATAACATGAATTCTTCTTGGGAGCCAGCTTCTAATTTTATTTTTTTTTGGAATTTTCTGAAGATTATCCCCAGTGGAGTCGCCAGTATGTTATCACTCAGGTTGTCCCTTGGCTCCTTAAGGGATATGGCCGAGGTAACCACAAACTAATCTTTGGACTGTAGGTCCTAGCCTACCTGCAGTCAGAGAGGGCTCTCTCTTTATAATTTAGCTTTGTTTTGGGTTGATTTTAGGCTAGTTATGATGTTCTTGGGTTTGTTTTGATTTTGGTGGGAAGGAGGATTCTTTCAAGCAGGGTTGGGATGCATAGTGTGAGAAGTTCAAACCATTGGGCATGGAGTCATGGATTAGGGCTTGCTGTTGTGTTTTCTTGGTCACAAGAGGAATACAGAGTAGGATAGCTACACATAAAACAATACCAATTGCTGAAAAAGATGGAATGAAGGCCAGAGATGAAAGGCAACTAAGAATCTTTCGCCAGCTAGCAGAGAAGGAAGGTGAATGAATGTTTATCTAGGAGCAGTTAAGAATTCCTAAATAACAGCCATATGTGATGGAATTAGTGTAAATATGAGCCAAGGGGTATTCATATTCATAGCCAATTCAGAGGAAAACATATAGAAATAACAAAAACTGAGCATAGAGTGCAATCAAGCAAATCCTAAGCTATTCTTCTTTCTTGCTATTTGGATGGAAACACAATGGTGGCATAAACATATATAAACTGTAAACAGAGGTAAGAGAACACTTATTGAGCCATGTAGTAGCACAAGAATTTCCATAGTTCACTCTTCAGCCCTTAAAAACACAACAGACAGTTCATCATCCAAGCATTCCAGCAATCTTCGATTATAGAGTCTCTCAGAGAATACAACACAAGTCTAGAATGATGATTATCAACCAACCAACCCTTTCTACATCACTGAGGGCGGTATATATAGAGAAAATATCTACAAACAACAGATCTGACACAGATCTCATGAAATAACTGTCTTAACCTAATTTGTACCAAAATAAATGCAAGAAATATCTATCTAAGTTGCGCTGGAGGCAACAACATTCAAAATGAGTAAATATGGTGTCCTTTGAGCTCTGCGCTGGCCAATTTATCATAACTGTGCCTCAGCTTTTGATCTGTTCCTTTTAGCCGGCTTCAATGTTCATTGATCCTGATTAGATTTAGCTTTTAATAGCCTTTAACTTTGTACTGATACTCTTTGACTTTGTTGGGGCTCTTTAATGTTCCTTTGATGTGGCTTTAATTCTCCACTGATCTTCTTTAACTGATACTCTTTGCCGCTACTCTGATACTCTTTAATATTGAATCGGGGTCTTTCCTCTCTATTGATACACTTTGCTGCTACAAAATCGCCGTTGCCTACCACTTTATGGCGAGATTTGACTGCTGCTGTGCCTTCCATGGCCTTTAGAACTGTATCGGCGCTTGGCTGATCAAGAAACTATTAAAAATATAAAAATGCTGCAAAAATGGTAGAGGACTTGTGGACCGACAGGTCGCTGAGGCTGTGCTCGTTGTCCAGAGCAGATTTGAGCTGGAGCAATAAAAAATGGCCGAGGAATGGCCACATTTCCTTTTAAAAATGGAGCGCGCGCAGGCACCAAACAGAAATCATGGAGAAATGCCTTTTACCCTATATAAAGTGAAAAATCACTTTACACAGGAAAATTGATAAAAATGGAGCGGGAGCGACACTATAAAGGAAATTAAATTCGGGCCGTTGGATCGCGCGAAGGTAGATCCAACGGCTGGTGCTAAATCGGCGATCGGCGGATCGGTAGTCCCAAATGGAAATACCTCCGAAATGCGATGAAGACCGCGGACCCGAAATGATTATAGGCTCTTTCCTTACTGAAATCGGGTCCGACCATCGGTGGGTTCATATCAACAGATTTGATGAAAATGGATAAGCGGACCCGATGTCCCTTCAAAACTGCACTATATAATATTTCGGCTCCGGCCAGTCGGAGCCATATGGGAGTGCTGCGATTAAACATGGGCCGTTGATCTGGGGGCCCAGAATGGGTGGCTTCGATTAACTCAGCGTTTCGGAAATCGGCGGGGCGGAGCGTTTATATATATGCGATCACCGAAAATGGGCGATCGCCCAAAAGATCAGAGTCGTTAAATGGGCGGGGGTGATGGACGACTGAGATTAACTCGGTATTTCGCGTCGGCGGGGAGCATGGGGTGCGGCTTTATTATTGTTGCGATCATCGAAAATGGGGGGGTTGCGACTTAATATGGGCCATCGGATCTGAGGCGTGATCGGACGGCAATGATAAGGCATGCGATATGGCTTGCGATAAAACATAGGTTTTGCAAAAAACCTAAGTTTTGCGTTAAAATTGAAATATGCAGAAATATATGGAAAATGGAGCTTGCGATAAGGAAGCTTTTGCGATGCGATATGCCTTCAGGTGCGATAGTGATATCGCATCGGAGGAATGGTCTGTGACATGAATGGTGGTATATAAACCATTGCGACTACCGATTGCGAAATCGCAACGGCGAAATGATATCGGGGAATTATAAAAGGGGGCCGATGAATGAATGCTGCAACCTCCGACAGTGATATCGCGTCGGAGGGGAGGAAAACTCATCGGAGGAGGAAACACTCAATCGGAAGAGGGTTAATGCGATCAGAGTGGAATTCCTTTGATTGGAGGAAGGCTTTATAGATCGGAGGATGATTTATGTGATCGAAAAAGGCTTTTTAAAGCTTTGGAAGAGTTCTTGAGACCTCGGAAGGGGTCCGATAACGAAAAAAGAGGAATTTAATGCCTTGGAAGGAGTCCAAAGGCACTTTGAAGGGAGTTTAAGAAGCAAAACTGAGGGTTCTTACTAAGTTTCAGGCAAACTTAGTAATTCCCAAGCATATTTATGGTTATATTTCAACCAAAGGGAGGGGATATGTAAATAGGGGGATTTTATACATATTTTAGTAAGGGGAAGGGAGAATTCATGGGATTTATATAGTAATGTTAGAAGTTAATATGAATGTTGATTAGAAAGCGCTAAGTTTAGAGATCTTAGGCTATTAAAGGGAAAAATGACTCATAGAGTGAATAAGAGTACTCCTAAGCAAAGTAGACCTTTACTTAGGCAATAAATATGAAGAATGATGAAATTAAGAGATGTCAAGCAGATGTTGACCTCTTTAGGGGAAGTTAGTGAATGATTTGGGGAAGAGGAAGAAGGGGAAGTTAGACATGCATCGCTTGAGCTGATCCAAATAGAAAACTACCTCATACTTGTGATCTGACTAGATATAACACTTCTATCACAATTCTTCATTCTGCCACCACAAAACTACCTACCCAGCCTATTTACCTAACATTTTTTCTTCTTTTTGGTTTGGGTGCACTTGAACTAGCAAACCCAGCTTTTCAACTTTTCTTTTTGCTCTCCTCCTATCTAAATCGATCCTTATTTCTTCCGGGGCTCAGATTAAGCTGTTGAGCGCCCAAGATTCTCTACCTATCTACAAATCTACCAAGATTAAACAGTTTGGACAAATATTTATTCTCTATATTCTAAAACAAGAAATTTAAACCTAGGGAAGCCAAGATTAAGCTGTTTGGCCTTCCCTTAACTATGAAACTCTTCAAAAATGGTATGATTCTTCAAAAATGGAACTTGATGGAAATATGGAACTTTGCAGCATGAAAAGATGACATATTTGGCATGTAAAATAGTCAATCATGAAATATGAACACCTATTGCAATAGGAGGCTAACACCCCTCCAACTAAATCTCTCTCTCTATGTCTCTCCCTCTATCCTTCTCTCTCTTCCTTCCTCTCGCTCCCTTTCTCCCACCTTACTCTCTCTCTCTCTGCCCTCAACCTTTTTCACTATCTCCCTCCCTCTCTCCCCCTGGCCAACCCCAAACTCTCTCTTAAATTTGATCACATTCTATTTTCTTTAAGAAACTATCTAAATTAAAAAAACTTATTTGGTTGTAAAATATTAACCCTAAATTTCGGATCAATCATGTCAAAGAAAATAAAATAATGAAAAACTTAAAAAAATCATGCTCTATATTTAATCTATTATTTCTAGTCACTTTACCTGCTCTCATCCCTTTGATCCTTAGCTAAGATGGATATATGCTAGTTCTTTATATATATTTAGCTAAGATTTATCTATATGGTTCTTCAACCAGCATAGATCCATTTTAGCTTAATTTTATTAAAATCTTAGTTTAATTCCTATGGGAATGTTTTTAGTAGTTGTGATGATAGAGTGTTTATATATATCTCGAATTGTAACATTTTCCCTTTTAGATTCAATTAAAAAAATGATATAAAATTAAATTAAAACAAAATATTTTTACTATGAAATAAGTTATTTTTTTTTTTGCATGTGGTATAATAAACCATGGTATTGGTCTATGGTATTGTAACAAAGCCTATTTACAGTTTAATATCGATGGTAAAGCGACGGTGAATATAAATGGTTAACAATCTTGTAATATTGTTATAAAATATTTTGATTGTAAAAAAAATATTATTTTTGGGCATGTGGTATTGATAAGCTATGGCATTGTAACAAAGCTTATTCACAAGATCATAATATCAATGACAAAGTGGGGGTGAAGATCCATGGCTAAGAATCTTGTCATGTTGTTAGAAAATAATTTGATTTTGAAATAATTTATGTTTTTTGGGAATGTGGTATTGGTAATCCATGGTATTGACCCATGGTATTGTAATAAAGCCTATTTTTTACAAGATAATAATATCTACTATAATGTGGGGGTGAATATCCATGATTAAGAATATTGTCATATTGTTATAAAATATTTTGGTTGTGAAATAAGTTATGGTTTTTGGGCTTGTGGTATTGCTAAGCCATGGTATTGACCCATGGTATTGTAACAAAGCCTATTCACAAGTTAGTAACAAAATCAAAATATAAAAAATTGAATTTTATTGTTTTTATTAATTCAACTTTTTATTATTAATTGAGCCAATATTTAAATGTTTACACTCATCCCAAATATCGCTTTTAACTTCTTCTTCTTTTTAATTTAGGCTCTAACACAAAAATAAAAATTTCTTATTAAAAAAATTCACTTAACTCGATTACAATTTATAAATTTTATTTTTCTATTATAAATATTTGTTTTATTTTTTCCATTATAAATATTTATTTTCTTTTCCATTTCAAGTTTAGCGCTGAGTTCAAATAAAATGTTCATAAGTTTACAACATCACATTTTAGCACTGCATTTTTCTGTGCCTTGTAGATATCTGCGTAGAAATGCCAGAATAACTATTTCTTTTCTTTTTCATTTCATGTTTAGAATTGGGTTGAAATGAAATGTTCACAATTTACGACTATCTTGATTTGGTTAGGAAGTATCTCGGCAGGGTTCAAATGTTCACAAATTTTGGGAGCTACAAATAAATTTTTTGTAATGGGGTAATTAATCAAAGACCACTAAAGTCCAAACTATGTGGATATTTGGAGATAGATTTGCAGGGGTGGGATAAAGGTAGTCTGGATCAGACTTTATGAACTCCTTTCTTGGAGGTTTCCTCCCTATGGAGTAATTGATGAAAGACCACTAAAGTCCAAACTATGTGGATATCTGGAGATAGATCTACAGGGGTGGGATAAAGGAAGTCTGGATCAAACTTCATGAACTCCTTTCTTGGAGGTTTCCTCCCTATGCGGGATCTCTCGCTCCTTTCTTGGAGGTTTCCTCCCTATGCGGGATCTCTCGCTCAAAACCCTTGATCCATCACCCTTCTGTAATTTTCTTGTTTTAGTGGGCTTGAACGATTTATGTGTGGAAAGATGGGTCGAAATTAGCATGGATATCCCCATTTTGATAAATCACACTTTTGTAGTTGCAAATCTATGGTTAACTCTATGCCTTTATAAAGGTTGGTTGACTTAACCAGAAGCAGTGGACATTCGACTTGATTTGAATGGCACTGGATTAAATAGGTGAAAATATGTGGAGTTCTGGTAAGTGTTTTGGTTAAGGTTCTAGTTTCTTGTACATACGTTAATTGTATAACTTCAGGCTGGGTAATTTTTTACATTCAAAATTGTCAAATATGTAGAAGTTACTTTACACGTAGCTTAGATGAGAAAAAAATTGTCTTAATATAACATGTAAACTTCATATTACTTACAATTGATGCTATTGTATCTTATTGTGCATATGTTAATTGTATAACTTTAGTCTGGGTAATTTTTTACATTTAAAATTGTCAAATATGTAGAAGTTGCATTACACGTAGCTTAGATGAGAAAAAATTTGTCTTAATATAACATGTAAACTTCATATTACTTACAGTTGATGCATATTGTATCTTATTGTGCATATGTTAATCGTATAACTTCAATCTAGTTAATTATTTACATTTATAAATTGTCAAATATGTAGAAGTTACATTACACGTAGCTTAGATGAGAAAAAGTTTGTCTTAATATAACATGTAAACTTAATATTACTTATAGTTGATGCATATTGTATCTTATTTTTCATATGTTAATCATATAACTTCGGGGTGGGTAATTTTTTACATTTAAATTTTCAAATATGTGTAGGTAATTATTTACATTTAAAATTGTCCGTAGAAGTTACATTAAACGTAGCTTAGATGAGAAAAAGTTCTTAATATAATGTATAAACTTCATATTACTTACAATTGATGTATATTGTATTTTATTGTGCATATAATAATCATACAACTTTAGTGTGGGAAATTTTTTACATTTAAAATTGTCAAATATGTAGAAGTTACTTTATAGGTAGCTTAGATCTGCACACAAATAAAATATCAAAATATGTGAGGGGAATGAGTAAGCATTTTCACACAGGTTTAAACATTCCCCTTGGTTGGTGAATAGAACCAATTTAGAACTATTGCTATTTTTGGTGGAGTATTAAGTTATTAACCCAAGATAAAAAAGGTTAGTCTCTTAAATGATTGAAAAAGGCTATTTTGAATTTTATATAGAAGTTACATTTTAGGTAGCTATATCTTCCTTGATGTAACTATAATATTCCAACTCCATTTTTTTTCAGGCTTTTGAAAATTTTAAAGGTTTGTCTAGTTTAGTGTGATTATGCAACTAAATAGTCGATATCGTTTAAGACGTCTCCTGTTTGCAACATCTTGAATTCTTAAGTGGGATCTTAGGCATGCAATTTTAACTAGATGGTGTTTTATAGTTCAAGAAAGAGACTTTAGGAGAAATCTTGAATTGCATGCTTGTTTCCATTATGCATCTAATATTTGCAGCTTTTTCCAGGTGAATAACCCAACATCCTGTGTTGAACATGAAGCAAGTACCTCAAAAATTGGGGAAGATTAGTTATTCTATTTCCAGAGGGGGATAGATCTAGAGAAGGCAATAACAACTATCATAAATGGCTTTTGTTAGGTTGTATTTAATGATATCTCACTAGAATTTTCTACTGAAGTAAATCAGTTGATGACTTTGAAGCTTGATGGTAGTGTTGAATAGGTGTTGCAAGGTCGCTCTATAACACTATCTATCTACATGATTCTAATATCATCATATGGTGTCTCAATAAAACTATTGTCTAGTGTGAGGTGGTAGATGTAGATAGATTTCCCATGTCCTATAGGTAAATCATATCATTATATTTTCTATGAAATCTAGGAATGTGTTCAAAGTTTGTCTCAAATCAGGAAATATGTATGTACTATTGATCTATGTTGTAATAAGATCAGGAATAAATTTTTCGTTGCAAAGAATTGGGACCTACCATGTAAGTTTTCTTTACTACATGAAATTCCTGATTTGTTAGATCCCAAATAGTTACAGTTGAATTTTTTGTTGTTGTAATGAGATTAAGAATAAAGTTTTCATTTCAATCAATAGAATATACCATGTAAGGTTTCCTGACTACATGAAATTGTTGATTTTCACAACTTATTAGGATTATGAGGAGTCCTCTTTCATGAGAATATTTATGAATGCTCTATTCTTGGTCAAAGAATTACAGATTAGAGAAAGGTGGAAACTAAATGAGATACAACTGAAGGGTTTCTATTTTAAAATACGTAGAGGGAGTATAAAATAATTTTTGGTTGCCTTCAAATATGTTGGAACACCCACTAAAGTGCTTCATTTTCCTCCTAGTTAATTTCATTTCTACTATCCCAGTGCTTTTAGAAGCGCTTCTCCAAAGTGATGTCTTAACTCTCTTGGAGGGAAAGTGATTACTTTATTGGAACCCACATATTACAATTTAATTAGGACCAAGGGATGTGAAAGCTTCATATTATTCGATATCTTCCGCAAGTTAAAAGGATATTGAACAATTTCCTTTTTGTTTAATTGATACAACAATCGCTCTAGCATTTGTTCGGATTTTGAGAGCTTTTTCAATGAATTCGTTTTGGAAAGTTTTGATCTCAATTAAGGAAATTAAAGAAAATATGAAAATGATGCAATGGAATGATTTTATGTTTTAGTGCCTCAGAATGCCTTGCTAATTTGAAGGTCTTGGTATTTTCTTGACTCAAGATTAGTCGGATTTGACTTCCTAGCAGTCCTTTTAATTTCATTTTTGTCATGTTTATATTGATATCCTTGAAATTGGTAATCTATTGTGTGTGTAATAGGAAGTATTGACTATTAAGCACTCTCAAAGGTGATATTGATGGATGAATAACTTTAAATGTCCCTACTTGACACTCTAGTATTACATGATCATGCAAAGAAATTATTAATCAATATTAAAGGGAAGATGATTAACGTGTAGTATTTCTTGGCTTGCCATATAATTACTAAATTTTTTCCCCCAATAATATATTTGAGGCTACTTATTGGTTGTTCCTTGTGGAGCTTCCCTTTGGCTCAAAAAAACATCTAGGATAAATATCAATTGCATTGAAATTCAAAATCATCAAAGAGGACTTCACCAAAAGTAGTAGAGGACATGGGAAAAATTGGTACAATGAACAGATTACCACTAGAGAAACCCCGAGGCACCATAATTCCTTGTGTATTTAGATTCACTTGAAATTAACTAGTCACAAAATGTACCTTTTTTCAAATATTTTCGTGTATACATAAATATTCAAAATGCAATTTCAGACTAATTACTCAAACTAATAATTATTTGATAGTCATAATTTTATAATTAAATAGTATAATATGATTAATATTATAGGACACAACTATAGGGTTTGATTGTGAGGGGAATTATGACAATATATGTACACTTCTCATTGTATTAGACAATAATCTCTCAGAGTGTGATATCCATCCAACGAAATGTACTACCAGAGGCCATTGTGGGATTGAAATTTTTTTCTTTTAGTGGACCGTGGTGATATATTTTCTTGGGCCTTAGTGTTATGCTTCCCTATGGTTTTGACACTGCTCACAACTAGCACCTTCATTTAACCATGTGAGGTACTCATCTTGGAAAGTTGAATCATTTTTTCTATACAATTCAATATGATGTATTATCAATCTCATGATCCTAAAAACATAGGCCATAATAGAGAAGAACTTTTACCGTGGGAAAAATCATCTCTGAATTTAAGGAATATGACTCGTTTAGGATAGGCAATAAGGAGATTTTTACACTGTTTTTTTTTTCCACGAGTTATCTACTATCTGATATTCTTAGCATGTAACTTAGTTGGTATGATTGTGCCTAAGATTTTCTTGAAGGTTGAATAATAAGTTCCTAAGGTGTTATTTTCTATGGTAACATTTTATTTGTTTTATTTATACAAGTCATCTAGCCGCATAGTGGGCACTATTTCCCAACTCAAAACCATTGCCCAACTGAAAAAAGTTTTTTTGAGTTTCTTATTTTTCTAGGGAAAAAATGGCATTGAATTTAGTTTATATTCCAATGTTCATCGTCTTTGATGTATTATACTCTGCATTGTATCTTTTTTCATTTTTAGAAGATGAACTCAATATTGATGGTAAGAAGCAGGAATTGAAGAAAGAGAACAATAACACTAGAGTGAAAAATGTAGAAAGAGAGAGAAGAGAACTAGTCTAGTGATGCCCTTAAAGTCAATATCTCGCATGAGACACACACATACATACTGATGGTCAAGTCTTTAGAGTTGGTGAATTCACCTACAATGCCTTGGAAAAATAATGATAATGTTTTGAAGTGATGAAACACTATTTCATGTGTGAATTGTAGTCCAACCAATATTAAGTTGAAAACTTGTATTGTAATACTTGAAATTTCATATAATATAATTTACGTGGTTGAAATTATTTATAGTTTTATTTGATATTATTTAGTATTGTAATAAACATATGTAACTTTGTGTTTTCACATTAGATGAACATGTGCATTGTATGACATTTTTTTTAATTTAGTCACAAAATCATAATAATTAATTTATGTTGACTAATAATAAGCACATAAAATCAATCTAAAACTACTAAATTAATAGTTCATATTGATTAATGATGAACAAAAATAAAATGAATATATGACTAAATTAGTCATTTATAATAACTACTAATGAAAGTAAATGAAATGAATATAAACTACTAAATTAGTCGTTTATATAATGAATACGAAACTACCAAAAAAAGATAAATGAATACTGCAAATGATAAATTTGTGATTACAAATGATGACTAAATTTTGCATATATACAACTATTAGTAGCTAATTTACAATATCTTATAACACGACGAAAAATTAGTCATATTTCTTTGGTCATTAATTGGTTTCAAACGATGACTAAAATTTGCATATATATGACTATTAGTAGCTAATTTATAATATCTTATAACACGAACAACATTTTGGTCATTAAATGGTTTTCTCAGACGATCATAGAGTAATATATTTTATTGTACATTTGGTCATTAATGGTGACAATTAATGACTGAATAAATGACTAAATTAATGACCAAATGTATGACTAAATATACTACTAGATGATAAAATTGAGGCAACCAATTAATGACTAATTTACAAACGAATAAAAGTTGGTCTGTTGGGTCCCTATAATACTAGTGATTACCCCATTACTATTGTAGTTATACCCCTTATTTATATTGTTGTGCCCCTATTACCCCCATATTGTTATTTCTGTGCCCCATAGAATCCCTCTATTGTTATTTTTGTGGCTTTATATTATTATTGTTAGGTCGGCTGGATTATATTGTGACTCCCTAGACTCCTATATATAGAAAGGAGGTTTTGTCATTTGTATCATCCAAGAATTGTTCATTTATGTAATGTAAAGGAGGTTGCCCCCTCGAAGAGGCTGAATTCTAAGGCGTGGATCTCTCTTTTCTATCTTTTTGTGAGCTGGTTTCATAACATTTGGTATCAGAGCTTTGGATTCTAGGGTTTCGCTGCTCCAAACAGGTCATCGTGGCATTTTCGCTATAACGTTTTTTCTGTGACGTTTCAGAAGTCGAAAAAAAAACCCATTTGAGAAGAATTGGCGCTGAACCTTGGATCCCAATTTTAGAGCTTTTCTCGTGATATTTCGGAGAAATGATCTGAGGAAGTTGGTCTTTTTGCAGACTCCTGAATTACATTCAAAACAGGTGACCTGGGGAAAATCGTCATAACTCTCTCTCTGAGGATCGGATTGAAATTTCGTAAAAAGGTACAGAAAGAGGACGGACTGTAGTTTCTTTTGTGTGTGTTTCAGATTTAAAGGTTGAAACAGTGACTCGTGGCACGTCGTACAAGTTTGCTCTACTGAACCAGTCTAAAAGCAAGTCACTGTGGGAGATTTCACATAACTCTTCCTTGGAGAATCCAATTTGGCTCAGACTTGTGGCATTGGAAAGAGGACACAGAAGGCTACTACAGGTAGCAATTTCAGAATTGGATGATCCGAAATTACAGAGATACATCAGATTCAATATCAGGCTTCTATAAAGTGAAAAAAGGTGTGTAGTTTTTTTTTAATTTTTGTGTAAGCTTGGTTTAACGGAATTCAAAGGGCATAGTAAAACATTATTATCGGTAACTGATGCCCCGAGGAAAGAAAATGCAAACACCTAGTAAGGAACCTGAAAGCTCTAGCATGACTCATGAAGAAGAGGAAGAAATGCTACATGATATATCAAAATTACAAGAACAAGTGCAACAAATGTCACGCTCACAAAAGCTAACAGAAGCTAAGATAAGTGGCGTGGAATCTAAGGTAAATGGCATGGAATCTAAGATAAAGGGAATGGAAGCTAAGATGGATGGCATGGAAGCTAAGATTGACGCTAAAATTGATGGCATGGACGCTAAAATTGATGGCATGGATGATAAGATGGATGAATTGAAGAAGTTGCTACAAGAAAGGGTCACTAATGGTGAAAAGGTAGTAAAGGAAACTCATGATGAGAACAAAAGAAATGTTAATCATGATTCCATAGACTCTAATGTTGGATCGAAGACTCACCATGTTCCAAAAATCGATATGAGGAAGTTTGATGGCAAGGATCCCGCCACATGGATATTACAGATGGAGCAATTCTTCGATCTCAATAATGTGCAAAACACACAAAAGGTACGTATGGCAACTTTATATTTGGAACCAAATCAGTTTGTATGGTATCAATGGCTTTGTTCTCGTAAACAATTTATCACTTGGGCAATTTTTACGGAAGAATTGATAGCACATTATGAGGATACAAAAAGCAACACTTTTTTTAGCCAATTGATAAGTCTCAAACAAAAGGGTTCAATAATGGAGCACATTGAGGAGTTCCAAAAATTGAACATAAGGGTAAAAGATATTCCAGAGGAGCATAGGATTGATGTGTTCATAGGGTCTTTAAAGGATAATATCCAACATGATGTGCGCCTTTGGGAACCTGATTCATTAGAGAAGGCATTCAGGTTAGCAAGAAAAATGGAAAGCAAAATTATGGCAACTAGGAAGCATACCATTCACAACTATAAAGACGGAAGTGTTGTTGCCCATAGTCTTCCACAACCTACAAGGTTGACACCACAACAATTGGAAGAAAAAAGAGCAAAAGGGCTTTGTTACAATTGTGATAGCAAATACACAAAAGGTCATAAGTGTGCTGAGAAGAAATTATTCTACATAGATTGTGAAGAGGAAGAAGAAAAGGAGCAAGAAAGGTCAAAAGAAGAGGATATATTCCAGGAACAAAGCCTAGATGAAGAACAAATAAATCCGACCATATCTTGTAATGCATTGGCAGGAATTACCACTCCTCAAACCATCAAGATAGAAGGACAAATCAAGAAGAAAAAGGTAATAGTGTTGATTGATTCAGGAAGCACCCACAATTTTATTCATTGTAGGGTAGCAAAAGAATTGAATTGCTTCCTATATCCAGCACCAGAGTGTCAAGTGATGATTGCAAATGGAGGAACAATAAATTGTTCTGGAAAGTGCCATAATATCAAGCTATCCATGGGAGAATATGTATTGACTAGCCCAATGCTTTCCATTCCAATGGGAGGTGCTGATGTTGTACTAGGAGTCCAATGGCTACAATCCTTGGGTACAATAGCTTTTAATTTTCAAGAACTTTTCATGAAATTTTCTGTGGAAGGAAAGGAAGTTGAATTAAGGGGTATTGCAGGGAAACCAGGAAAGATAATCAGCTCTAATGGCATGACAAAGCTTCTAAAAAAGGAGCAAAGAGGTGTAATTGCACAATTATGTTCGCTAGATGTTTCCACATTGGAATCATCTATTTCTCCAGATCTCCAAAAAGTCCTGGACAATCATTCCAAGGTATTTGAGACTCCCAAAGGTCTCCCACCTATGCGTGATCATGATCATGCTATTCATCTGATTCCAGGAAGTGTTCCTCCAAACATCAGGCCGTACAGATATCCCTATGTCCAAAAAAGTGAAATTGAACGTATGGTTGCAGAAATGCTAGAGGCTGGTATAATTCAACCGAGTCAAAGTTCTTTCTCAGCTCCAGTAGTATTGGTGCACAAGAAGGATGGATCATGGCGCATGTGTCCGGATTATAGGGAGCTCAACAAGCTCACTATTAAAGATAAGTTCCCCATTCCTGTTATTGATGAATTACTGGATGAATTGCATGGATCAATTTACTTCACCAAGTTGGATCTTCGTTCAGGATATCATCAAATCAGAATGAAGATTGAAGACATTCCGAAAACGACATTTAGAACTCATGAGGGTCATTATGAATTTTTGGTCATGCCTTTTGGCCTTACCAATGCACCTTCAACATTTCAAGGTTTGATGAATTCAATTTTCAAACCATTCCTTAGAAAATTTGTGTTAGTATTTTTTGATGATATACTAATCTACAGCAAGTCTTGGAAGGATCATGTTGAACATGTTGACAGGGTGCTACAACTATTGGAGGAGAAACAATTATATGCAAAAAGATCCAAATGTTTCTTTGGAGTCCAGGAGGTGGAATATTTGGGTCATATTGTATCTCATGAAGGAGTTAAGGTAGACCCTAGCAAAATTAAAGCCATTAAGGAATGGAAAATCCCCACATCCATAAAGCATCTGCGAGGATTTCTTGGGTTGACAGGGTATTATCGCAAGTTTGTTAAGAATTATGGGAGAATAGCAGCACCTCTAACAACATTATTGAAGAAAGATTCATTTTCATGGACTCCGGAAGCAACAAAGGCCTTTGAACATCTTAAAGAGGCAATGTGCCAAGCACCGGTCTTAGCTACACCGGACTTCACAAAAACCTTTATTGTGGAATGTGATGCTTCAGGAAATGGAATTGGTGCTGTTCTAATGCAAGATGAAAGACCCATTGCTTTTGAAAGTCGTCCAATCAAGGGAAAGTTTTTAAGCAAAGCTATTTATGAGAAGGAAATGTTGGCAATACTCCATGCACTTAAGAAATGGCGACCCTACCTAATGGGAAGACACTTCAAGGTAAAAACGGATCATGATAGCCTTAAATACTTTTTAGAACAAAGATTATCCTCTGAAGAGCAACAAAAGTGGGTCACAAAGATGTTGGGTTATGACTTTGAAATCATCTACAAAAAAGGGAAGCAAAATGTGGTGGCAGATGCACTCTCAAGAAAGGATGAGGATGTGGAAGCATTGTTGTGTGCCATTTCTATTATCCAACCAGATTGGATAAACGAAGCAAGGGAGGAATGGAAGAATGACGAAGAAGTGTGGGCACTTATTCGAAAGCTACAACAAGATTCCAGTACTTCTGATACATTTAGCTGGAAAAATGATTCGTTATGGTACAAAGATCGCTTATACCTCTGTAAGAATTCCCAGCTAAAACAAAAGATTCTTATGGAATTGCACACTTCTCCCTTAGGAGGGCACTCAGGATTTTTAAAAACTTACCACAGGGTTAAGAAGGAATTTTTTTGGGATGGCCTTAAATCAGATATTCAAAAGTTTGTGGCGGAATGTTTGGTTTGCCAGCAAAATAAAGTTGAAACAATTAAGACACCGGGTCTATTACAACCTTTATCCATTCCAAGCCAACGTTGGGAGGAGGTTTCAATGGATTTTATCACAGGTTTACCCAAGTCTGAGGGAAAGAGTGTCATCATGGTGGTAGTTGACAGACTTACCAAGTATGCACACTTTTGTGCATTATCACATCCATTTAAAGCCAGTACAGTTTCTACTGCATTTATGGAAACAATTCAAAAGCTACATGGAAACCCAAAGATTATTGTAAGTGACAGAGATCCCATTTTCACTGGAAATTTTTGGACAGAATTATTTTCTTGTCTTGGTACTCAGTTAGCTCATAGCTCATCTTATCATCCTCAATCTGATGGGCAAACTGAGATAGTAAACAAATGTTTGGAAGGATATCTTCGTTGCTTTGTATCTGATAAACAGACACAATGGGTCAAATGGTTGCCTCTGGCTGAATGGTGGTATAACACTTCCTTCCATACAGCAACAAAAATGACCCCATTTATGGCACTTTATGGGTATCAACCACCATCCATCACATCATATTTAAGAGAAAATTCTAAGGTTCAGGCAGTGGAACATCACATCGAACATCAACAACAAGTCCTCCAACTCTTAAAGGATAACCTCGTGTTGGCACAAAATAGAATGAAACAACAGGCAGATCAACATCGCAGTGAAAGAAGTTTTGATGTAGGTGATTGGGTATTCCTACGGCTACAACCATATAAGCAAATGTCCCTAAAGCAAGCTAAGAAGGATAATAAATTATCACCAAAGTATTATGGTCCGTACAAGGTGTTGCAAAAGATTGGTACTATGGCATACAAATTGGAGCTTCCTGCAGCTTCTCGATTGCACCCAGTTTTCCATGTTTCATGTTTAAAGAAGGTTATAGGTGACAAGCTCCCAATTCAAACAATATTGCCAGAACTTGACGAGGAAGGAAAAATTATATTGGAACCGGAAGCAGTCACAGAAACAAGAACTCGACAGCTACGAAATCGATCAATTTCAGAGTATCTTATCAAGTGGAAGAACTTATCCGCTGAAGATTCCACATGGGAGGATGAGAATTTTATGCAAAAGTATCCAGAACTACTCAAGCGTTGAGGACAACACTTTTTTGAAGGAGAGGGGCATGTTGGGTCCCTATAATACTAGTGATTACCCCATTACTATTGTAGTTATACCCCTTATTTATATTGTTGTGCCCCTATTACCCCCATATTGTTATTTCTGTGCCCCATAGAATCCCTCTATTGTTATTTTTGTGGCTTTATATTATTATTGTTAGGTCGGCTGGATTATATTGTGACTCCCTAGACTCCTATATATAGAAAGGAGGTTTTGTCATTTGTATCATCCAAGAATTGTTCATTTATGTAATGTAAAGAAGGTTGCCCCCTCGAAGAGGCTAAATTCTAAGGCGTGGATCTCTCTTTTCTATCTTTTTGTGAGCTAGTTTCATAGCATGGTCGCATTATATGATATTGTAAATTAGCTACTACTGGTCACCGACTAAAAAATGGTCGTTTATATGCAAATTTTAGTCCCTTTTTTAGTAACTAATTATCCATTTTGTACTAGTGTAAGAACTTATGAGATAACAAGTAGACTGAGTGAAATCACAAGGTCAATCATAGTGATGCAAGTGATCATGCAAGATGGAAATAGTCATATAATTCAAGTAGTTCAAGTATCTAATAGAACTTTTCAACCATGAATATGGAGTGATTTAAGTAAACCTTTCATGAGTAATACATAACCATACATCTATCAATAAAATACATCAAAATCCATAAACCAAATATGCATAAACCACTACACTTATTTGAGTGTATTGGAGTAGTTAGAAACATAATGAGGGACTTCGACTCACAACCTAACTAAATACTAGCTACACTTCACTCTCTCTTACCACTAACCACCTCTGAGCAAGATCTAGAGTTTGACGAAAAATGTTTTCATAGGGGAAATTCACACCAATGGCTTACTCAAGAACTTAGGAGATGGATTCCAATATCCTGGTGGTTCGTTAACTACTCTCAGTTAGTAAGAATCATAGTGAGTCAGTTACTCTTTGAGTTTAAAATCATAGGGTTTCATCCAACTTCCAAAGGAAGTATTTTACCTAGTTCAAATGGATTGAATCCACTATGAAGGTGTTCATTAGCCAACTAGAAAGAAATTAGTAGTTCATCAACCAAACAACATGCACTAAGTGGTTCATTATCCAAATAGCAAGCATTAGTAATTTAATTGACCATTCAATGAGCACTTAGTGGTTCATCAGCTAAACAAACACTAAGTGGTTCATGAGCCAAATAGAAAGAATTATGTGGTTCATCATCCGAAAAACAAGCATTTAGTGTTTAATAAACTAAACAACAAGTACTAAGTGGTTCATAATCTAAATAATGAGCACATAGTGGTTCATCATCCAAACAACAAACACTAAGTGTTTAGTTATTCACTAATATTCATACTAATCACATAGATAAAAAAAAATTGTTCAACGGTCTTAAACAAAGTCACGACCCAGGATCACATAGTTTATGCTTAAGGTAATATAGAACAAAATCTAAGAAAACTT
The DNA here is from genome assembly GCA_031772625.1 of Pinus tabuliformis. Lineage (NCBI taxonomy): Eukaryota > Viridiplantae > Streptophyta > Pinopsida > Pinales > Pinaceae > Pinus > Pinus tabuliformis. Next base: position 1,497,474,646 of record CM062819.1, on the reverse strand, counting down.
TAGTGTTGCTCATCATCCACATTATGCTCCACACTTTCTAGAAATTAGTCCTGAATCCTTCTGTCTTCTAGGAAAAATAAGGGTTCCCTTAAACTTGAATCAGAGAGAAAGAGGGAGAACCAATCTCCACACACAATTAGTAATCAAATCCCAAGAACTAATATCATAGAAAAGAGAGTACAACCCAACCAAAAATAAATATGAATCTTGAGAAGACCACCTTTGTCTCAGGGCCAACCATTCACTGGTACAAAATGGCTAATTAGTTACTAAAAAAATCACTAAAATTTTCATATAAACGACCATTTTTGAGTCGGTGACCAATAGTAGCTAATTTACAGTATCTTATAACGTGACCAACTTTTAGTCATTTTTATCTTAGTCATTAATTATTTGTTTGAATTTTATCATCTAGTAGTATATTTAGTCATAAATTTGGCCTTTAATTTAGTCATTAATTGGCACAATTAATGATCAAATATACAACTAAATATATTACTATATGATCAACTGAGAAAACCAAATAATAACCAAATAAATATGAGCAAAATGTTGCTCGTGTTATAAGATACTATAAATTAGCTACTAATAGTCATATATATGCAAATTTTAGTCACCATTTGAAAATAATTAATGACCAAAGAAATATGACTAATTTTTGGTCATGTTATAAGATACTACAAATTAGCTATTAATTGTCATATTAATGCAAAAATTTAGTCGTCATTTGTAATCACAAATTTATCATTTGCAGTAGTCATTTATAATTTTTTGGTTGTTTCATATTCATTATATAAATGACTAATTTAGTAGTTTATATTCATATCATTTACATTCATTAATAATCATTATAAACGACTAATCTAGCTGTGTATTCATTTTATTTGTGTTCATCATTAATCAATATCAACTACTAACTTAGTAGTTCTAGATTTATTTTATGTGTTCATTATTAATCAACACAAATTAATTAGTATGATTTTGTGACTAAATAAATAAAAAATGTCATACAATGTGCATATTCATCTAGTATGGAAACACATAGTCACATATGTTAATTACAATACTAAATAATATCACGTCCAACTATAAATTTCAACAAGAAATTATATTATATAAAATGTCAAGTATTACAATACGAGTTTACAGCTTAATATTGGTTGGACTACAATTTAGACATGAAATATTGTTTCATCACTTCAAAACATTATCATTGTGTTTCCAAGACATTGCAAGTGAATTCACCAACTTTGAAGAATTGACCATCAATATCTATCTGTGTGTCTTATGCGAGATATTGGCTCTAAGGCTATCATTACAATGGTTCTCTTCTTTCTTTTTCTTCATTTATTGCTACAGCGTTATTGTTCTCCTCTTCCTTCAATTCTTGCTTCTTATCATCAATATTGAGTTCCTCTCTTGAAAATGAACATCAACAATGTCAATGCCATTTTTCTCCATAAAGGCAAGAAACTCGAACAAGTTTTCTTTAGTTGGGCCAGATAGTGGACACTATGTGGCTAAATGACCCGTATAAACAAAGAAATTAAAACTTCAGTATACAGAAGAACTTAGTAACTTAGTATTCAACCTTTAGAGAAAGCTTATGCACAATCAAGCCAACTAAGTTACATGCTAAAAAGTTGAGACTGTAAATAACTTGTGAAAAAAAATAATATGAGGTGTGATATCTAATCCTTGTCATTTTATTCACAACACATTTCATTCTCTAATGCATGAAATTGGTCAAGTATATAAACAACATGTGCTCAAATAACAACATGAAAGTAAACTTTTCTAATAGTCATGAAATTTTATTAACACAAAATAGCTAAAAGGATTTCAATGAATATCATGTAATACTAATCACATCTTGAAGCTTTGGATGTTTAAATGGACATGATACCAAGCATTTTCAATTTCATGGTTAAAAAACAAAACACAATCAAAGGAAAAGTTCAAAATACATTCAAACAATAAAGACAGGATATCATGGAATGGACATAGCAATTATAAAATATTTGTTTACCTGTCCACTAGTGTCTTGTATATCATTTCTATTTTTTTTTTTTTTGAAAATGACCATGAGGTAAAAGAATCACATCATTAAAAATAATAGGAATACCTACTAGAAACATTTCCATAATTGATGGTGCAGGTGCCTAAAGAATCTCCAACAACAAATGAATCATATCCAGGACATGCTTTACATTTCTCCCCATCCTTTTTTAAATCTCATTTCCTATAACCTACCCAAATCAGAGTCAAGTGACAATTAAGCGAAGGAATTGACATTTTTTTCATCTTTTATATCTATAAACTTTGAATATGATTTGTTTCAGGAACATATTAATTCATATTTAAAATCTTCCTGTCATGAGAAGGTATCAGTCAAGTAGGACAACAAAAAAATCGACCTTAATGAGGTAGGAAAAAGAACATATATGTAAAGGAAAAAACCATATATTACTTGTGTTCAAACTTTGTATATGGTGTATTCTTAGGCATATTTTTAAGATGTTCCTCTGCCTTTACCAAAGATGATTGTAGCTTGGGTAAACTCTATACCCTTTCATTCAATATCAATTTATGCAAAATAAATGTCACATGTTATTCTTTATCATTTCTCAACATGCTACAAATGATAAATTGAAAGTCACATAAAACCAAGAGAAAACCATTTCCTAACCAAAACAAACAAGCAATGCCTCTAATAAAACTTTACACCTCAAAAATTACTCTGTGATGTACTTAAGCTAAAGCTGAGGTTCTTTGAATAATCTTTAGGTTATATTTAATGTGATATTCATATGTTTACCATTATGTAAATTTGGTGTTCAAAGAAATATATAAATCCACGTTATTATCATTTCCACTATGGGTCCATTCTTAATTGGTTGTAACCCATAGTATCCTTTTCGCATGTTATCTCCACATACCCACCAAAAATATCAAATATGGAAAACAAATGGGATTTTGGAATTGTTTCTAAAACTATGTCATTTACACACCCTTCCAATGTATCTGAGCAAATGTACCTACTTGAATTTCTTCTTCCATATGTATTTACATCTTAAAAAATATTCATTTCAAAAACCAAGACAACTCCAATATCTTCGAATCCTAACACTCATCCATATTTGCTACAAACCCTAGGAATTAGTACCCTCTTACATTTAAAATTGTTAATGTATAATTGCTTGACAAAGAATAAAGAATGCTAAGAGCATAATAATTCTCTCACAAGTAATTACCAAGATCAGAAATTCAACTTGCAATCAAATTTCAACACTCATTTGGAACCAATGATATGACTTGTACATTCAACATTCTTATATATAAATATTACTTATATGTAAATATTACTTGTCCTATTATGGATATTACCATATTCCAGATATTCTGAATATTTGTGAGTATACAAACCTTGTTTGTTACAGACTCGCTGAAACCTGCCAAATATTCAAGAGAATTAGCAACTCTTTGATGATAGCATCCAAATTTTGCATCATGGGGAGACCAAAGAAACGTTTCTCCTTTGGATTAACTATACAAGGACAAAGCATGATCTATCAAGGCTCTCAATTGCAACCTGACTTTATACATTTGTTCCAGGTTGGATGCATACAAAGTCCAAGCTGAGTTTAGGCTTCATATTTCTCTCTTGCAATTTTCATTGAGTAAATTATTTGTCTTTTAGTGGCCCATAATATTCTGGAGCCTTATCTATGGATTGCTACTTAAGTGACTACTCTGAAAGTTATCAGCTTTATTCAAGAAATCTTACACCTATTATTCAAATTTAAAATCTCTTCATTGATTAGTGTTAGTGAGGGTGTCTTTGCATACAACATACCACTACTCTTAAACTTCGATACAATGTTCAATATCTTTAACTCAATTGGGTTAGATATTGTTTTATGTTCTTCACAAGTTGTGTCTATAATCTTGTTCGACTTGGTTGTCTTAGGTCGTACACTGATTGTAATTGGTGGTAGAGGAATTAGCCTCAAGAGAAGAAACTCATATAAAGAAGAGACATTGAGTTTGAAATGAGGTTATAGGTGAAAGAAATCTTCACCTGTCTTATTCTCGAGGCAAATTTTTATTCAATCTCAATTTGCCGAGGAGAAACAACAAGAGAAATTCATGCTTGGAAACTAGTTCACATGAATTGCTTTTGTAGAATAAACTAATTCAACTATGCCTGCAAGGTAAATGGGATGATAAAATGAGGAATTTATTCATCTTTTTATATGCAAATATAATAATATTTAACATATACGAATAAGACTTTCTTGACTTCCAGTCACATGCTAAAGATGAAAACATATGAGAAAAGTGAGTTTAAGATGGACTAAATGGATAAATCTGAACTATAAATTTCTACATAGTTAGTTTGAGGACATCCATACAAAATTTATATTCCTCATGTGAGAAAATTGCCTTATAGGATGATTTTGTTAGTAATAAGGCAATAAATACTTTGTCAAAGGGATAGGCAATGCTAAAGTTTAGGGACCTCACAACAATTTGTTTCCTTCAACTCTATTAAAAGGAATATCATCCATCTACACAGAGCAGAGTAGGGATTGTACACCACAGTACTTACCATCAATGTAATTGAATATCTTACAGTGGGGCATAGATACTTGAGTAACACTTTGGAACTTCCTCAATGTCATGTTCCTCTCATTCTTCATGTAATTGTGTAGTTTTAAGGATAAAAATAAAGGGTGAGATGATCAAATCATTGAAAGGAAGGATCAGGATGGTATGACAATCACCTGGGCAAGAAAGGAAAAAATGAAGGAAGAATACAACATGGCTTGAGATGAAGGAAAAACTATGAAATGGGAAACTAACAGGTAGGGGACAAGGAAAGAGGGAAATTAAGGGGACATAATCCAATAAAGTTAAGAAACATAATTTGTTTATCTACAAATAAATAAACTTGAGCAAATATAAATGAGTGAATCTTAGTTGTCACATGCCAAAAATCAAAATAAATGAGTTTAAGATAGAGAAAATTCATCCGAGAAAGTTAAATTGTATATTGTTAAATTCCAAAAACATTCATAAGGAAAATATTTCATTTGCCAAAAAGAAAAAGGCATGAAAACTTAAAAAAAAGGACATGATTAAGTCTAATGAAATTCCTAGATACAGAAAGGGCTTAGAACCCTAAAATATTGTCCATATCGTTGTGGAAAAAGAGACAAAGGGTTTCCCTGTGTGGTTTGAGCATTTAGAGTCTTGGAAAACTACTACCATTACTTCATTATCCATTAACAAAGGTGGATTCATCCCTTGGATGTAACCTGAAGGAAAAAATACATATCTCTACTCCTAGTCTTGTGATACCAATGCTTAGGTTATTGCTTCAGCCCTAAATCTCAATGAATTTTCACTCATATCATATGACATAGTGTTTTCATATTCTACAAGACTAAAAATGGTCTACCATACATGCATATACTTGATGTGGTTTGTATTTCCTAGGTTGCTTATTAGTACAACATTGCATTTTTCCTTTCCTTTTTCATATTTATTTCCATTTCTTCCCATCTAATCTTGAACCAAAGTTTGATTAGATAGCTATATTGTCTATGTCAGTCTAGGTGAAGAGGGTAAATGCTTCCTCGGCCAGTTGCAAAACTATGTTAAATCACATATTCCAGTAACTTTGGCATATTTCATTTGCCGCTACAACCACCCAAACGATAGGAAATTGAACATAATTTATTTTAGGAGAAACATTTTTTCAAGTTTGATTTTCCTAAGGGAAGATATAAGGGGGGATTTCTACTTTATTCATATTCATCGAATAGCTGGATTTATTGAGAAAATTGTAGCTATCTAAGATGAAGGTTGAAGATATAATAGAAATTTTGGCCCAATAACAAGGGGTGAAGGAACACTTCAAAGAGTAGATGCTCCATCATATGATGGGAGTAGGTGAGTGAGAAAGGAGTTAGGAAGAGTCAACAAGAAAGCTTCAAGCAGGTCTCCTGGTTGGTTCCTGAAATGTATGTGTTACTGGAATACAATGAATTAGAAAATTAATTAATTAATCTCTTGTTGAGGATTATTATTGAGTTATTTCATGTATTACTGCAGACTCTAAGTTGAACAATTTCTACTTTAAGTGACTTGCTAAAACCAATCCTCACACAAGTTTACGAATGCCAAGGAATAGGACTGAATGGTCATATTTTCGAAAAAGAATGTTGAATCTATCTATTTCAAGAGAAATAATAATTCCTTGATGATTTCTTTTAATAAGGATTTTCCATCCTCAAAGTTTAGTAGCATCTCGATTGTATCAATTAAAACAGGGAAAACTACACAAGACATTAAGATATTTTCAGATATGCCAAAAACGTTTCTTAGGTTTTGATATTCCAATTTGTAAGGACATGATTTATTTTTTGTCAGATAGAGCATGCAAAGTTTTCAAATTGAATGAATACATGTTGTTTTTCACCTAGCTATTTAAACACAATTTATTCCTAACATTTTAAGTCCTGGAAATATGGAGATGGTGATTTATTTCTAAGAAAGAAAATTTGATTAAAAAATCATTCCAAATACACTGAAGCACTTCACAAGAAAGTTTTCATCTCTCTTGGTAGTGGATATCATGATTAGTTCATTTCTCTCTATGGCAGTGATTGAATACTTCACAACTACGTGGATTGGGGATGGAATTTCTTGATGTATCTATTGGATTCCTCTAAATTATAAAATACAATGAATTTCATGTAGTGCAGAAACTTTGCTATTATGAAAAACTATATCAATTCGTGTGCCACAACTAAAGAAAAAGGTTTCAATTTGTGATCTATCAGAGATCTTGGCCCAACCCCAAAACGAAAAGCCACACATGCATAGATCCTCCTTCATAACAGGAGAATACAAGAGTGAGAAAGTAGTTAAGAATAGTCCATAAGAAAGCTTGGAGGGGATTCCTCATCGATCTATCCTCCCATGAACATATGTAGATATTTTGGAATAAAAGAGCTCTGATCAATATTTAACTATATATATATAATATTTCTCTAACTCCTATCTAAACACTAATTATTTCCAATCTAAAGTTCATTTACTTTGTAATCTATGAAAGAATACCTTTCTTTATTGTCTAAACAGTAATGGTTTCTTATCTAAAGTTCATATACTTTGTAATTTGTGTAAAATACCTATGGAATTCACTTCACACAATAGTCTTAAATTGGTGTTATATCAAACTTAGCTGAGGCATTCTAGCCAAAAGAACAAAAAATATATGCTTCTCGTGCACATGAAATCATGGCTCAACACATACATATTTTTTCAGAATGAAAAATTGGGGTTGAATTGTTCTAGCCACAGGCATGTGACCTTAATAATCCTCAGTTTTCAAACTTCACCCATTTTTTATGAACATTGTATGGTAGTTGAAGGAACCCATTGTTGGTATTTTATGTTTTAGGGAAGGTCATAGATAAATGGGTTTACCAAGGAATGTGGACAAAATCCCTTCATGGATTTAGAAGCAATGCTCCTATATTGTGTTCGGATTCATGGGAGGTTGGAATATATGCTCTCTAACTTCATCCCAATGAAAATTTTGGGTATGGAAGCTTTCACTGATGCTTTGTATTGTGCTATCATTGCATCAATTGTGACAAAGTTAATGAACCTAAGGATAAAGAAACTTCATAAATTTCAATAGGATATGATTCTGCTTCAGAAGTAAAATTTTTACTTTTTCGTTGCCTTATTATGTGATAATATTGTCCTATGGGAAGATTCTTGGTTGTCAAGAAATAAACATATTATCTAAGATATAAGTTCCCAAGGTGAATATTGTGGAGTGTAAAGTGATTCCTAAGTTTTCAAAGATCTATCTAATCTGTATCGTCCATAGAAGTAGATGGATTAAGAATTGTTGCTTCAGAATCTATAGAGACAATGGGCAAGAATGACAAGATCCATGGCAAATTGAAAGAAAACCCATTTCTAAAGTATTGTTTTAATTTTAGATTCACAAAAACTTTTAAATGTCTCTATAAGTGTGGTCAGAATTTATGAATATTATTTGGAGGAAAGCCGTTTGGAATATATATTGCATCACTGTTATGCCACAAAATGGAAGATTTGACAATGCAAAATTTCTCCATGAAAATGCAAGAATGTGTGAGTGAAAATCCCTAACATATCTTTATAGAATAGTGGTCACTTATCCCTTGAGGGTGTAGATAGGAGGAATAGTGGTTATTCAACTATATCTATATGCCTATAGGAGGTACATGAAACAATGCCAAAGAATCTCAGAATGTAATCTTCAGATTAACTCTTTTCCAAAATTGTAGCACAACCTTCAAAAGAAATCTGTTAATGGAGATATATACAGAGAAAAGAAATTCAATATTAAGATCAATGTCTTGAGTTGCAACAAAAGAAGTTCTCTTCAAAAGTATATGGATTACTTGGGAAGCATGAGAGGATTTAAGATCATAACAGAGAGACATTAGTCTCAGAGGGAGAAGGTAGAATAAGAAATACTAAAGCATTAAAGACCATTTTATCTTCTAAATAATGGTGTTGATTCATTTCTATGAGCCTTGTTGAGATTTGACATTATGGATTGTATGTCCATGGATATCTTCTTGAAAAATTCTCCGCTGTTGAATTGATGAGACCTTCTGACTGGCACATTTGATGCATACCTATCAAGGCTCGGTAAAACTAATTCCAACCTCCATATCAAGGTTGTGATGGATGAACCTGGGAATCTTCTTCCTTATGTGTTTGACTCCCCAATGAAAGAGGGAGTTGGTTGCTAAAATGGATAAGAAGAATCTTGGGTTGATGCCCTATTTGGAACTAGAAGTCTAAAGTTTCCCTTGGGCAAGGGAAGAATGATATCAAGATTCTATTGCAGGCCTATGATCATCATGTGCAGGCAGCCAATTGGGTTGCAAGGATTTTCTGATTAACTTAGAAGTACCGATGATAGAAAAAGCACAACCAGTGGTTAGTTTTGGCTCTCCTATGATGAGAAAAAATCAGTCTTCTAGGGCACCTAGTTATACTAATGCAAGGCATATGGAAGGGGTAGGGGACCTACATTTTGTCGATCTAGAGCTTCAACCAATCTAAGATGTCTATTTGGATGATCTCAACATCTAGTTAAAGGATTTTATCTGGTGCAGAACCAACGATGTGTTTTTGAACATCCCCCATCACCCATATATTTTATAAGTATTGTGAATGTGAGATTCAGGTAGAAGCCTTCTGATTTCATTTTCTTGAGATCACTTCGGACTACTAAAAAACTGTCAACTTTACATATTCAGTGGATGATATTGATGTGGGCTATTGTGTTTCATTTCAATGGTGGATTACTTTTAATTTTTGGAAAGTTTTCATCCAAGAAAATGAGAATGAGAAGTGCTTGTTTTTCACCCAATTGAGTTCCCAGGATTTATATATGGATTCCCATTGCATATCATAAACTCGATCCTTCTAAAGGGAACTAGTTTTTTAAGCTTTTCTAGCAGGAATGACCTTAGCCTTGACATCTTAAGTACCCAACTCTTGCAGAACAACTTGATTTGTTGTCTAGTTATCTCTTGTAACCATGATTGGGTGTATGCCCATTTTATTTAGACCTTCTATGACAACAACTACCTCCCTTTTAAATGGATAAAAAATGGCCAACATTTCCACTAGTGTTTTATCAAGGCCACCAAAATTCCTATTCGGATATGTTATTTAATATCCTTTAAATAATCCTCTGCAAATGAAGGTGTAGACAATCCATGCTTAGACATTAGCTTCCAAGTACCAACCAAAATATTTATCCCATCTATTAAAAATCTTACATATTTGCTGACAAGAGATTCAATTTTTTTGGAACTTAATCAAGCAGTATTCTTGGTCCCAAGACCCTTCATATACGTAGTTGTAGGCGGCTCACAAAAGAAATGAAGGTGATGTATGTAGTCTAAGACTACCCTTGTCAATGGATGCTAACTGCTCAACTCTGTTTGAATCAATTTTGTTGAATGTGTTTAAAGTGGAGGTCACCATAGCAATCTAATGAAATCTTGTTTGAACCATAGTGAAACAATAAATCATTTTAGATCTAAACCTCTATTGCATGTGGAAGAGTGGTGCAATTTTTGCTAGCTTGGGAATCATTTTATATCCAACCTCTATTTAAAAACCACTAAAATTATAGAGTGAACCCTAAATCAATGCTCCAGGAAGTCTGAGGATTGTTGGATTAGTTGTGTAAATGGTCAAGATTAAATATGGCACTGAATTCTTGAAAAATATCGCGTGTTTTTGGCGCTTCAATGATATTGACAATGACTATGGATTCATGGATATATTTGGTGGGAATTTAGTAATACCTCCAGTTTTAGAATGAGAAGAAGTTAGAAGATTGCAATAAGTTCATAATTACATGGGTAAGGTTAAGATTCTGTTGTTAAATATCACACCAAAGAGCAACTATTTTGAGAAATTCTACTAGTTGCATATATGATAGAACTTTAGCCCTAGTAACAAAGGGTTTTCCTTTTGTGAGGGTACTTGTTTATCAAATACAACACACTATATTTTTTTGGCACGTGACAATGTGGGTCATTGGTTGTTTCACCAACAACATAAGAAATAACACTAGACCTACTTGAGGGTCATCATTAGAGAATTGCGATTAGGGAGACACCTTGATATATCTTCCCCACCAAATGGGAGAGTCACACCTATTGCTGGCATAGCGACTCCATCCTCAATACACAAAACATATGCAACTTTAGCACCAATATTCACAACACATGAATTCAACACTTCATTTCCAAATGTTGCAGAAGAATTTCCTAGTGGATTATAGTAGTATTGAACTACAAGTCCCACAAAAATTGTTTCAGTTCATGATTGTCAAATTTTTCTAAACCTATTTTCATCACCTCTAAGATTATTTTATTATTATTCTTTTTGTTTCCTCTAAAAATATGTGAACAATGTCATCTTCCACAAATCATTGTCCAAGATTTCATCGAATTTCAAATCCACTTCCTTAGCAATGGAATCATGTAAACCTTCAATCTTAAACTTCTAAGAAACAACAACCCAAATGAAAACATCAAATATACCGACCATCTTCTTGAAATGGTTATGTGGAATGCAAACCCTCACAACTGAAGACAATATCTTCTAGACACAAAAGTCCACTGATAAAAAAGTGTGTAATATTTTATTTGAAAATGCTTCAATGTTTTCAGTTAAGTTCTCAAATGTGAGATTTTAATTACACTCTCTTTAAAAAAAACAAGAAATCACATTCTTGATCAAGATCTACTTCAAGAAAACAAGCATCACAAAAATTTGGCAGTGGTTTTAAATCCAAAATTCCCTTTTTTCCTTCACGCATCCTCTTAAATCGTCTCAAATAAATTTTAAACCACATGCCTTTCTAAAGTCCCAAACTCCTGGTAGATAATTGAGGTCGCTCTTTCTAAAACGAGTCCTCCTTAGGCCGTAGAATTTGTTGCTGGTAAAAGAATATTTCAGTCAAATAAGCATGTTTGAAGTTAATAAACTTTGTTTTTAGTTAATTAAAAAAGTCCTCTATTTCTACATGGAGATTATGGCAGGCCATTAACAAATCACAAATGTGTGGCCATTCAATAGTTGATAAAAACCCCACTACATTATGTGTATGGCATGCCCATTTGAACCTAATGTTGCTAACATTTTTTAGTTCAAGTGGTGCTTCTAGGCTATAACTTAAATGTTTTTTTTCCAAATGAATTAAAAATTTACAAGATACATCAAAATTTCTAAAGCTTTCACTAAACAACTGCAACTTCAAAATTGCACATGGAACCTTAACAGTGCAAGGAAAAAATTCTCCATAGAATTCCCAAAACATTAACGATATGGTAAATTGTCAAACAAACCAACCTATGTGCAAAGATCTGCATTTCATATCTCTTACATGGACCTACATAATGCATATTCATTCCTCAACACCAGATACAAGGAATTTAGCCCTTGGTTTAGAATATTATCACTAGAGAGATTTTACAATTCTTAGGATGGATTACCTTAACTATGATAAGTAGCACAAACCAACAAAGATATGTAGTAATGAATTGAGGCCATTTTTGAAGGAAAAAAAATTCATACAAGTTTGGTTTTGCATCAAGCAATAAATAGGGAAAGGCACTTCATATCTAACACAAATGGAAACAATGCCAAAAAAACAGTTGGACGATGAAGTATATTTGTATATCCTATATAGTATTCACCATCAAGAAGATAAGAAAGACAAATTTTAGTTTTTCAATATTTTATTATAGCAAGTTCCTCTCCAATGGTGAGGTTAATGATCAATGTAAATCTCTTTCATTACTTTGCCAATATTCTTTATCAATTTAGCCACATCCATCATGTATCTATCTAAACATGCAAAAACATTTGTAAGTTGGATATTTATTACATAAATGCATCTATTTGCTGAGGAAAATCACTAATGACAACAAACATATCATTACACTAATCCATCATGGAATTTTAGAGACATAAGTAGTACTTGAACTGAGAGGGTCTTTTTGGAGGTCAGAGAAAATGTCATGATCATTAGAAAAAATAGTGATCCAAACAAAAACAAAAAATCTCATGGGAATAATCTTAAACCAAAATCAGGGCCATATGGTCAAGGCACACACATAGAGGTAATACAACGATGGACAAAGAATATTAAATATTTGATGATAAATTTTCATCCTTAAATCTCCAACACACACATCATTCATCATATATAACTTATTTATAACACCCCTACTTGTTAGGTAGTTTAACCACTTAACCTCTAACATAAATATTGATATTGCATTGCATTGGTCAGATATTTACCATATAATGTGACTTAAACATTAATGCCTCCTAACTTTAATGTTCAAGAGTGCTATGGCTTTAACAAGAACCAATGTGATCAACCCAAAGAATCCACAACAAACTCAATGATCCCCAAGCACAAGTATCCTCCTTGCATATTTCAATGAGAAGAAGATTAGATCAAATAATTCTCACCCAACAACTCATGGTTGAGAGAATACCTCCCATTTTCCCCACCTCTCCCACTTTCTCTAATGGACCTTAGGTCATACATGTCAATGTCCTCTTTGAGATTGTCCTCTTTGAGATTTTTTAGCACCAAATTTATTGTTGATGCATTTCTCCTTTGATTTTGTTTTCCTCTTCCTTCCAATAGATTAGGTACTTCCTATATTTTATGGAAAATCCCTCCCTTATATAATTTTTTCACTTATTCTAGTGTGGTTGGGTTGAATAGGATATTTATTCTTTTGGCTCTTTCTTTTAAACTCTTCTCCTCCAATATTTCTTCATCCGATCTAATTTGCATCATTCTCTTGTGGTTAGCCCTAACCAATAAGTTGTTCAGCTTGGATAATGAACAAAAGAGGAACTAAGTAGGGATAGGCAGATGTATATTTTACAATAGTGAGGAAATTGTGGATCAATAATCTATGACTTATTATTTTTCTAGAGTAGTCTCAAATGAGGTTACTCAAGCCAAGTGGGAAAAACTAAATGGAAAAATATGACTTTGGTTGATTTTCGTTTTGACTGGTTATATGATAAGACAATAGAAGCGTATAAGGCTCTCACCTACCTGCTTTCTTATGGGATTTGGGGGACCTGAAATTAGATGATCTTTTAGGATTCGTTTATTAGATCTGTAGAGGTAGCGTGTAGGGTTAGAATGGCTTGAGCTGATAATGAAGTACTTCTCAAATAGATTTCTCCTAGAATCTTATTAATTCCATGTATTGACCATAAAAGGTCTTGAGGCTTCTTCGATGTAGCAAGTCAAGGAAACCTTGGTATATGTGTAGTAGGGGCTATTTTGACTCTATGAACTACCTTAAACTAATGTATGATGCTGGCCAAGGTTCAAACAATCGACTTGAATTATGTACCCCTTGGATTTTGTTGAAAATTGCAGAGGAAAGAGGTCTAGAAAAAATTCAAGTCTATGGAGATGGAACATTGGTAATTTCACTATGCTCCCAATTACGAATATTGTCCAAGAGATATAAGACTCTTTTGAAATTACTTCATTTTCACATGCATACCGCGAATTCAAGACACATGCAGTTAAGTTGTATAAAGTAGCTTCTCTCTTGCAGGAGGGTTGCTTAACTTAACTTGAATTCAGAGGAGCACCCTCATTTCAGCTACAGAAAGAAATTTTTATGTACCAAATGGTGGTTTTTTGTAGAGGTTTTTCAGATCCATTATAAGAACTATGAGTTTTAAATTCACAGGATAAGTAAGATGTCTCGTTGATGTTTTTTGATGGAATAATTGTCTATAAGACACTACAAGAAGAATTAAAATTGTGGATTTAGTCTTCTGACTAGGGTAGACAATGCAGAGAACAAGAGAGGCTTGAGTCCGTACAGGATTGAACAATGTATATTCTAATTTCATTCTAAAAAATATCAAATATAAGATTTTTTTGCTTTAAAAAAAATAATATTTTCGATCTCTAAAAGGGAAAGAAATGTCGAGGCATTAGAAGGTAGGAGAAGGGATTTATAAAATGCCATTAATATTAATCTAAAAGTACCACACAACTCTGGAGATAAAAATCCATTTTTATTGTTAAAAGAAAATTACGCCCAAATTTGTGCTACTGCAGAGGAATCAAATCAATGTAAATGCCAAAAGAAAATTCTTCGAAGTTTATGAACTTACCAGACAGAAATTTTTCCTCCTTGAGGAAATAATGGATGGATGTTATGAAAATTGGTCTGTCCAAGGGCACAAACAGAGCAGTGGAGTAGAAGGAATCGGTGACATAGTAGATTTGCGTCATGGAAATCTACCCCCACACCTCCATATTAGATTTGTGTTATGGAAATCGATCCCCGCACCTCCAATTATTCATCTGTGACAATAATATATGGAATGTCGGTAAATATCGATGGGTAATTGACTGTAACTGCGTCCTCTCCTATGTCGCGGGAATAGTAAAAAATAATTACGTTTCCCCTGAGTCTTACATTAAAAAATACCACCTGATACCACTCTGAAGAGTTATGACATAACTATAATGCCAGGAGAGCTCCTATCTTAGCTCAAAAAGTTTAATCTTGTGGCACATCAACCAACTCATACTCAACAAGTGAAAGATTGTTGTCTTCCTTCACAATGAAATAATCAACCATTGAAAAGTTGTTTTCTTCCTTCAGAACGAAATCTGCAGGTTCCATTGCCTCAATCCTGCCCCACTTGTTAACAATAAGTCTCATTGAACCCCTAAACAAATAAATCTTCGCATTACACAAGATAATTGTAGTTCCTTTCTTCATGATATCAACTTAATTAGTCCTCACAGTGAAAAGAATCATCCCAGTTTCATCTCCTACGAGGCACTCTGTAATATGCATTTCATGGATCAGAGCATCATATCAGGTTTTTTTCAAGAACAAGTTGTGTGCTCAACACTTTCACAACTAGATTGTGCCCAGATAACCGAGGTGTCAGTTGGTCAACCTTTGTGAAAACACGCTTCCTGATATTTGCATACGTAAGCCATTTTTCTTTGAAGTTATACATAATGAAACACACATCTGAAATGATGACTGTTAATTCGAATGAAAAATTGTGAAAATTTTACCATATCCGCAGCAAGATGATCGAATCTACTCTCCTATCAAGACATTGAGAAGTGAAAACACTGAGAAATAAGCAGAGCATAATTTAGGGTTATAATGTCGGTCACTTCTCTTTGCTCTTATGCTAATATTTCTTTCACTATTTATTAACGAAAATAGGTTCTCATATTCCGATGTTTTATGGTGCGAGCTATTGAAGAGATTCTCCTCCATCCGTTGATCCCTCAACAAAGCGAATTTGAACCCTGAAACCCTAACTTCTGGTGAATCACTGCCTCATTTCCTATGAAAACGTAGAACAAATATGCAGCTAAGGAATGGAAAATCTACCTTATTAGAACATGTTACTGCAATTTCACATTCCCGAATCATTATTTTGAACTATTAATGACATGGTTAAAATCCAAAATAATGAAACCCCGAAGGCATTCAATGGTCGAAAACACAATTTCTAATGTGACTTGAAACTTTCAATTTGCTAGGCTCGGGGACCCAAACAGAAATGGGCCCTATATACACCTCACGAATACATTTTGACACCTACACACACTTTTTGCCAATTATAAACTCCAGCTTGAGTCTGAACTATGTGGACTCTGCATCCAAGGTTCTCATTATGGATGGGAATGAAAATGTCTACTCCAAGTACTTGTTGGATAATAAAATGCAAGCAACCAAATTTATTTCGGAGCTGAGGTATGCAGGCCATCCTAGACTGTAACAGAGCACATCTTCACAACACTACCTGGAATAGATCGGATGTCGGAGAAAATATTCACAGAGCCAATACAACAAAGACATCTAAGCAATAGCTTTAATTCACACAAATTTCTGATTTTACTTTCTTCTTTGGGGCAAAGATTGAGATGAAGCCTAATATTCTGATGGACAGGTATGAAATAGGGTGCCTAGTGGGGAAAGGACATTTTTTAAGGTTTAGCATGGGAGAATCCTGAATACTAGTGAGGATGTCGCCATTAAAGCTATGGACAAGCATAAAATTCTCAAGGTGAGGATGATGAAGCAGATTAAACGGGAAATATCTTTCATGAGATTGGTCCGGCACCCAAACATCATTTCACTTTATGAAGTCATGGAGAGCAAGTCCAAGATTTACATCGTTATGGAGTACATTAAGAGTGGGGAGCCCTTCAACAGAGTAGTCGAAAAGGGGAAACTAAAGGAGGATGAAACCAAGAAGTATTTTCAGCAATTGATATGTGCAGTGGATTTCTGCCATATCCGAGGAGTGTATCACATGTATTTGAAAATGGATAATTTATTCTTAGATGACAAAGGCGACATGAAGTTCTGCGACTTTGGCCTCAGTGCGTTGCCGGACTAGTTCATGAAGGACGGTCTTCTCAAAACAGTGTGGCGCCAAAGGTCATAATGATGAAGGGCTATGATGGTACCAAGGCCGACATCTAGTCTTGTGGGGTTTCTTTCCATTCCATGATGTGAATTTGATGGCCTTGTATAAGAAGATCCACAAGGGGAACTTCAAATTCCTGCCCTGGTTTTCCTCTGACATCCAGCAACTCATTCTCCAATTCCTGGATCCCAACTGTGAGACGAGGATAACCCTCACCGAGCTAATGGAGGTCGTGTGGTTTCAGTAGGGCTTCGAACATCCACAACCCTAATGCAATGATGATTACAACCTTCTTCATGATGTTGATTCAACATTATTTATTCCTAAGTTAGCCCGCTTCAACGCCTTGGACAGTATCGCTCTGTCCCCTGCTTTCGACCTCTCGAGATTTTCAAAGTTACACCCTCGTTCGTTGTGGTGGAGCTTGGAAAGATCGAGGGAGATATGAAAGTAGGTGCCAAACAAATCGATGTTTTGTGGGGTGATTTATTGAAGAGATCCTCCTACATATGCCGATCCCTCAACGTATCGAAATGAAACACTGAAATCCTTAAACGCTAACTGTCGGTGAATCACTTCTACATTTCCTGTGAAAACATAGAACAAATCAGTGTGAAAACGTAAAAAAAATCTGCAACTAAGGCATCAAAGTTCAATCGATTTGAAGAATGGGAATCGAGGGAATCGACTAGATATCCTAAAGATCGATCCAATGACCTTTCCATATATTCCAAAGAAGATTGGAGATTGATATTGTTGTGCAAAACTATTTTCCAGGTTTTGTTTTTTTGGTGGGAATTAGATCATGGTAAAATATGTTTAACAACACGCCCAATTTTTAGAAAAATCTGTTAAATTATGGGATGGATAGATCTATTTGTAGGCGCTAAATTTTGAGCAATGTGTTTTAAATTTATTCGAAGATTTTTTATATTTGTTTTCTTCTAGACATTTTTTTTAATTGTGTGGAAAATAATAATTTTTTTCATTGTGAAATGTCATAAAAGTATGAATGTTGATCATTTTGGAGGTGAAAAGATGGGCACACTATGATGTTAGTAGTGTTTGGTAGCTTACAACAACAACATATTTTCAATTTTTTTTTCATAGCATAGTTTTTTGTATCTACGCATTGAATAGGGTTTGATTCATGTGCTCGTGCACATCATTATAACCTTTCTCATCATATCATTTTTAGTAGTGCTCGCAAGTTTAGTGATAACCTATCTAATAGCAATTTCACATACATAGCTCCATCACTAAATTGAGAAGAAAGTGGGGAAAATATCCATCTAAGCTGGGAGGACCTAATGTGACACATTAGGCCATGATCGCCAAGGAGCATCATCACTAGTAGTTCACCTCCCATGAAGGATCCCTTTCTAGATCTTAAATGCTAGTTTGTTAGTTAGTTGCATATTTTGTTGTTTCTTCTAGCCTTTAATTTGTATGCATGCCAAATTTAAGGATTGACTCTTCAATTGATGATC
Organism: Pinus tabuliformis; assembly: GCA_031772625.1. NCBI lineage: Eukaryota > Viridiplantae > Streptophyta > Pinopsida > Pinales > Pinaceae > Pinus > Pinus tabuliformis. The sequence goes on along the minus strand of CM062819.1, from coordinate 1,497,456,074 downwards.
TCTTTGTAAAAATATAAAAAATCCATTGTGAGATGAATAAGAACCAATAATTTTTCTTTGGGATTCATTTATGATTTTCTTTCTCTATTCCCTGGGTATTTTTGTTGCATTTCTTTGTAGATGTTTGAGATAAATATGATTAAACCTCATCAGACTTATTCTTCTACTTGAAAATTTTCTAGGTTTTTACAACATACTAATGAGACGATAAATGACATACCTAGACCCTTAGTCTAAGGCATGTTAACATAAATCCAATTGTAATACCATTTTGAAAGAAATGAATGTATGTTGTTTCAAATATAGGGTCATGTGATTGTCCATGATTTTAAAATTCAATAATGTAGACGAATTAATCATTCACAACAAAATTTAAACATACATAACATAAATTGAACATAACATTCAAGCATAAAATTTACATATTAAATAATAGAGTGATTGGAATATTTATCCTTATAAATGTTTTACACAACTAGCTACAAATGTCAAATATTCCATCCAACTATAGTTTTTTTTGGACTAATTCTCTCTACAATAGGCCACCCCTAATATAGGGCTATGATTCCACAAAGGTGAGTATGCTCCTATGGATGTATATAGTCAACACTAAGATACCAATACCTAGTAAATTAAGAGTGATGTGACCCCTACAATAATTCCTACTAGCCAACTCTATTTCCCAACATTTTTCACAATCTAAGGATGATATTTATTTCTATGTATCATAGACCCTTAGACAATCCATCCCCTCTAGGGCTCTAACATAGATTGGTAAGGAATCTCTTAGTTATGGGATTTAGGAAATATAGCTACTAGTGGAGCACTTACAATGTCAACTTTTACATAAGCACTTGAGTGATTTCTAAATGAGAACTCCTCACAAACATTCAAAGCTATTTATTATCATAAATATCAACCCTAGAGATTGGTTTTCAACACAAATTGTATTTTCTCCTTTTGTAGCACCGAAAATCTAGTTATTTTTGTCCTCTTGCTTTTTGAAATTTAGTTATCCCCTCTATTGAAATTCCTTTTCTTATGCATGTTCCGACTCAGACAATTCAAAAGAAAATTTTACTCATCACATGTTCTCACATCTAGGTTAGATGACTCTCTCACCCACCTCTTACACGCATTCAATAAAACCACTCCCCTCAGGAGTGTCCTTAGCCCATGCTTCAATAACTAATTGATATGACTCTTCTACCAACCTCAAAAATGCATTCAATGACTCGTTTTAATAAGTCAAATGGGGATTATATGGTAATGAAATTTAATTTATGCTAATAACATGGGATTTTAGGCATGTACGATTTACCCTTGGACCCATTTTTATCCCCCTCCTTTATGGAACAATAGGTCCTCCATGAATATGTTTTTGCCGATTTTATAACCAGTGATGTATTTTATATTATTAATTTCAATGTAAATGATTACATATAATTTTTTCTTTGATATTGTGTCCATGACTTGTGGGACTATCATGTGATATAATAAACCATAAGCTAGGGCACCTAAACCATCAAAATCACTTGACGATCATACTAGGCCTAGACCACACCAACCCTTAACATGGATGAGGTTTTTTCTTATGTCTCCTCTCGATTATTGCGAGTTTCACACATAGGTCACCTTACATAATGAAACCATTGAAATCCAATAATGCTAGCAATATTTTGCTACATTTTTACATTTTATATATCTTGTTATTTACACATTCATCATATTTAAAAATATACATTTCGAATCTAATGATCAACACCACCATATAGGTTTACTTGTATATACATACAAAAAATTACATCTTAGCACTCTATAATTTGAAAATGTAGTAACTCCTATAGAAATTCCAAATGACCAACTCTCACTCCCCTCAACCTACATAATCCAAGGAAGAGGACTCCCTTATCTCCATCACAATCCTTTAGGTTGTCCCACTTACTTTTGTGGGCTCAACCACTGGTTGGACATTAAAATATCCAAGCTATGGAATTTAGTAATCCTAGATATAAAAAATGGAGTCTTTAGTCATTTATGCACAAATGTACATTCATATTTCCTCAAAATATGCAAAAGCTATGGGTAGTCCTCCCACATAGCCTCTTCATGCTCCGATGTGGTATCTTTGGGATTGTAGTAGGTCCAATTGACCTTTACCAAGACAATGCCTTTGTATAGGAGCACTTCTAATTTTGAGTCTAAGATTCATATTGGCTCCACCCAAAAGTCCCCTTTGTGATCCACCTAGACCATAGTCTAATCAATCACAAGGTTAGGATTAGGCACATACTTTTTCAATAAAGATACATGAAACACTTTTATGAATATTCATGGATGCAAGTAATGCAAGACTGTATATAACCAACCTTATCTTATCTAGGATTTCAAATGGCCCACAATATTATGCTACCGATTCTGGGTAGCTTCCCAATTTTAGTGAGCTCTTTTTAGCCTTCACTTTGAAAAACACATGGCCAACCAATATTAATTATCTATGCATTTTTCCTTTGTTTGCGCAAATTTATACCTATCTTATGTATCCTTTATATTTTTACTTATCTTTAGCATATGTTCTTACATCTCTTTTATAATATATATCCCAACAATAACTTTCCTTTTTATATAAATTTCCACAATATTGGATTCTTTATCAATCAACTTAATTGAAATAATATGTGTGCATTTTGTAAGCTTGTCCATCAATAAAATGATGGAATCATCTCACATTGTTATCCTTGGTAGCTTGGTGATAAAATTTATGGTAACAACTTGTCATTTGCATTTAGGAATGGAAAATGGATATAGAAATCATGTTGGATGTCTATGTTTAGCCTTTACCTTCTAACATCATTTGGCTATGTAGTCAACCACATTTTTTTCATACTTAGTCAAAAATATCGGATTCTTGTAGCTAGAATAGTTTTATGGTACAATAGTGTCCAACATATGGTGCATCGCACAGTTCTCTTATCACTAAATTTCTTAATTCTTGAGAATTGGGAACCTAAACTTTTTCTCCTTTGCGGTGTGAATTACCTTGTTGTAAGCCTTTTTAAATTTGTAAATAGTGTTAGCTTGATCCTAATCTTCCAAAATTATCCTTTTTAATTCATTACATGCACCCTCTTAATGTTGAGTGTGTTAACCTCTTTATTCTCTTTTCCCAAAATGTTGTTGATGTCAAAGTTAGATTCACTAGGGAATTCCAACCATCTAATTTGTCTATGTGAGTATTTCAAACCACTATGGTCTATTTTCAACGCAAAATTTCATCCCATTAGATAATGTCTTCACATTTTCAATGGATGGATAGTAGTTGTAAGCTCGAAGTCATGGGTAGCATAATTTCTTTCATGTTCTTTGATTTTCTTCAATTCATATGACATGCCTATCTTGCATAAGGGGTCCACCAATTCCTTATTTACATGCATTTATGTACACCAAAAATATCCTCATTTGGATCTGCATTCTTTAGAATAGGTGCATTGGTTAATAAATATTTCAGATATTGAAAAATATCTTCACAATTTGTAGTCCATTCAGTCTATACACATTTCTATTGCAACAAAATAATTGAATGTATAATATTATAGAAACCTTCTATAAATATCATGTGGTAATTAGGTAAACCCATAAACATCCTCACCTTTGAAATATTCTTTGGTGATGGACAACCTTTGATGGATTAATTCATGTTCCCTAGGTCCATTGTTATGCCCTCCTCTAAGTCATTTTGAACTAAATCATGGATTTTCCTTTGATAGAAAGTGCACTTTCTCAACTTGGCATACAATTAGTGCCCTTGCAACACGTATAACACCATCCTCAAATGTCACTCATCCTCCTCTTTTGTCTTGGAGTGTATAAGAATATCACCCAAGAAGGCAATAACAAATTAGTTTGTATAAACTCTAAACACTATATTCATCAAACATATAAAACTAGCAATTGCACCACATGTTTCAAAGTAAACGTTGTAAGGTGGTAGCATACGAAACAATAGCAGAATAGAAAGAAAAACTTTTATGCAATTTTGTTTCTTTACTAGCATTTCTTTTTTAACATATGTTATGTTTCAGGGAGATTTCAATGAGGTCAATATTCTAGAATATGTTCAAAATGAAGGTAATGCACAACATCTTAACTCCAAAGGATTTATGAAAAATATATTCATGAATATTCATGAACTATTACAAGTAAATGATTTAAATCAAACATTTCATAGCAAAAGTAATCTCATGATATCACCTTTTATTCACAATGAAATGGATACTAGTTTTTGTTAGAAGGGATTCAAGATAATGTATGTCCATTTTGAGTAATTTTTATGTCAGATGTTGTTATGACTAGAAAAATTTAGTCATTTTGAGTCATTTTTCTGTACTTAACATTGCAGATGGATTTAGAGACCCTCTTAAAGTGGTCTCTAAATTTTAACACTGTAGATGGACTCAAAGGCCCCTATTGTTGGCATTATGATTCAGGTTTGGTGCTATGACACAGGTGTTGTACTTGATGGCAACTCTCTCAAGTGGGAAATCTCTGTTCAGGCTCTCAAAATGATGGAAAATAAGGGGTACGCAGGTACACCGTTCAAAAGGTGCGGGCCCGCAGGCACGCCATTCACCAAGTGCGGTCATGTCCGCAGGTTATCCGAACAGAAGGTGCGGACCCCAGTCCACTCACTCCAATGCAGAGAAAGCGCGCACACGTGGGAATTCTTATGTCTGGCTCATGGTATTTAGCCCGATGTTCATGATCCTATGGTTTTGGCCCGTGGTATAAGATCTAAATTATTGAACCCCGGTTTGGATCCCTTGTATTGGTTTTCGATGGTTTTGTCCCATGGTGTGAATAAGGGCTTGCCTATAAAAAGGAAAGGAGATCACTTGGCTAGTCACTTGTGAAATTTGAATATCTTACGATCTGAAATTTTGGGTAATCGGTTTAAAAAGCTAGATCTATATCAAGGTGAAATCTGAAAAGTGTAAGGTAGATCTATTGATAGGTCATGATCTCTTGGGCGTGTGATCAGATTTGTGGATCTGACAGTCTGTGGTACATTGGAGGACTGTTAATTTGGCCCTATTTGGAGGTCCGCAGGCGATCCACAGCTCAGGTGCAGAGGTACGCAGCGCAGCAGAAGGTTCAGGTGCGGAGGTACGCAGCGCAGGAGAAGGCGCAGGTGCGGAGGTATGCAGCGCGACAGAAGGTGCAGGTGCGGGGGTACGCAGAGAAACAGAAGGATCAGGTGCGGAGGTTCGTTGTTGGGCAGACAGTGCAGGTGCGGATCTGGGCAGAGGTACGCAGTTCAGCAGAAGGGCTAGATGCGGAGGTACACAGAGCACAAGAAGGATCAGGTGCGGATCTACGCAGTCTAGACACAGAAGAACTGTGGATATTCGCAGGCTTCTATTGGTGAAGTTGCAGACCCCTTTTGAAATAATTATTGGCTGCCTTTTATCTATTGCTGCAGAGTTCTGGGTTTAGATTACTGGTATTGCTTTTCTGTTTACAACATTCTGAGAAGTTGGGTGATTCATTGGTTGATTGTATAAGGAGATTGGTTGATTCACATGTACTTGATGATTTGATGTTCTTGGATCCAGTATGAAAATTAATGAAACGTGGTCCTTAAAGAAGTAGAAGAGCTAAGGGGGTTGTAGCTCCCTTCCAGGAGAGACTGGAAAACGAGAGAGGGTTGTAGCTCTCTGTAGGTTGCAGCCTACGTACTGGTAAAGGACTGCACCAGTACAAAATCATTGTAAAAGAAGTTTCTAATTGAAAGAAGATAGAGACATATTGCAGCAGGTGGTTTTCACCCACATTGAGTTTCCACCTTATATCTGGTGTTCCTTAGTGTGATTATCTGTTTTTCATGTTCTTGCTCATTATTATATGGTACTAACATACAAACTAATGATCAATATCTGAAGAATAAATTAAAGTATAAATCTGGAATATATATTGAAAAGAATTTGATAATATTGATTCACCCCCCCCTCTCAGTATTATTTCCAACAATTGGTATCAGAGAAGGTCCTTCTAAAGAAGCTTGATCGCTTGGAGGAAGATCCATCATCATGAGCAACTACGAGAGAGAAGCATCTATTAGGCCACTGATCTTTGCTGGGACAAACTTCGTATATTGGAAGGTAAGAGTTACTGCCTACCTTCAATCACTTGGTATAGAAGTCTAGGATATCATAGATATAGGGTACATTTTTCCTTCAGCAACTCCTACAGATCCGGCTGAGAAGAAGAAATATGAAACAAATGCAAAAGCAGTCAATACCCTATTAGGATGCCTATCTCAATCAGAATTTGTCAAGGTAATGCAGTATAAATCCGCAAAAGAAATATGGGACAAGATTGTTCTGAGCTATGAAGGAGATGAACAGGTAAAACAAGCAAAACTTCAAACCCTCAGGATTCAGTATGAAAATCTCAGAATGCACAATGATGAAAGTGTGGCTAACTATTTCCTTCGTGTAGATGAGATTGTTAATTGTATGAAAAACTTGGGTGAAGAAATAAAAGAGGCTGTTGTGGTTGAAAAAGTTCTAAGATCTTTGTCCCCTAGGTTTGAATCTAAAGTTTCTACAATAGAAGAAAAGGAGAATCTACGAAACCTTTCCATGTCACAGCTACATGGGATTCTAACTGCTTATGAAATGAGGAAAGGAGGACCATCAGACAGGAGAGAAGCAACTTTCAAGGATTTAAGCAAAGGATACTACTATGAGTTAGGACATGCGTCAGAAGAGGAAGAAGAATCAAATTTTGTCAAAAACCTTCAACGGGGTACTGGAAGATTCAGAGGTAAGTTACCTTTCAAATGTTTTGTTTGTGGGAGAGTCGGTCACTATGCTGCCAAATGTCCTCATAAGGATAAAATTGATAAAGGGAAGGAACCTGTTAGATGGAACAAGAAACAGAATGGAACTAAGAAAAGTTACTACACTCATGAAGATAGTGATGGTCTTTCAAATAGTGATGAAGATGAATGAGGTAATAACTATAAACTTTTAATGGCTTTTGAAGATGATGATTACATGGATGCTATAGATGTGGATGGCTTTTATGAAGAGATTTCTAGACTCAAAACATGTTTAGAAGAAAAGAATGTGATTATTGATACTCTGCAATTCCAACTTGATGAAAAAGAAAAATTTCTTGAGAAGTTAGAATGTGAAATTGTTGGCCTTAGAAAAGAAATTGAGAAAACAAAGGCTCTTAATCTTAAATTTGTTAAAGGATCTGAAACTCTGGATGAGATTATCAATGTACAACATTCTCCACTAATCAAGACAGGTCTGGGGTATAATGGAGAAGCATCTCAAGCATCCACCTCAAAGAGTTATCTCAATGAAGCAAGGAGGAATGAGAAAAAGCCCAATGGAGATCACCAGGTGAAACATGGACGAATTACATCAAGAATAAACAAAGACTACCAGGTAAATCAGGGGCAATCCACCTTAAGGATGAAAAAAAGATACAACCAGCCACAGGTAAAATCTTCTCAATTTTCCTCAAGAATGGATGACAATAGAAACTACAATCATTTGGCAGGTAGATTTGATAATCGCAGAAGTTTCTTCAACGGCCAATGTTTCTCTTGCCATAAATTTGGCCACAAAGCTGCTAAATGTGTTGCCTATAAAACACTCATGACTAGAGAGGCTAAAAAACAAAGAAGTATGACTGGGATCATGAAAAGGACCTATAACAACTTTTCGGCCCTTGAAAATGAAATTGAATTTTCTATTTGTATAACTTTGGTCATGAATATTCTGAATGCAGGAGCGGGTTTTGGCAGACAAAGGAACAAGCCTCAAGTACCAGAACATGGAGAATAAAGGAACCACAACCAGAAAGATGTGGGATAGCTTTTTATGCAGAAGGACAGGAAAATCAATGGTACATCGACAGCGGATGTTTGAAACACATGACAGGTGATAAAGAAAAACTTGAATCATATAGTGCTTTAGAAAAGGGAAAGAAATTTTCTTTTGGAAACGATACCCCTGCAGTCATAAAAGGAAGAGGCACTGCTCAGTTGAAAGAAAAGGGCAAAGCTGGAAATGTTTTGTATGTTGATGGCTTGAAACATAATCTACTGAGTGTCAGTTAGATGTGCGATCAAGGAACCGAGCTAATATTTCGATCAAATGGATGTAGTGTTCGTGATCTTGATACAGGAAAAACAATGATCAAAGGTAGAAGAACTCCAAATAATTTATACATATTTGAAGAAGGACAACAACAATGCTATTTGAGCAAGGATGATGAACACTGGCTATGGCACCGGAGGTTTGGGCATCTAAGCTTTTCACAAATAAGGAAAGCATGCAAATATCAGACAGTTCGTGGTCTTCCAGATATCAAAATTCCAGACAACACCATATGCAAATCATGTCAGCTTGGTAAGCAAAGCAGAACTAACTTCCCTGAGAAGGAAGGATCAGCCAACAGGCCTCTTGAACTAGTCCATACAGATGTATGTGGTCCATTTAGGACAAGGTCACCTTGAGGAGAAGAATACTTTATATTACTCATTGACGACTTCTCCAGGATGGTTTGGTTAGGACTTATGAAACACAAAGACGAAGCATTCGAAAAATTCAAGTCTTTCAAAGCCTTGGCTGAAAATGAATTAGATCACAAAATTAAGTGCATCAGGTCTAACAGAGGTGGGGAGTTTACCTCAAATGAATTTTTCGATTTCTGTGAAGAATATTGAATAAGAAGGGAATTCTCTACAACTAGGACTCCTCAGCAAAATGGAGTGGTGGAAAGGATGAACAAAACGGTTCAACAAATGGCTCGTGCTATGCTTGATGAGTCTGGAACTCCCGCAACCTTCTGGGGTGAAGCTGCATTTGCTGCGGTTGTTATTCTCAAAAAAACAAACGTCCGAGTGAATAGCACTCAAACTCCTCATGAACTCTGGTATGGTGAGACTCCTTCGGTAAAACATTTCAAAATTTTTGGAAGAAAATGCTATATTAAGAATAATGATGAACAGCTTGGCAAACTTGAACCTAGAGCAGATGAAGGCATTCTCTTTGGTTATTCTCCCCACAGCAAAGCATATAAGTGTTACAATAAAAGACTTGGAAGAATTGTTGATAGCATTGGTGTGGTGGTTGATGAAAAAGGAAACATTCCTAGGCAAGTAAATTATGAAAATATCGAAGAGGATGAAGACTACCCTCCAAATTAGACTAAAGATGAAGAAGAACCTCAAGAGGCACCAGAGGAATAGACAAGGATAGAAGAGAAGACTCCATCTAGGTATGTTCAAAAGAATCATCCAGAATCTCAAATCTTGGGGCAAAAGGAGGCAGGCATACAAACAAGAAGAACAATTCCAAAAGCTTCAAGCTATTTGGCATTACTCTCCTCCACTGAACCACAAAATGTAAGAGAGGCATGCAAAGGTGAATGTTGGGTTAAGGCAATGGATGAAGAACTTGAGCAGATCGAAAAGAACAACACTTGGGAGTTGGTTCATAGACCAAAAGATAAGAATGTCATAGGGACAAAATGGGTCTTCAAAAATAAGTTGAATGAAAATGGGGAAGTAATTAGGAACAAGGCCAGACTTGTTTGTAAAGGGTATGCTCAACAAGAAGGAATAGACTTTGAAGAAACTTTTGCTCCTGTTGCAAGACATGAGGCCATCCAAATGTTCCTTGCTCTCTCAAGCTTTCAGAAGTTCAAAGTATTTCAAATGGACGTGAAATCAACCTTTCTGAATGGAGACTTAGAAGAAGAAGTATACATTGAGCAACCAGATGGTTTCATTGTTGGGAATGATCCAAATCTTGTATGTAGACTGAAAAAGGCTCTCTATGGTCTTAAACAAGCTCCAAGGGCTTGGTACTATCGTCTGGACAAATATCTTCATCAACAAGGTTTTTCAAAAGGATCAGCAGATAGCAATCTTTATATAAAAATTGAAAAGGACAAATTGCTAATACTTGTTGTGTATGTAGATGATATTATCTTTGGTAGCAATGAAGAAGCTATGAGTCAAAGCTTTTCCTTAGTGATGCAGAAAGAATTCGGAATGTCTTTGCTTGGAGAACTGACATATTTTCTTGGATTGCAAATCCAACAAAATGAAGACAGTATCTTTTTGTCTCAAACCAAGTATCTCAAGTAGATCTTGAAGAAATATGGCATGGAAGATGCAAAACCAGTATGTACCCCCATGTTTACAAGATGAAGCCTCAATGCAAATGATGAATCAGCAGCAGTGCATCAGCCAACCTATAGATCTATGATTGGAAGTCTACTTTATTTGACAGGTACCCAACCAGACATCATGCACGCAGTGGGAATAGTTGGAATATTTCAGGAAAATCCAAAGGAAACTCATCTTCAGGCAGTGAAGAGAATTTTTAAGCATCTTCAAGGAACTCAAAACTATGGCTTATGGTATCCTAGAAATACAAATCTCACCCTTCATGCTTATACAGATGCAGATTGGGCTGGAAGCGTGGATGATAGAAAGAGAACAAGTGGTGGTGCATTCTTTATGGGTTCCAGATTACTATCCTAGTTCAGCAAGAAACATAGTTCGATTGCTTTATCTATCGCTGAAGCGAAATATGTGGCTGCCGCATCATGCTGCACTCAACTCCTTTGGATGATACAAACCTTGCAGGATTTCCAGATCACTTGTACACCACCTATCTCCATCTTATGTGGTAATACAAGTGCTATCAGTATTTCAAAGAACCTAGTCATGCATTCAAAGACCAAGCATATACCTATCAAATATCATTTTCTTCGGGAACAAGTGCTTGAACAAAAGGTCAAGTTGGAGTATGTTCCTTCTAAGGAACAAGTTGTTGATATACTCACCAAACCTCTGCCCAGGGAGACCTTCGAATACCTCAGGCAAAAGCTGGGGGTTGTTGATGCATCATCTTGTTGTTGAATCTCATCTGTTTCAGAGATTGTTGGTTGTACGCGAGTTTCATATGGGGTAGAAGCGTACATTCGCTGGTTTATGGATTGGTCGAAGATCGAATGGCACAGGTTCAGGGGGAGCATATATTCTTCTAATAATGCATTGTTGGCATTATGGTAGAAGATCTTGGAGGAGAAAGTATAGAAGGAGAACATGGATGCTGATCTGAATATTGCTGCTAATATGTCTCTATCTCTTTTGTCAAGGTCATTTATGGTGTATGGTGGATTATGGTTCTTCTTGAAGAAAGTTTCTTTTGCAGATCTGGTTTATAGTCAGGGGGAGCGTGATCAGCAGAGCAGAAACTTCAGCATGTTCTCAGGGGGAGCATAACCCTTTGCCCTTGATGTCAAAGGGGGAGAATGACTTTGAGGATCTTGGGATTGCCATCAAGTCCAAAGGGGGAGATTGTTGGCATTATGATTCAGGTTTGGTGCTATGGCACAGGTGTTGTACTTGATGGAAACTCTCTCAAGTGGGAAATCTTTGTTTAGGCTCTCAAAATGATGGAAAATAAGGGGTATGCAGGTACACCATTCAAAAGGTGCGGGCCCGCAGGCACGCCATTCACCAAGTGCGGTCATGTCCGCAGGTTATCCGAGCAGAAGGTGCGGACCCCAGTCCACTCACTCCAATGCAGAGAAAGCACGCACACATGGGAATTCTTATGTCTGGCTCATGGTATTTAGCCCGATGTTCATGATCCTATGGTTTTGGCCCGTGGTATAATATCAAAATTATTGAACCCCGGTTTGGATCCCCTGTATTGGTTTTCGATGGTTTTGTCCCATGGTATGAATAAGGGCTTGCCTATAAAAAGAAAAGGAGATCACTTGGCTAGTCACTTGTGAAATTTGAATATCTTACGATATGAAATTTTGGGTAATCGGTTTAAAAAGCTAGATCTATATGAAGGTGAAATCTGAAAAGTGTAAGGTAGATCTGTTGATAGGTCGTGATCTCTTGGGCGCGTCATCAAATCTGTGGATCTAACAGTTTGTGGTACATTGGAGGACTATTAATTTGGCCCTATTTGGAGGTCCGCATGCGATCCACAACTCAAGTGCAGAGGTACGCAGCGCAGTAGAAGGTTTAGGTGCGGAGGTACGCAGCGCAGGAGAAGGAGCAGGTGCGGAGGTACGCAGCACGGCAGAAGGTGCAGGTGCAGGGGTACGCGGATAAACAAAAGGATCAGGTGTGGAGGTTCGTTGTTGGGAAGACAGTGCAGGTGTGGATCTGGGCAGAGGTACGCAGTTCAGCAGAAGGGCTAGATGCGGAGGTACACAGAGCATAAGAAGGATGAACGCCTTTTTATTTAATTTATTGAAATTAGAGAGGACGCTGAAAGGCTTTCACTTATGCCTTCAATTTGCAGACCAAATTATTATTTCATCTTTGTTAATTAACATTAGAGACGGAGAGCGCACCGACTATTAGACCACAATTGGCGCAGACCACCTCCACTTCAACTACAGTAATAATCTACGTCATCACATCGTTTACAAGTTCCTTTGGGTCATAAGATGAAAATTGGGATGACTATGAGAGAGTAACGAAGAGGAATTCACAATGTGGTGATTTTGGCTCTCAATCCCCATTCGGGGCAATCCCATGCCGACATCGAAACGTCAATCCGCATTCTCACTACATCTTTGAAAGTACATGGAAATAAAATGGGAGAACACTATAAAATTCTTGAGAGGGCGTACTTCTAAAAGTTATTGTCGCCCAATTTGAAAGGCTCTCAATCCCCATGGGGGGCAATCCCATGCCGACATCGAAACGTCAATCTGCCTGGATCCGACCTT